>JAFELO010000009.1:158160-216343 GCA_017140195.1 Eumaeus atala | reverse complement strand
TTATCTTTATTACTTTTGATAAAGAAATAGGCAACTGCACATGAATCAAAACAAACATTTTATAGCAGAACGAGAATAAAAGTATACCTACAATAATGAAAGTGAAATATATTTTTAATTAACTTAACTGAATAACAACAGTCGATTTGTTTTCTTATACACAATAAGTACACAACAAATGTAATGTGCGCACCTGCTACACAACGGCGCAACTCGCACTGAAACGGGTGCCACTCGACACAGTCGGCATACACTTGAGATTATCACACAAATGTAACGTGCGCACCTGCTACACAACGGCGCAACTCGCACTGAAACGGGTGCCACTCGACACAGTCGGCATACACTTGAGATTATCACACAAATATTCTCAGCGCCAATGTTCTGTGACATTCGGGTGGATATCGACAATTCTTTCATATAGAATAGGGGGACAAACGAGAAATGGGAACCTTTTTACGTCTGAGGACGCCAATGGACAGCCACATAACTACCATGCCGATTCATTGCCCTCCTTCGCCCTCCCCCTCCCAAATGGACCACCGGCTACTTACAAACCGCACGAAACGTGACACTGAAGATGTCACTTTACGGCGGTGTTATGTGAAGTAGAGGTACGTCCCCGGTTGTGCCTGCCCAATTCCGTTGTATAGGATGTAGTGTCCTGCACTATGTATACCCCCGCCTAAACTATACTGTTACTGATGCTGGGTAGTGTGACGGACGGTTTTCGTGTAATTATCAGTTACGTTACGACTTGTCTGATGTAAGTCGTTATGTGCACCAACATCAATGTGTTCTGTTCAGTCGGTATAAGTGTGGTTATCTTTACATGAAACACGCATGTCCCTATCGACTGGGTACAGTCACGCTCGTAACACTACGAGTTCTTCTTAATCTAAATCTAACAAAGGCTAGGATTACGACAGTGTAATGGCAGCCTTGCATTTGATTAATTTCATCCAAGAACACTCTTAGTGTTCTAACAAACTAGAGTTTGTTATGCTTTTATATAGGGTAGGCACTTGTCCAATTTGTATTAGATATGTTCCCCATCAATCTGATCATGGAATATCGGCCTTGGTGTTCCCGGGCGCCCATATCCTATCCGTATTGTATGTCTGCTAACCTTACATTTGCCATGTTCTTGATTTGTAGACACATGGTAATGGAAAAAATTAAGTAGACAAATAACATTTGCAAAAGTTATATTTGTAGTTCATTTCGTACAAAGAATGTGCAAATGTTACTACCGTGGAACACGTAGTGGCACACCATGCGCGCGAGTGCCACTCGCACTTCACTACCGTGGAACACGTAGTGGCACACCATGCGCGCGAGTGCCACTAGCACTTCACTACCGTGGAACACGTAGTGGCACACCATGCGCGCGAGTGCCACTCGCACTTCACTACCGTGGAACACGTAGTGGAACACGTAGTGGCACACCATGCGCGCGAGTGCCACTCGCACTTCACTACCGTGGAACACGTAGTGGCACACCATGCGCGCGAGTGCCACTCGCACTTCACGGCTTTTCTTTTCTTTTTAGTAATATTACAGTTAATGTTTTTTATTTCCAGGTGTGGGCCAAGTATCTCCTCTCAGGATTCTTCGTGCTGTAAGTTTATTTTGTTTCACGGGGATCGACGTAAGCTAAAGTGAAATAAAATGTAAGAGCCTCTCTCGATGATCACCGAAGACATGGAATTATTTAGTCATTTCTTGTATACTAATACTATATAGCTACAGAGTCGGGTTATTTAGTAATTTCTTGTATACTAATACTATATAGCTACAGAGTCGGGTTATTTAGTAATTTCTTGTATACTAATACTATATAGCTACAGAGTCGGGTTATTTAATTATTTCTTGTATACTAATACTATATAGCTACAGAGTCGGGTTATTTAGTTATTTCTTGTATACTAATACTATATAGCTACAGAGTCGGGTTATTTAGTAATTTCTGAATGTTCCAGATGATGACACTGTTAGTCCGTTATATGTCGAATACTTCCACAGAAAAATATGACATCTCAACTTTGTTGTTACAACTTCAAAATTTCAAATAATAGATTCCATACACATTCTCAAGAAACTTACATATTTATAGCTTTGCACTATTTATTACACAGCTAATAAACAGGTGCAAAAATATTTCAAGATACAATGTAAATTATAACAACTTGATTGAATTTATATTCTATTCTGAGTGTCTGGCAATAGGCAACTTAATATCTACACTGCCTACTGTAACAACAGTTATAACAAGAGGATGGGACCAGTACCGAGGAGCGACCCAGTTTCGTTAGCTGTGGTCTTGGCCATGCCTTACAATTAGTTGTCAAAGGGTAAAAAGTTGCAGTCTACCGTTGCCCTTAATCAGCCACGTAATTACTGCATAGATGTGTTGCTGCCCTCCAATCACCAACACCACCACTGGAAACTCGTCGAATGCACAGCAAGCGACAGCATAGCTGTAACAATGCGGACTCGTGGTACCGCTGCAGCTCCCTGTCTTGCTGACCTAATCCGTTTGTAATGCTGCGTGGCGCTACCTCTTATATGCCGCATTTCACAACTCTTTTAAAATGAGCAAGGCCTGACAGTCTCCCGCTCCTGTCCTGGTGTAAATGCGTATTTAGTTGAGAATGTAACGCCTTCGATCTGATGCAAATGTTTGTTGCGTTTATTGGAAGTCCAGTTAGCGGCTAGATGACACTTAATTGTCACCAGTGGATTCCGACGCGGGAATAACTACCTCATAATTGTAGATATCTTTAGCATTTTAAATAAAATACATCTGCTATTTTGTTTTGGCGAGCTGCCACATTATCTTACAGGCCGCAAAATCTCACAATGACTTACATATTATTACATATCTCTTCATTTATTATTCTTCTTTTTTTTATTAATCTTAGATTGCTCAAATTGTGGCGTTTTGTGATGTTCCATCGATGTACTAAGTGGCATACATTACTTAGCCTGCTGGCTGTTTTCTAATCATGGTAACTAGAAACCAAAGATCAGAAGAAACAGGGAGTCTCATCGTATAAATTCTCTATTATAGTGATTATTAGTTTAATGCGAATTTAAATAACAAGTAAACCACGAATTTCGGTTCCACCTGTTCCTAATAGAAGAAACTGTCAAATTCATTATTACCAACATTAGTTGCCGGTTCGAGCGGCGAAAATGAACCCGCGTGTGTTCTCTAAAGAATATCCGAGTACTTAGCTGGCGTAGGAAATGCGAACATTGTAAACACAGATTTACAAATCTTTTGTAAATGCGAACATTGTAAACACAGATTTACAAATCTTTTGTAAATCAATGACTGTAACATGAAAATGTATGCGATTTTTACTTGGAAGTTTGTTTTAGAAATTATAAAAGTATCCGTAAACATACACAAAATTAACTCATATATTTGAGAGCGAAAACTATTTTAATAAAAAATCGTTCTAAATTAATGTTAATTGTAAAACAAGTAATAATCAATTTATATACGCAGAAATGTATTGTTTCGTCACGTTTTCAGCTCATAAGTTAATGTCAAGTGTAGTTAACAGTAAAGTGGTCATCAGAGGCATTACTATTTGCCACTTAGTAGTAACCGGTGAAACAGGACCTTAGGGTGTCTGCAGTGTGTAGTGAGCTGTAATTACTACGTACAATAATGCAACGGCAAGAGCATTTCAATTTGAGCCATATCTTGTACAGGAGATGTTCGCTTTACTACACTGAATGTTCGCTTTACTACACTGAATGTTCGCTTTACTACACTGAATGTTCGCTTTACTACACTGAATGCATACGCTGGTGCTGCTCGAGAGATGTATCGTCATGATGTACACAACGCGTCATTTCACGTGCCAATTAAACATACACTCCCAACTTCATTACGACTACTGCTCGGACCTAGAGCTGGAACTTCGACTCTCCGCCCACCACGTACGGTGGGTATTGGCTTGCAGCAGCGGGGGTGGGGGTTGGGGGGTTATTTAGAAGTGTTAGCGGCGCTTACCCGGGCGAGATAGCCGATCGGATCGCCGCACGTACGCATTCCGCGCCCGATATCTCGCGGCGTTCCCACGAGACACGAGCTGGTAGGGTTGCCCCGGACCATTTCCCAATCACCGACCAGTCCTCATATCTCACACCATCCTCCGCTCCATGCCGTTCGTGTCTGCTACCGTATTGCTCCCCGTGCTTTGATTTCCTGGGATAGCGCTCCCATAGAGTGGCCGTAAGACAGCATGGAATGACGTCCCTGGAACGTTGACTAAGTAAATCAAACAGCACCGCTATCATCATAACTTTACCGTTTCAGGCTGCTTCTGACAGCTGTACTGTCGTCCAAATCACATATAGTCTATACACATAACTTGCTATCCGACTATTATGTGGAATGCGGTGTCATTAGATTCAGTTAGGTCAGCAGATAGTAAAACAAAAATATCTTTTAAAACCTCACGGCTTGCTAAAATTCGTCATGAAATCCTACTAATATTAAAAATTCCGATATAATATAATAGCAAGAACATCAAATGGTTGCAGTAGGTACCTATTTCAATTTATAATTCGTAGCAAAATATTCACCATTTTTCAGTGGCATGCATATGTAAGTTTATATGTTTGTGACTCTGTCACACAAAAACAGCTGACTTGATCCGGATGAAGTTTCACAAATTATATTGGTAACAAATGTTATAGCAATAACAATACATGAACGAAAATGTATATGTATGTTTTGCATATCCGAAAGCTGTGCTAAATGTTTCGTTAAGTGGCAACCCTGCCGGTGCGCGTCGGTTATTTTCGTCACTAAATACATCTGCGTGATTCTATTTTATGTTGGTAAACTTTATCTTAAATAAACAACGTCGCTAGTCGATAGCACACCTGTACGCGAACACACGGCTAATTGTCGCACGGTTTGTCGGTGCGAGGTAGTGCCGTGCCGCATTGCAGCCCAATTGGGATGCACGACCGGGGAGGTACCGTCGTGAACACAGCTGTACTGGAATGACCGCGGCTTGTGAGCTTCCGTTGGTTTATTGAATGTAAGGATGGCAAGAAGTCCACATAATATTATAACGGATTATCATAAAATTATACGGCTTGAGTAATCACTACAAGGTTACTCGTTTGCCCCATTCTTCTTCTGTCCCTTCTCGCTTCAGTGCGCTCCCGAAACACGACAGCATAACAGTCGGTTTGTAACAGCATCGTGTGCGCGAGAGGCGCTCGCCCGGCCGTACCGGTCCTATTCGGTTACAATGCACACGACACTAACTCTTAAAAAAAAATATTGTGAAAAAATTTTGTAGTATCAAAATTGTGTTACTTTTCGGACTGAAATTGATGGTGGGGCAGCGAAGATAAGCCCAACACAGCTTCATCGAGTTGCTACAAGTGCTCGTCAGGTGACGGGACTAGGTTTAGGATTTTCCCGCAGATGAGAGAGATGGACCTCGATGTCGATATGAGAATGTTTATAATGGCTATCTATTATTAACATAAGAGTGTGTTTTTACACTTTTCAAGGATCCCTTATAAATCGTTGTTGGCAATTTTTTAACGCTGGTCTAAAGTGTATTGTCTCGTTGTGTTTATATGCTGTTTCATCAGTGCAAATACAAATTTCCGCGTCAGCTAAACCAATAAATAACAAACTGCTTTACCAAATTCAGAAGTGTTATTTCGCAATAGATTAATTTAACCTTTTCACTTGTGAGTTAAGTACGCTGTACGCCACTACCGGCTGCCCTGGGCGTGATCCATTAGCGGGGCTTATGCAAATGTCATGCCCAAATTGAATTATGTCCCATTCAGTAACGAAACGGTCATAACTGTTTCCAATGTCCTTGTTCTTGGACTGAGAACTATCGTTAGCCATGGGCCAAGTGTGGCATTTTGGCTTTTTCGAATAATTGGTGGTGCTTCTTTGGAATTTTTTAATATTATAGGAGGACAAACGAGTAATGGGAGTCTTTTGACGACATTCGACGTTCATAAACAATGACATAATTACTTTACCGATGGTTTTTCCCTCCCTTTCTCCTTCATTCTAATAGGCCACCGTCTACTCACAAACCACAAGAAACATGACGACGAAGTTGTCATCGTGACAGGAAGTACATGTGGAAGCATTTAAAAGAGAATGTAAATGTTAAAAACACCGATGCGCCACTTCCAATGTATTTGTGCGATGTGAAGCAAATCAATTCACATTTTCAGAATGTTCCAGATGATGACACTGTTAGTCCGTTATATGTCGAATACTTCCACAGAAAAAATATGACATCTCAATTAGTTTTAATCTACGTCCAGTCATGGAGCGAGATGTAGGTGGCATTATTCGGGACTTACGACCTAATGCCACCGGCTCTGATGGCATTAGTTTGGATATGCTATTGTTGTCTCTTTCCTACCCTCCATGTGCACTTACTAATATAATCAACACAGGCACCTCTTCTTCCACCTTCCCTGAAATTTGGCGTAATGCAGTTGTGCGACCTATCCCCAAAATTGCTAATCCCACAGAATTCAAGGACTTACGACCTGTAGGCATATTGCCACGTCCTTCAAAAATTCTAGAATAAGTAGTCAGCAAATAGTTAACAGCTTACATAGAGCGTAGTGGTATCTACTAAGCAGTCTGGCTTTAGAAAACACCACAGCACTACCAAGGCACTTACGAATGTAATGGCTGATATCCTGCAGACTCAGGATAGTGGCCACGTTACCATCATGGTCCTCCTCGACTTCTCCAGAGCATTTGATACTATCAATATTAAATTACTTTTAGAAAAGCTACGTTTCTATGGCCTGTGTTTGATGGTTATCTTAAGGATAGACGTCAAGTAGTTGAAATAAAAAAAGAGGAGGGAAATGTGATTTCGTCGCGGCGTAGTATTATCATTAGAGGTGTCCCACAAGGATCAATTTTAGGTCCAATCCTGTTTAGCATCTACACGGCAGATGTTACGAAATGCGTAAAGTATTGTAAATATCACATGTATGCCTATGATATCCAGATATGATATACCTTTCTTTTGAGACTATCGATATAGCGCTGTCCCTTAATAAACTTAATGATAGCCAGGGTAGAATTTATGTCTGGGCTAGATCCATTGGTTTGCTTTTAAATCCCAACAAAATTAAATATATAGCACTTGGTACTCCAAAGCAAGTAAACAGGATTAAAAGCATTGATCCGGTAATCGTTATTGATGCTCAAAGAATTGAGGGGGTATCAGAAGCACGCACCTTAGGTCTACTTATAAATGAAAACCTGCGATTTGAAAAACATGTTTCAAAAGTGGCTGGTAACTGTTTTTACAGGTTTAAATTTTAAATAGTATTAGGAACTCGCTAAGTCAAGAGCTTCGCATTCGATTATGTAAGGCACTAATACTCTCACAGTTCAATGATGTTGATGCAGTAATAGGACCACGACTATTAGAACGTACAAAAAAAGTGCATACAGCGTGTGTAGAATGCCTGTGCATGTTACTGCTTTCAAATACCTTAATTATTCTTGTTTTCTCCACCATGTTTCTCTTCACTTATTTGTTTCTCTTCACTTATTTGTTTCTCTTCACTTATTTGTTTCTCTTCACTTATTTGTTTCTCTTCACTTATTTGTTTCTCTTCACTTATTTGTTTCGTAGGTCAGCTTATAAATGAAGTTATTTTTATTTATTTATAGTTACAGTCCTCCCCCCCCCCCGGTCTTTCCGGCCTAATGCGACTGCAATAATGCAATAAACGTCTATTTATCTCATTATATCGTACTAGAAAATCAGAACTTATTTAACGTAACTTATACTCTGGTTCATTGGTCAGAGGTGGGTTCATACAGCAGCCGACTAAGGGCGAAAATAGAATAGAAATTCCTCCAGTCGCCCGCGGAGGTGCAGAGCCTGTGCAAGTCAGTCTTTGTCCAGACCGAAGAAGCACCGAAGAGTATCGATGTTCTTAATATGTTATCATGTAAGTAGCAGTAGCGCTGTAACAATGTGCAGAGCAGCGGCGCGCGACTGATGCTGCGTCTCGCTCCACTTGCCTCTTGCAACACCCCCCACAGCCGGCGGCGCACAGTTGCTGAATACTAATCACTGCACCTCGACGACGCGAGTAGGAAGTGGATCGTCCATACAATAAAACTACTTTTACGGGTTTTATCGCGGTTTATTTAATTATTTATCTAGCCCGACGTTTCAGAAGTATTACAGCAACCATGGTCACGGGTGGACTGAGATGACAGACGTTCAGATGATACGGAATATTAAAAGAAGACAAAAAATTATAATTATTTAGTTGTTCCGATTAACGTAAACAGTAATTATTATATCTTGAGGTGTTATATTTAAATTTTGATTTGAATATGTTTATCACTGGATCCCAAGCAGAGGGAAGGACCCATGCATCATCCTATTGAAATTTGGATGTTTTTTAATTTCAATAGCCTTACGGATCATCCTTGGCAGGAGTCGGTGTTCTGTAATGAGGATTTGCGCCTTATCAAATCTAATGTAACGGCAGGGGCCAACTTCAGCTTGGATCAGCCTCACGGACCGCAGATTTTGTAATACGTCGGTGTTTCACATGAGCTACATGTTCTTTAACGCGAGTTTTTATACATCTTTTAGTTTTCCCTATATAAGAGAGTCCACAGTCACAATATAGCTTGTACACTCCTGCATCTTGCAGAGGGATATGGCATTTCACTGATGGTAAGAATTGACTAACCTTCTTTGGCGGCTTAAAGTAAGTTTCTATTGAAGTTCGCTTTAGAATCCAGCCAATTTTATCAGCCACCCCTTTTAAATATGGTAATATAATATGGTAATAGCAGGTAAGCGCTCGACAGTGGCTGGTTTCACTCGGCTTCTGTGGAGCAGACGGGGAACCCGAAGCTTGTTTTCTCGCAGAACTTGCTTGACATGTTGAAGTTCGGTATCCAGTTGTTGCTTGTCACAGATGCCTCGTGCTCTCTGAAACAAAGACTTACCCACGGTAGAGAACTGTGCTGAATGGTTTAGAAGCCTATCTGTATGGGTATGCACGACCTAAGGTATTGTTGCGATTACGGATGATGAAAACATGCAAAAAGGCTAAAGAATTATTTGCCTCTGACTCCGTTGTAAATTGAATTTAGGAGTTTATACTACTTAAATAGTTAAGGAATATGGTTACTTTATCCTTAGGTAAAATTGTAAAAATATCATCGACATACCTCTTCTAGAACTTTGGCATTATTCGTGAAGTTCATAGGGCAGCCTCCTTAAAGTCCTCCATGAAGATATTTGCCACTACAGGGGATACTGTCGAACCGTGTACTCCGTCTACTTGCTTGTAGAATTGATGATTCTACATCATATAGCCAGACGTGAGGCAATGTTTTGCTAACTCAGCACACTCAAGTGTTAGGTTATTATCCTTTACAATAGAATAGAACAGAAATATCTTTATTCAGTAATCCTACAGCATTGCAATATAGACAAAGGCAACAAAATAATAATGCTAAAGGACGTACAAATAAAATAATAATAAAAAGTAGTAAAAACATAAGTCTATGAACGACAAGTTAACAGCTACGCGGCGCTATCTGCACAGCGATGTGTGAGGAACACTGAAGTGGACATCAATCGGCGTGCGGCGGAGGACTAAAGGTAAAGACACCGATTTTCATTGACATCCGGGAGGTAAGACGGAAGGCAGGGACTATACAGTAATGTAATTAAAATCCAGATTTATTGCCGTATATGCCCCCACTCACGAACCGCGCTAAACACGACATCATTGCTGTCTTTTTGCTGCGAGACGTACATTTCAACCAAGGCTGTTCAGCCCAGCTATCTAGCAAGGCACGCAGAAAATGTGTCTTAACTACAAACCCAGACGAACACTTGAGAATTAAAGGTTATAAATTGGATATCATTTATCCAAATAACTTAGGACTAGTTTTTCGATTGACAGCCGTGTGCGCGGTGTGCGGTGCATTTAGTTAACCTCAAACACCATATTCGCAGCCACGGGATGGCGCAACACGGGATAGGGACAAGAAGCTAATTACCACTTTAATACTTCGAAAGTATTTAAAGTTTTTACTCGCTGACATGTTTTGCAATCCGATATCGCTTCTATGCCGATAATTGCTTGGTAGCGGTTTATAAACTGACCATCTGCGCTCAATAGCAGTTTAACACAATATTTATCAAAATGTAATATAATTCTAATAAACAATGGACTTGTAGGAGTCAAGTAAACGCGAATATGACCCACCCTTTCCCAATGTCACAGTTCGCCAACTATTCAAGACACTGCTATATGATAGTGCACACACGTCTGTACTCTCCGTTCTCCTCTAATTCTCTATCGACGGCGGTTTGAAACGCCCGGGGAGATATCAGGTGCAGCAGGACCAGCGGCATGCTTGCCACCACGAGCCAGTCGGAGAGTTTCGTGTTAATATTGAGGGTATGAACATACCCATTGATTACAAAAATACCTGTTTTTGTAGGTTAATGCTCATTCCATAGATATTTATAATGACACAAAATTGTACCTCTGTGCAATGGTTACTGATTGCAACAAAGTATACACTAAACCAGATATCCAGGGTTCTTGCAATAGCCGCTGGTACTGGTGGGAGTGGTAGGCGCACCTCTTACCCAACCGCACCCGTCTAATGTCCACTGACCAAGGTTCTAAACCGCGCGACCATATATCAACTTTCATAGCGTTAGAAAGTAATTGCTGAATATATAATGGTTTTTATTTTTATAAACGAATCTATCAATTTTTTTATCGTAACGACGATCTTACGCAACGACGAGGCGTTACTATATTAAGAAAATATTAGCCAAATGTAATTTTGCCTCAACAATTGGAGTTTTATCGAATATGTTTGCTTCGGTATGTTTTGTAAAATTATGAGACGACCGGCTCAGTTGGTAATGTGGGGGTTAGTCCGCGTGTTACGCCCGAGTTCGCGGCTTCAAATCCCGCCTAGGTCATAAGTGGTTATATGTATGTATTTCTATAATAAAAATCTTAGATATATAAATTTTCTTAAATTTATAAAAGTACTAAATATATTTCCGTTGTCTAGTGCCTGGAACACGAGTCCTGACGGTACTCACCACAGGACTAGGCTCTCGTGACGTGATAAGTCCACAGATATTATTATTATTATATATTATTATAGCCGTTAGCCGCTAGGACCAAGGAGACACGTCTCGATGACTTAGTGCGTGTATCGGAAGATGGCTCTATTGTTGTGCGGTTAGTAAAGGTGTGGAGCGCCCGACGGGGGATGGGATAAACGCGCGACGCGTCGGAACGTGCATGTCGAAGCACCTGTTGCAAAAAAAGAATTGTGTAGTGTCCGTGACCAGGGACGCAGGCGATGAGGCGGAGGTCTGGTGGTTTCAAATGTGTTAGTTGGCGCGAGGGGCGGATCACTACAGCTTCCCTCGCGTGCAGGCGTCTCTGCAGTCTACTCGCACGGTGTATATCTCTGTACAAATTATAAAACGAAGACCTCAAAAACTGTCTATATGTGTGTGATTGATTTTTTCAAATATACAGAATTTTCTTACGGTTTTCACCAATGGATAGAATGACACTCGAGGAAGGCTTTAGTATATTGTCAAATTTGTTAAGGTAGCAATAAGGAAGGAGGAAGGATAATTTTATGTCAAAGCCGGGGCGGATCGCTAGTGGAGACAATGATTTAAGGTTGAGATTTTGATGCTAATAATTAGACCTGTTACTGTTTCTTCTTTTGGAAACGACTTGACCAAGACTTGGGAAAGGTAAAAGACTTCATTTGGAGGTATACATTTTAAAGTATAACATAACATACTTAATATTATGTCTATGGAATTTGAAATGGATTATGTTACACTTTAAAAAGTGTTTGAAATTAGAAGAATTGAAAATATGTCACGACCGAAATGGAAACCATTACCTCGTTAAGTCCACTTATACCTATCTAAATGATATTTTATTATAGGGCATTTTTTTTAAGAACCGAGATATGAAAAAAATGTGAGGAGTAAAATCGTTTGAAACACGTGCCGCTCAGAGTAACGCTTAACACGTTCCATCATATTCGTTCTTAAGGAGTAAACTCCAGCTGCGTTTTGTATGCCAAGTACTAACTGACGTATCCTGATCTTGCGGTGTAATCAGTTGAACCTGTGGCGGGTCCACAGTGCGCAAATGTGAACAATAAATCTTCGAGAATAAATGTGGAAGAAAGTGAAAACATACCGGTTTTGGGAGCTAAAGACAAACATTGCATTCAGTTTCAACTTTCATTTGTGACTTTATGCTGACTTGTTAACCGGACGGCAACTGACCGCTCTTGACAGTTCCTCACCATCAGCCCCCGTTAACTTCGTTTTCACAGTAAAGGTTACAAGTTTTCCTTTTATGGTCTGTTTTGTCGTTTATGTGTTGTTAAATTGTTTCGCTCATGAGTAGTACTAGAAAACCGTATAAGATTTCCATAAGACAGTTAGAAGTAAAGTAAGTAGGAGTTTTGTAAAATGTAAGAGCGAAGTGTTTTTAAAGAGAACTAGTCAGTTGATTGCCATAGAAGCTTGAACACCTATTTAACAAGAAGAAACCTATGCCGTTGTTTATATGGCCTACACAATCAGCACTGTAGCAGTATGTTAACTTAACAAATTATACTGGCACTTGGCGGATCGATAACAAATTATACTGGCACTTGGCGGATCGATAACAAATTATACTGGCACTTGGCGGATCGATAACAAATTATACTGGCACTTGGCGGATCGATAACCCGACTGTGCCAAAAATGGGTTTTGTTTCTAGCGCAATCTTGGCAAAGCTATGGCCGCAACGTCTTGAGAATGTTAGCGTTTAGGTAAGGCTTTGTTAGGGTGCCACCGAACTTTCACAATGAAGCCGAATCGTATATCGGAAACATGATAATTAGTATTATTGTGTGTAGTTGGTTTTAATAATTTCTTCCGTAGTTTTGTTCCAAAGTCCGATTTATCAGCAGCGAGTTTTCCAGTTTTATGGAGTCTGTTGTTGATGGTACAATGGTGACAGTACATCGTGGTCGGTTGACCCACGACCCACGAGCTGCTTCGGTGGGTAAATGTGAAGGCTGGATATTTCACCGTTTTTTCGTGTCCCCACCACAAGGAATGTTCTGCTGTTTACAAACATAACGAATACAAATAAACTAAATTAATTGCATGTAAATATAATTTGATTTCAGCTTTTCTTTCTTTTCTTTACCTCAGACAGTGCTTATATAACAGAGTATGCTGTACATATCCTGTGCTGTAGAGCCAGCGTCTAAATAAAATACACATAAAAACCAAATATTCCCACTGTTAAATCAGATTTAATGTTGTTTTGGGGGAATTTTCAATACATGAAAAAAAATTAAAAACCATTACCTTCCCTCCAATGTGACTGACCACCTGGGTCTAAACTTCATATTTAATTTCTCAACTACGCCGGTCATGATTCAAGGATCACTTTTTTAGAAATCGCGTTCATTTTCTCCGTGAACGAACGACCCAATCGATGTGCATCTCGGACACCAAAATTCCTGATAACATCAGTACCTTAAATCTTGGAACTGTTTATTGGGACAGTGCGGATGTGTTTGGACAGCGATATCGTTCACTCTCAGTTCACAGACGCGCCCATCGATAAGATACGACCGATGTGAGATGTTTGTCTAGTCTTATTCATGAGTCAGCATCTCGAGTACTCCAGATCACCGAAGTCCTTCCATAAAACACAAACCTGCTCAGTAGACATTTGACGTTGACCTCTAGAGACCGTGCGCCTGACTGTCATGCTAACTTGTGGCTTGCATTTTTCAGTTAATATTAATAATTAATAGTAACCTAGCAACTGGGTGACACATAATTCTCCGTGTTTTATAATATTTTTTTTAAATTAATGTCTAAACTAGGGCACGCGTAATGACAGTGTGGGTGTTGCATCTATATTTCGGGCCGGTACTTGGAGGTTCGTGGTGAGCTCGTGAAGTGAATGGTACATTACCAGCTATAATGTTTTGGAAATCAGGATTTCTTCAGCAACATTTGGAGCGGATTTTTTTCTTCAGTTCTCATGCGCTGAAATTAAAATTTATCATGCTGATTTGGGCACCATTTTAAGTGTAAACACGCTTTCTGTGCTAGGAGGACAGAAGAACAGTCGGAGCCATCTAATACCGACTAGCCAGTACCGAGTACCAACGCCCATTAACATCCGCATATGCCCTCCTCCCAAATAAGCGGATACCTCTCGTCAGGTGGTCGCGCGTGAAGCGGGGCCAGGCGACGTATATGAGCATGCGGTCCATTGCCTCCCCTTTTGAACATAGCGCTCGACAGTCGAACCACAAACTCATCCAGCGACTCTATCCGCATCCGATCACATCGTTACGGACGTAGCGACTGGCTCCCGTGATGACCCGTATTCTGCTGGGCTTGCAGGCGTTTCCGCTGGGTCTGGGAGGTCATCGCGTACCATGCGGGGGCGTCATAAGTGAGGCGTGACCGGATATACGTCTTGTAAATCCCAGTTTCGTCCGTGTAGGAAGTCCAGACGCTAGTACTGGCCACAGCAAAGCTCGGGCTGTTCTCGCCTGGTTGACCACTCGGTCCACCTGCGAGCCCATCCGCAGCGCGCGGTCGATACTGCATCCGAGATACACGACTGGGGATTCCCAGGACACATCCTGGCCTCTGAAGTTTAACCGCCCCAGCATGGAGCACCTCTTGCTGACATATAGCGCCGTCGTCCTATCCACGTTGACTGTGCGCCACTTGTCGAGCCACTCCGGCAACCATACCAGCATGCGCTGCATGCGCCCAGTTGCGAGCTCCGGCTTTCGGGACAAGGTGACGTCTGTGCTGTCATCAGCGAACAGCACGAGCATGACATCTGCCCCACCCTCTTCCGAGGGATCATTGAGTATGGGGATGTCGTTGGTGTAGTCCGCGTACAAAGAAGGGGATAGGCAGCAGCCCTGTGGTACTCCGGCGCGTATGGCCTTCGCCGAGGAGTGCCTCCGCTCCACCGCTGCCCGGAATGTCCTACCTTCCAAGAATGACGCCACTAGTCTCACAAGCGCCAGCGTGACGCTGGCTTCCACCAACTTGTACAAGAGTCCCGGGTGCCGAACCCTGTGGAAGGCCTTCTCCATATCGAGAAAGACCACGACAGAGTGTCTCCCCTTGTCTCAGCTACACAGACAAGTGGTGGATTACCCACATCAGTTGCAACGTGGTCGAGTGGCCGCTCCGGAAGCCGAACTGTTCATCCCTTATGGGAATGTATAGCTTCAGCCTCCGAAGCAGAAGCCTCTCAAACGACTTGGCGATGTGCGACAGCAGCGTTATCGGCCGGTAGCTTCCGGGCAGGCTTCGGGGCTTGCCCGACTACGGCAGAACGATGACCCTCCATTCTTTCCATGTCTCCGGAAAGTGAGCCGTCCGGAGAATGCCATTTGCGATCTGAGTCGTAAAACGTGTCAGTTTGCTCGTTTGCTCCCTTACTATGCTATAAAGAAAAACATACGACTTACCATCAGCTAATCGGTAGTGAAGCTTGATTATCTATTACGCTATAAGTTATATTCATTACACTTCTTGTAACAACTGTTTGCGTCTAAATGAAGGTAGTTTTTCACTTCATTGTGTTTTGTTTGAACCTCGTTTCGTGACATTGTCCAGTCGACAGTTAAACTAATCGCTCAAATTCTAAGTATAGTTACGCTATACTTAACATATAGATATTTAAAAATAGTCACCTCAGACATGTTTATAAACAACATTCTAGGTATTGCGATGGATCAGTGCAATTGTTATCATAAGTGTGTCCGATATCGAGTGTATCTCTCAATTACCTCCAATATATCAATCACCTCGTTAAATCGTCTCTTCGTGTTTAGAGGCATTGACGCTTGAACGACAGAGTCAAGGATGCGTGGAGACCTTACCGAGTGACAAATCTGATTCGATTGAGAGGTTACGTAATCGATTACACGCTTGGTATCGTTACGTTTTTGTTCGATCATATTAAAAAAAAAAACTTCTAAATTTATTAATACTGTTATCTTCTAAATTCAAATAACACGAACAACAAACGAATGAAACGAAGGTATTTGCGTTTTGTACCTACATATTGATTGTTATTCTATGCATAAGGTGCAAATTAGCCGTCAGAATCCTTTTGTCTTCAGTGCATATAAATATCCGCACAGTGATTATACATACGCGTTGTCGTCCTTCCCCACAACCAAAGGTTATATTCGTTTCACTTCTGAATACGACCTGCCCTTACAACAGGAGAGGACACCTTAGCTGTCGTTCGATGCCGATATTAGGTTGATATATGTGAATCATTATGTTGATGAGATCAGACAGCAATCTAGTAGAGCCTTTTCCTTAAATCATTGAAACGTTGTACTTAAATCATTGAAAAAAGCGAGGTAATGAAATAAATTTTACATCTCAGCGCTTAAATTATTTTGTATTTTTTTACAATATATGGGGACAAACGAGCATTTGGAGCCTTTCAACGTCTACTGATGCCCATAAAAATTAGCATAATTATGCCGATGCGTTGCTCTCCTCTTCACTCCCCCCCTCCAATGGGTCACCGGTTACTCACAAACCACACGCAACGCGACACCGTAGGTGTCATTTTACGGCTGTATCAAGTGAGCGTTAGGTACCTCCCCGGTCGTGCCGGTCCACTGCCGTTGCATAGGAGGATGTAGTGTCAGGCACTATGCATGGCACTACCTCCTCCTATGCAGGCACTAACTCTTACAAAATTCTGTATAGATGTATTGTTAATATTGTTGGGAATATATTTCCTACATTGATGAAACACATGCAAAACCATAATAGCATTAGTAGTCTGTAGCCAGTAGTGCCTGCTGGAGTGTGCTTGAGCGCAGTAATGTTCCTATTGTTTACGTCTCTTCCGGACGCAGGTCCCGTTGACAATACAAATAAACCGTGTCTAATTAGATAATGGCAACCCTGAGACACCCTCGGTGCTAAACGTTCCTAGCAGGCGTCGCGGCAGAGTCACTGGCTCAGAGCACATCACTATGTATAAGTTTTTGTAACGAAACCTTTCGTCGTGAGTTTTTTTTAAATTCTTATTTATTTCATAAGCCATACGTTATAATATGATTAAGTCAGGTTAGAATAATAATATTTATGTGTTATTTTAAAAGTTTGGGATATAATTAGAGTAAATTTAAAACGATAAAATCTATAATATAAAATGGCTTATACATTAGGTGTTGTTCAGACAATTTGTGTTACTCCTTGAGCGGTATCTTAATAATATTCAGTGAGATATAACTAAGATCCAGTGATTGTTTGATGAAACTTAAAAATATACCACTGTATTCCCTAGTGAAGCCTGAGTTTCAAATTTGATGGAAAAAGAGGAAAAGAGAGACCCCCACAGAGCGCAAAGTTTCTTTGGGTGAGTTGTATTATAAACATTTCAATGAAGAAGAATAAGATCGTCTCCCTAAACCTGAAGACAAAAAAGTCTTCGTAGTCAGTCGAACTGTTGAGGCTGGACTAGCGCCGCCAACCAGTATTAGGTCCCTCCGAAAAAAAAAAAAAAAGAATAAGATATTGAAAGGTCATATGAATATGTTTTTGAGTTTAACTTTAAATCTAAACTCAAAATCTAGTCCTGACTCGCGACTTACGGAGTATAGGGTCCAGCGTCGCGAATCTGAATCTACTGGCCGGATCAGGCTGAGATTTGTGAACTTTTATGACCTCGGTATCTGCTAAGAACTTTTATGACCTCGGTATCTGTTAAGAACTTTATTTTGTCAGATTGGGTGCATAACAGTTGAAACAGGGGCTAATTCAAAATTAACTACGCTTGCCATGATAGCAGTGTAAGAACGTGACACACCTAATACAATATTAGTGAACATAGTTTTTGAGTAAATACAGATTTTGTTCTTTGTTAATAGCCGTAACATACAAACATAGAATTTCCAGTTTAAATATTAAAAACGAAAAAGTGTTCGCCCAACGTGGGGCTCGAACCCACGACCCTGAGATTAAGAGTCTCATGCTCTACCGACTGAGCTAGCCGGGCTGTGATGTACGAGTTGAATTTATTGTAAATGTACAACTAATTTTTATAAATGTATTGTTATTGTCAGTTAGTGTGTTAAATTGTGTTTGTATGTCCCCTGTTGAGACGAATGAGGTAACATCCGGTATGCCCTTATACTAACAAATAAGTAAATAAAATATAGGTTAAGTTATTTTTATAGAATAATATTCGAACTCCGAAATTACTAACAGTCCGTCCCGGCTTCGTACGTTTACTTAATAAAATATATCAACAAATTCAGTGGTTCACAAAAATTATAAATTTTAATGTTGGATTTGTAATCACGTGATCATGACAACCAATACAATTTCTGACAGAAAAATGTCTGACGGCACAGCAGCTTTTTGTCAATTAATTCTGCAGCTATACATAATACTAGCAGTCCGTCCCGACTTCGCACGGATATTCCACAAAGTATGGCAAAAATCTTTGATTTACAAAAATAATGTAATAAGTTTAATTTCGACATTATAAACATTACACATTACCACAACAAATTCAATTTGTGACAAAAGTAGTTAAAAATTCGAAGTTTTGACATTGATCTATGACGTATCAGAGCTACTTCTCGGCGCCTGGCACGCGGCCGCGCCGTCTGCAGTTGACAACATATTTGCATTTGTGTGTTGGGGCATTTAGGAAGATGTAAGCCTAGTGCGCGCACCGATACCAAAAGCACTTGCAGATAAGAAATGAGAATGCATTGACGGTCTTATCTTCCCTCATATTTATGTGAATACCACTGTCATTTGTAAGCTGTTTGTCAGAACTGACAGTAGTTTTCACAAAAAAATTTACTTTTTGATGGTTTAATGGTAAGAATAGACGTATAACGTACCTATGTGCATACACAAAGAGACACACCTTTGTTCATTTCATCAGGTAAGCCGCCATAGCATTGTGTAAGGCCTCAATCTAAAAGTACCTGGATACTAAGAAACCTGTTCACAATTAGCATATACAATATTCCGCGGAACCAACACAGCTTCCGTCAGCACTGGCTCGCCCCGTGGCGTCGCTCGGTTATTCCATTACGTGTGGCGGGAGGTAACCTCGCGTCTACTCAGTAATTTCTTAAATTGTGCTGAAGTTAACTGCTGGTAGTATAAGTGAGAATCGTCCAAGAATGGCGCTAGATGGCGCGGTTGCACGTGTATGACTTGGGCTTATTAAGTTTACAGCGCGATGTAAGATAAAGTATGTCAGGAATATATATTTGTAGTGCACGTTTCACTTATCACATTATTACGTAGTTATGGCCAGCTATATTCGACCTGATATTATTCGAGTATCGACGGATGAACCACAGACTATACACATCAAATGATAACACGGAGGCCGCCCAGACTCTCACAACACAAGTCACAACGAAACGCGTCTGAGTCGTCCCCTCACAGCGACGAAAAATCTTAAACTTAATTAAAAGATAACAATCCAACTGCGAGCACGTGTGAATATATCCAATATATTTGATGTGCTCCCTCGCGCTACACGGACCCTTCTAACGACTCCTAATAAGGTAAAACCTGTCAAGCTGTGTGGGCTGTCGCAGGGAGCAGAAATTACCATACATACACACATTCATACGTATGCTCGCAAAATTGATTAGGCAAGACGACAGTGTTCCCGTCGGGTGTACCTCTTCGCGGGTGCGGCTGCGTGCGGCACTACGACTTGCGCAACTCGGGCGCACCTTGACACTCGTCACTTCGCGGCACTTGCGCAACACACGCACGAGTAGCTTCTGATGTACCTTACGAGCTTACGTGCAGCGCCGCTGCCCGAGGCCGCCCCGCTACAGGACCGCACGCGCTCAGTAAATTACTAATTATTATTATCTAAATATATTATATATCTAAATATATAATTCTAATCTAAATATGTACCAAAGAGGAGTCGAATGCGGCGTTGTCTCTAGAAATTACTCCTCGAGGCACGGGTTTTAAGGCGCGCCGTATGAAAAAAATTATGAGGAGTAAAGTCGTATGAGACACACAGCAGCGAGGCCGGCCGCTGGCTGCGTCATTACACCAATTATATGCTTCAGGGCAAACGGTGGAGACTTTAGGAGTATCGACGTCAGCAACCGTGAAGCCAGAGTATATGTACACGTGTTTACACCCATCCCTCCGGTGAACCGCCAGGAGTAAGGAAACGCAAGGGAAGCGACGTCATAGTTATAAAGCTGTGCCGGTGTTCTGCGGTGATATCCCAAACACAAAGTGTTCAGCCGCCCCTTAAAGAATATACTCGAAAAACATTATAACGATGAATGATTATATTCAGATAAACGGGGCTGGTGTGCCAGTGCGGTGCATGTGTCGTTAACCAAATTAATAGAGTTTAGTGTGTAGTGGTAGCTGCTAACGAGCGCCGAGCGCCGCTCTTCGAGCTCCGAGCGTCGTGGAGCAGAAATGATGCCTTAAATTTCATCCATAAACAAAGTTTGAAATTGTTTGTCAATATCTACTGAGATCCTTACGCTCGTACCAAGCCAAATATCCTGAGGACGGCAGCTGCTAATTTCACCAGACATGGCTAAGAGCTACATCGATACTATCCTTTTGATTGTGAAAACCATGACTTGATGGATTTATTTGTTTGGTTCAGTGCCTTGGACAGATACACATGAACTCAGATTTTTGGGGGTTAATAACGACCATACACGCGAGTAATCAAACTATTTTAACGGATTTTATCGCGGTTTATCTAATGATTTACCACAAGAAACCATGGTCTCCATGGTAAATAATTAATGGTTGCTCTAAAGCTTTTGATACGTCGGGCTTGTTAAATAATTAAATAAACCGCGATAAAATCCGTAAAAGTAGTTTCCTTCGCGTAAACTTAAGACATACCTGCTTCATTGTCACCTGCGCTCACCGGCTAACAACAATCGTAGTTGGCGATATTAGCGTGTCGTCACACAAATATTCGAATTGGCAGTGACCTCGGCTTCTCGTGGTCGCCGGGTTGACGACCGATCTATGACGTGTGGTTTCACTTTCCGTGGCGCGCGCTGCGCCCGCACATTATATGCACATGTCGATATATCGACATATCGATGCTTTCTATTCCGGATTTTGCTTTCACACGAAAATTGTTTACGTAACGTGGAGATGGAAGACGTTGTCAAACGCTCAATGTGACTTCATTGTTAAAGAGTTAAAAAGACGCAAGATTTGACTTGAGAATCATGCGTTTAATGTAGGGATTAGGAACTCAATACACAATTACTAACGTCTAGTTGTCTACGATATCTTTCAATATATAAGAATATAAATCGAACAAGAATATTATGATAGCTCTACTAGCTATTGCCCGCGATTTTCTCCGCGTGGACTACATACAGTAGCTGGTATGTCTACAGGTATTGTGATATTTTTTTACGTAAACTACAACATTGCCAACCTGCATCAAAATCTGTTCAGTAGTTTGAACGTGATTGAGAAAGTTTGGTTGGATATACGTTATTTTGTTCAAACATAGCATATGTAGACATTGCACTGCTTGTGCTTAAAATGTATGTAATAAAAAATGTTGTAAGAGTTTCTGCCGATAATTTTGTAAAATTTCCGAACACACGTCGGCTAGTGTTGTACTGTCCTCTAATCACAACATTGGCTTTCCAATCGATATGAAAGTTATAATCGTCTTCAACGTTAATACGAACCGACGGGGACACCGCGCCGGTTATCTCTTAATGGTCTAATTGCTCATAACACCGGCTTTCGTGTTTAACTTCGTTCAAGTTGGAAAAAAACTACAATTTTTACTTTTATTAATGTCAAATTTCTCTGTACTAATTTAAAATTTTACTTTGGCATGTTTTTAATTCCACTTTCGCACTCTGTTCTGGTAGGTGAAACACAACGCCCAGGCATTGTGACCTCTGCCCGTTATAGGTTTTGAAGTTGTCTATGCAACATCATCCAACAAATTATTCTCAGTGTAAAGAGTGAAGAGTAAAGAATTGTCAGTTGTCAGTTGTCATGTGTCATGTCGGTTCATTTGTCTGAGTTTGCTTATTATTAGCTCGCGCATAGGTGTTGAGTTGTTTACAAAGGCATAACATACCAGACACCTTGGGCGAGGCCCACTGAATCATGGGACGGCCCTTTGTAATCCTCTTATGAAAAGAGGGGCGAGGGACGGAGACAAGGGGCGAGGCTGGGAAGATTCCCATTGCACTTTCACAAAGTTAGAGGTAGTTGGAGTAGTAGTAGAGACTGTCCTGTAATTAAATGAAATGAAAATATTTTTATTCAAAATAGATTTATAAAAAATACTTTTTGAACTAAATCTACCACCGGTTCAACCCTGGCCCTATCCTGAGAAGAACCAGCGAAACAAACTCAACGGGTCTAACCAATTTATAAATAAGTGATACACAGTTAGGAAGGGAGGATAGGAGGAGGTCGTTCCATGCATGGTGCATGACACTACGTCCTCCTATGCAACGGAATGGGGCCGGCACGACCGGGGAGGTACCTCTCCCTCGCTTGATACCGACGTAAAGTGACTTCATCAGTGTCGCGTTTTGTGCGGTTTGTGAGTAGCCGGGTATCTAAGGTGTATTGAGAGCAA
Source organism: Eumaeus atala (assembly GCA_017140195.1). NCBI lineage: Eukaryota > Metazoa > Arthropoda > Insecta > Lepidoptera > Lycaenidae > Eumaeus > Eumaeus atala. The sequence goes on along the minus strand of JAFELO010000009.1, from coordinate 193,558 downwards.
ACAGTCAGTATGATTGTTTCCTTAAATTTATCTCTAAGTGATGTATGAGACGCTCTGACTGCGGGAGCAGCTCGCTTCTGCAGCACGAGAGCACTTGTGTGAACACAGTCTCACGACAGTACGCCGTGTGGCATAACGCTATGAGCTAACTAAAATAACCTATGTATGTGTTTTGCTGTATCTACAATTTGGCAAATTTTTCTAACTGCAAATGACACCGAAGCAAGTCTATTCGCGAATCCCCACTGCAGTTTAGAGTCTAGTGTCATTAAAAGAAAATGTGTCGCGTCCACTAGATCCGGAGTTTTGCACTACGTTTGTTTACCTACGTTGTTTAGAACAAGTAAATTTAACACATTTAATCTTTGTGGCATGCAATTGTAAATTATTAACGCTAAACCAATGTGCCACCGTTGAGAGAGCACTATTTACCTCATCTAATTAGCTTGTTATGACTTATGTTTAATAATCAAAGACGATACCATCGCCAATATCTTGTAACGCGGGACAAACCGTCGGTGGAGATGGTCTCGGACGCTTAGGGGGCTGACTAGCCGTCGAGGAGCCGCGCTGACTTTCATTCCTAGGGCATCAATGGCGGCACTGACCCTATGATGTGTTACGACCCCACACACTTCATATTATGTTACATTAATTGGCCTGTGATTGGCTTATGAGAAAGTATGGACGGGCTAGACTAAAAGGAGGGCAGCGCACCTGCACCTGCAGAACCTCGGATATATATAACTCTTGAATATCTGAGAGTAAGTGTCGCAGAGAGAGGGAGCCGACCATGTATCCTACATATTGGCGCACTGCGCACGCGCGGAATGTTCCAGTAATGTGTCTCGGGTACTAAGATCTATCCATTAAGATAAAAAATGCACCAGTTTTTAGATTACAACTCTAACGATGCACATTTTTCCGTGATGAGCTTGCAAACATATAGACAGGCAGTTGTAAATTCTAATAATAATAAAATTTGACTTGTATTAACTTTTTAAAATGCCTCGTACATTTAAATCTTTAACGTTCCTGTGTTTTATTACTGGCAGTTTTTTTATTGGTGCACAATAACTAAAAAAAATGTTTTCATTATTGGGTCATGGACTACATATAAAGCCTCCGTAGACGCTGGTCCTAGTCTTCCTTATCTAGGTAGAGACAGGACCAAATAGATTTTTTTTAAATAACCAAGGCCTTATTACAATAAAATTATTTACTTTACTTTTATGAACTTTATCGCACTTTATTTCATTATTTAACTAACTAGAACCTAATCAAGATCTCTTGAAAAGTAAATAGAAAACTTGATATTCGAGAAAAAGAGAAGAATGATCTTGCGCTATATATACTTGGTCTATTCGCTCTGCGTTGTCCCTGCCAGCGACACTAACACATATAGTGATGTAAAGAAATTGATTCGATTATTTAAATTATTAAATCAATTGGCACAAAGATTAAAACTTCGCCCGGCGCGTGCTCATAGCAATCTGATGAAGTTTCATCGGTCTGCTCTTCGGCTCCACAGCATGTTCATGTCCGGAACAATAATAAAATGTGCCAGTTTATTGTCGACAATCAAAAACGACACGATGAATCGGAGACCTGCGACTCCTCCCATCTTACGGCAAGAGGCTATTGCTAGTTTTTTTACAAAAAATAAACGAACAAATATTTATGGTATTAATATTATGGTAATCTGATAGAAGAGGCCATCTCCTGATTTGTTTTCTCTACGTCACGACTCACAAGTGGCATTAGGGAAAATAAATAATTAATATGGTAATCGATCGTTGTTGGTGATTGTGAATGGGCGCTAAAAACGACTGTGAATGACATACAACAGGTGTCAGTGGGTCACGAGCCACGCAGTGAGACTTGCTGGCTCCGGCAGAACCGGTCGGCCGCGCCAGGGCTGTCCGTTGCCACCGATATCATTTTTAAAAATATTATTGATTTAATTAAAATACGCTTTAAACGCCATAAAATTTTTCTTAATAAGTCTTTACAAAATCTATTTTTACTTTCATTAGGCATTCGCCAGTTAGAAGTAGGAGTCCTATACCCTTTTCCAGTGCAGTAAGTTTCGTTAAAGTCCGTGTTAATGTATATCGAGTGCTAAGACGAAAATGATAAATAAATAAATAAATCGTTATTTGCCATAATTGTAATTAGGAAAAACTGCGCTAAGGTTAAAAATGACAGTCAGTTAAATTATATCCACATTATTTATTTTGTTTCTGACTCGTCTGAGAAATTACATTAGTGTCCTCAATAAAACAGATTGTCAGGTTACTATAAATTACATAAAATGCGTACGTTGTAATTAACTTGGCCGTCGGTATTTAGTGTGCTTTGAACAGGTCTGTATGCACTGCTACCAATAACGTAAAATCTATCCCAGGAAAATTTATTTTTTCCGGACACAAGTATTTGTGCCAAATTTCTACCTGTCGATGCTGTAGATTTTACATGAAACACACAAATACACCCATACACAAAAAATCCCATTTATAACACATACTTTTAATATATTTTTTCATAAATTCGCTGATGCGAAGTGAATGTTGACAGCCCTACGTGTCGGATCTCTCGGTGACGTCACGACGCGGCGGCACTGCTAACAATTGGGAACTCTTCACTACTTCCCTCCTCCAAATTCACAACTCTCCTATACAGTCATATTCACGCAGGGCCTATTACAGTGAAACTACTTAAAAACTAATCTTCTTGTTTCACTTCGATAAAATACGTTAAAGTAAGTTTTCCCTTTTAGTGTAATGAGCAACACTCGCTTGCACTTAAAACATCCACTACGTAACACTTTACTACCACCTGGACCCGTAATGTCGAAGACTTGTGTCATCTGACACAGGAAGCACGCAATTAAACACGAAGCAAATTCTTTAAACACCACTTACGTAACGGTAACAGTTAGTCAGTGAACAATAGTTCTGTAACGCGTAACAATACTAGAGACAAGAAAACGTTACACAGTGCACTATAGAAAGACGCGGTTTTTACCGATAATTATAATTCTGTAACCTAATTTTTAACGCGAGAAAATGTATATTTCCTTTATAAACGAGCGAATATAGTTCATTTGTGTCGTATATAAGTGCTGAATTGCTGCGATGGTCGTACTAAATTATCGGACTCCTAAAATAATGAAATCTTGGTGTGAAATCTGTTAGTGTAGGGAATGTGATTGGATCAACGTTTCTCCATCGCCTCGGGGCGTGCTGAGTGCAATTGTTTTATATATTTTGGCCTAATTCTGTGAAGTCGTGAACATCAGCTCAGTTCATTACCTACTTATTTTGATTGGAATTGAAGTACACACGACTGAAGAAGTACTGCTTAATTTATACGAAACGTAACTGGCTATGAAAGAGAGAGAGAATGAAATGACATGTATGCTCGCACTTTTCTCCCTTACCCCTATAGTCAGTCACACACGATTCTCTCTATTCCTATCATCACTAACTCATATCTCCTTCTTAACTTTCTATCCTCACATATTGATCTCGTTTTCGTAACGCTCTTATCACGCTTACGCTCCAAAGGCACGACTTTTTACTTAGAATCAAAATAAGAAATTTATAAGCAATTTAACCAGTCCATCTCTGACATATACCTACAGTAAGGTAGGGAGTGACTAGTTTTTTGAAAGTATGAACTAGTTTCACCGAGAAATTTGACACTCGTTTGATTTTCTCAGGGACTTTTCGGTTAAAGATAGCTCCCAGAACGAAGTTTCTTAGAACCAACAACAAGATACGTATGACTGTCTTAAACATGGATTAAAAGAACAACGTAGTCTTAATAAAGCCCCTTAATACTTACAATTAGGTTTCTCTAAAAAGACGCCTTCAACGTGAATATGAATTTTTTTTTAATTCAGCTGTAAGTAACATTTACTCCTGTCAATCGGTAAGCCCATCTAAACACGGACATCAGAGACATACAGCTCCTTTATCTGGATCAAAGTCGTACAAACACAATCTATTTAAATTTTACCACATAACTTCAAATTCAAGTATGATATCATATCAAATTATAATACTGATTTCTGAGAAAAAAAATTATGTTATGTATTTATTTATATTTTAACATATCAAATCTTGTGTAACAATGTATTTGCGGGCTGATTAAAAAAAAAGACTGTTATTTTAATAAAATTTCGTATAACTCGCATCTTTGTCGTGAAAAAAATATGGGCTCTATATATTTCTATAATTTATATATTTTTTCTATATTTTCAGACAATTCAGAATATTGTTTTTAAACCTCTAGACTGATTATCACACTCTCTCATGTGCATTCCTCAAATGTCTTAGCTAATATTTAGTCATATATGCCTTTAGCTATAAGTAGCCACGCGCCTCGCAGAACCGGTTGCGTAATTTCACCACGTCAATTGAGGATGTGGATGAAAGTCAGCAATTACGTGGAGGATGTGACGCCGGCCGTGCTCCGCACTCCGCGCCGATCTGCGGCACATCCTAACATCATCAATCGCTTTTTATATTTCCCTCATTACACATGTCATAATCGTCATGTTACGTCTGAAATGTATCAACGCCACTGGTGTGAAGGACCTGCTGTGCCCCGCCGTCGCTTCCGCGTGAAACATGTTTCCATAACTGCGGGACAATAATAATTATAATGTTATTCCAAATTTAATTTATTTGTTTAATTTAATTTCGTTTCTATCTCTGCTAAGCTCTTTATTGTTGCTTATAGTGCCAAATTTCATCCAAATGCGGTCAGTCGTTTTTTCATTAGAGTTGCATTGCGTAAAAAATAGAGCCATTAATTCATTGCAGTGGAATTGGGCCGGAGGCCACAGGAATCGTGTTCACACGACATGCTCTGACAGGTCACGGCGGTGTCAGCTCAGCTGTCGTGAGTGTGGTGTTTCGTGGGATGTATGAATTTCCAGTGGCTCATTGGAGGGCAGGCGGAAGGAGGCCAAGAAGTATAAGCCGTACAAGCTCTATGCGTATGTTATAAGCGTCGTCGGTTACTAGAAACTTTCCCCTCTGACACTATAAAGATATACATTCATACTCAAAGAACTTTCGCATTTATTCCTAGGAACTAGGAAGTAGGATAACCTGACCGACAGAAAGGTGGTATATAGCTTTCCGACCGCGGCTACACCTGTAGGTAGATGTCGATCAGTACGGAGCACCTGGCGCGGCCCGTGTGCATGCATGTGCCCGTGCACTTCGACGGCGAGATCGCTCTCAGTCCAGAGCACAGTATCAGCGTATGCATCAGCCATCAGTCGACACCGCTACCACTAGCCACTTATTCGAGCTGAGCTTGTGCATGTAAAGTAGTTTGTTTTTATTCATAAACTGCGGTGGATAATAATCTTATGCTGGATGGTGCTGGTGGGTCTGGTGTATCAGAGTACGGTACATACTGACTGACTGTCACTCGTCTATCACCCGTAGAGGTGGTGGCGTGCTACTGACCAGCTCGGGCCGGTCTTCGCAGCTCGACGCTTGGTGCGCCTATTTTGCGCATGCGAGCCGGGTAGTACATATCTATTCTATGCCTCTTGAGCCAGGGTGCCCTAACATTCTACCCCGCAAAAAAAAAAAAGAAAAACAAAGGGAGCTCGCGCATGATTCCGCCTAACAAGTCATAATAGCCATGTTGTCTCATTTCCAACTGTTACTAAGTTTCTCTGGCCCAATAGAGGTGAAGAGGACTGAAGGTCAGCGCATCTGCAGAAAACATATGTGGATGCTTATATGCGACGGTAGTCGCCGAAATGTTTCGACTGCTTGTTAGCTCTGTTGAACTATAAAAATACCCATGATCATATGGCCTGCGTCGGTGTCACGTGCTGCAAGCTGTCTACCTCCTCATCGCGAGCGAGCGAGCACGCGTGCGCGCCGGACACGCCCGCGCCGGCCGCGTCCGCCCGCGCCGTGGCGTATCGAGTCCACATCCGACCACCTGCCACTGCTCACTACAACCTGGCTGATTTACTTCCTAGGACGTGGGCTTTTTATAGTATACAGGCGCAAGCTAGCAGTCGGTAGCTACTGTTAGCCACTGACTCCCATAAACGCGTCATACAACATGTTATACTTCTTCATCGCAAAGAGGTCCCTGGAAATGAAACGTAACTATTCAAAATACGGTTCACTTAAGTAATACACTACCACCAGTTCAACCCTAGCCCAGAGAAAAACCGGCCCAATTTGTTGTCTGTAATGTAGCATGGCACTATCTCTTACTAAAACTATACTCTACAACCGCTACACTAAGCTTCTATAGTCTATAATAATAATATAAATCTGAAGTTGGTTTAAAATGTATTAGTGTTAAATAGTCCACCTATCGAGGAAAGCTAGCTGCTACATAGCAGTATGGACTCTATACCAGGACCGCAGTTACAAGGTTTAGTTAACTATGTTCGACCAGCATCAGCTAGTTGAACATAGTTTTGTTGCACTGTTAGTCTACTCACAGGCACATAATGTTACGTTCAGTTCCATAACCGATCATCAGTTGTAGTAGAAAGCTACCATGTGCACTTGTCTCTACCCTACCTGGCGGCTGAGATTATCTCAATGACACTCATTTACTGTTCCACTTTCAACACTCACTGTTGACTCACAAGCTCACCAGTGTTTAATAATGTTGTTCTTACATGTTCATATTCTGCGGCACCTGTCTAGGTTTATAGAGTCATTGAGACTATAGAGTCATTGAGCCGGAAATATTTTACCGCACAATTAGTATGTGTGCAGACACAAGTGCACCCTCTGTTCCCTCTGAGGATGTGGGGGAGGATAAGAGTCCAGTCAACCTTGACACGAAACTGAGATTCACAGTCTTCCCACCAGAATAATGAGGCAGTCGTACTAAGAGTCATACTATAGTATATAATATACTACATATAAGAGTCATACATAGTAGTTATAAATTATAATTGCCACATGGGAGCATAATGGCGCGCAGTTAGATAATAGAGTTGAATGCGCCACGCTGATGGGCGCCGCTGCACAATACGCGACGGAACAATGTGCCGGCAGCGTTAGACGCTGTACAGGCGCACGCGCGGCACTAGCAGGGGCCGCGACTACGCTAGCTCACGGAGCTACATAACAGAATAGAATGCGCTGAATCTCCGGATCTGTCAACAACAAGGCATCTCGGCGACAGGCCTCTTATGAGGGACTCTACTTCGCTAGTAGGGATGCTGGTGCTATTGAGAAATGTTGCCGAAACATATGTCAATTAGTTGGCGATTCGAAAGTTAAAAAGATGCTCATTTAGCCACGCTTGCTTAATTGTAGATTTAAGAAAATGTTAATATTAGCAAACAACTAACTATATTATTAGCATAGTCGAACATGTGACTTCACATACATCCAGCAGTGTGCACGAGCACACACTTGACGACAGGAATATCGCACGCCCGGGACGCGCCCTTACAATTCGTATCCTGCAGGCTTCGATAGATAAATTAACAATAACAAACGTTTTATTATTAATATCTATATCCCCCTTTAGAGCTGGCAGAGACAATGGGCTGATGGTAGATACTAGGAATTGTTGCACTGCCGGCAGCACGGCTCAGACCACACCGCGCATGACCCGTGGCGGATCTGTGGCGTGTGTGGGCATTGTCTGTGCATTGTGCGCTAGAACACATGTGCCGAGCACTTGCGCCGTGTTCATCGAAGTCTCCTATGATAGAAATGCAACTGGTTTCAGCTATGTGTCAATACGTACGACATTATAAACATTTACAAACGGAACCGTCCTAAGTCAATACATAGGCTTGATGTCTCTAAGAGTAGGCGAATGTCACTCGTTACAATAAAAGTACTTTTACGGATTTTATCGCTGTGTATTTAATTATTTATCGTTAATTAGTCCAACGTTTCAGAAGGTTTACTGCAAGCGTGGTCACGGGCGAGTCTAAAATGGGTAAAAGTAGTTGTTGTAATATATACATAGGAGAATGTAATAATTGATAATAAATGTATACATAGGAGGTATTAAAGAAAAAGTTTAATCAATATTTTAGGTTGGAAATTTGATAATTTCGCGAGCTTCCGGAGACTCCGACCGCTGCGGACATCTCACTGTTGAATACAAGCACTTGGTGTATGACAGCTGATGCCTGCCCCATGCCGCTGTTTATTATTAAGGTGTCGCCCACAAGGTGCGGATAGTGTGTGTCCCCATACATTGACGTAATCACTAAATGTAATACGTTGTGTTCAGGAACTAAAGATACCCACCCTGCTGACCGTCCTCCTGGCTACGTATCACTCACAAACAAGCCACCACTTCACGCCGGCAATATGTATACTACCGCCCTGATCGTGCTGGCTCAGCTGGATTTCAAATAATAAGTGAGTATCCTCCCTCTATCGCGATGATAGTACATTGTTTTGGGTGTCGATGTCTGCGCCGTGCTGCCGACCGGCGCTACATATCGTTACAGAACACGTATTATCCAACACTTGCTATGTACTAATTAGCTCCAAGTGCCTCTTAGTGGCCAATCAAGCGATCGTATTGTTTATGAGCCCGGCTACAGGGTAAACCTACGTCTTTATATACTCAGGAGCTGAAATGTATCGTGGCCTGGTTAATTTTAAGGGTTTAGGTTAAGGTGCAGCTAACTGGCAAGAAGAACAGAACCCTCATAGATTCGTCATGTCCTGCTGCCCGTCAGTATGTCACAGACGTTTTACTCGGTGATTATAGGAGCTGCATATTTGAAATTTGCAGATACATGTGTTATTTGAACCGAAATCAAGGGCACGCCGTACATGTAACTGCCGCATGACAATTCTAAATGGTGGAAGAGTTCCGAGAAAGTTTTGATTATGCTAATACCCCTTTCACCTTAGAACTACCGACAGGAAAATAGAAAAAGAAATTTTCCTTCTTATATTAAGGATTCAATAAAAATTGAAAATTGGTTTGAACAAAATCAATGGTGATTTTACTGTATAAGGGGACAAACGAGCAGCTAAATCCTTTAATGAATACCGATGCAAATAAACATCCGCATATTTGTAATGCAGACGTAGGACACGTCTTCTCTCCTTCTCTCCTTCCCTACAATGAGCTCACACCATGCTTCCGCAAAGAAACAGCTACGCGTGTTTCGATATATGTGTGATTCGGTGGCCCATTGGATGCACAAGTCTGCATAACCTCTCTGTGGATGTTGATGGGCGTCGGTAGACATCAGCAGACTCCGACCGTTGGTTTGTCCCCTTATAATACGATATTAAATTTGTAAGATTAAACTTGAAAGTTCTGTTCATTTGTGTGTCTGTTTATACTCGACATCTCCTCGCAGCACAGTTCCTGTGGCTGACGATCGGCAGAAGCGCGGGGGAAAGCGTCCACAATTACACAATTAGCGTCAGCTAGATTCGGGAAATCGGCCGCACAATAGTGGGAGCCCGTCTCGGACGTGTGTCGAGCGGTTGTGACGCGTCCGTGAGAAGCAGCCTTTCATTGCTGATAATCTCGCTCACGTGGGGTTGGTCTGGAGCTTTCTATGATGAACAGCAGTTACCAATATTTTCTACGATGAACAGCAGTTACCAATATTTTCTACTTCTACACTCTGAACAGACATACAAGTGGCATCATACACCACAGGAGACTGGCGCAGTGTGGCGGTGTGGCGGTGTGGCTTAGTAGCCTGGGGTGAACCCACGTGAAGCCAATTGAACTCTTATGAGGAGCAAAGGGGGATCTTCGTAACCCTCTTATAAGAAGAGGGGACCTAAGAGTAACAGGAGGTAGCACTTTTGCGCACGGGGCAAGGGGCGAGGATGGGAACCTCACCCCATTGCACTGTCCCAAAGTCGGTGGGGTTTGCCTGTGCTGGGCAACCCCATCTGTGGAGGTGGCGTTGGTCCCTTCGGGGGCTGACTTGCCGTCGAGGTGCCCTGATGATTTGCTGTTCCGAGGCAGCTTACCAAAGGCGGCACTGGTGGCACTCGCAGTGGTTTTTGTGGGTATTCGGCACTATATAATGTGCCGCGAGCCCCACACACCACTGGACCTCACCCAGGGCCAGTGAAGGCGCGTAAATGCGTTTTCCCGAATCAACACAAAAAACGGGTAGCGCAGTGTAGTGAATCATTATAATGTTTCAGCTGAATAATGAATATATTATTCAGGCTGAGTGTACATTAAATACTTGACGCCTACCCAAATTGTAATAGCAACAGGTATTGTTATAAATGTCATAATTATACATTCAACAACATTTGAAAATGAAAACGAAAAACAATAATTATTAATCACATCAGCTGTGCCTCGTGGTTCAACCCGCGTTAAATCTATCCCTACGGTTCCCATTAATTTTATGCTGCCCACGACTGCGTCGAGGACCGGAGAAAGCAAAGTTTGCATCTAATGACGGTCTGCCATTTTCGCGCGATGCACAGTCAAATAAACAGACAAACACATGAAAGTACAAAAATTCCTGGAACGACTATAACGCAATTTTGCTCATTATTTTTAGGTTAAAATGTTTATTTTATGTTGTTTCGGTTTTTAATCTATATCATGTGTAAAATTTGTGTATAAGAATCACATGTAAAATTTGTTTTCTTTTTATTGCTCAATGCTGACGAGAGTGTCCGGTGCGTCGTCGGTTACTATGGGACACATCGGGTGACAGTCTAGGTGAGATTGTGATCGCTAGTGGCACAGACACACAGCCCCCTAATTTCCCGCAGATCGGAAAGATGCACCGCGATAGATATTTAAGATTACCTAAGTAACTATTATTATCTTGACCTAGGGGACAGGGTCCCCTCGCTTCCCCCTCACGCGACAGCGCGACGCGACGTCGCGGGGGCTGGAAAGCTCGTTGAGCTAACATGACAGGGGGACCATCCCCCCTGCCAACACGTGCGGGTGGTACGACTCGCGCGCGAGTTTGGTTTGTTGGTATATGGCGTAAGGTACTGGACATATCTCCTATACATTAACACTGGCGTCGTTCGTACATAGATGGTTGTGGTGGCTCGGCCGCCCTACTGTCGCGCTACTCCCACGCTGCGGACACCTTTACAACTAATCCAAATGGTTATGACAATTATTTACACTTACTGTGGTCGCCCGGCGCTGCTCTGACCAAGTTATTGTAATTATTGTTAAGGCAAAGACTATATTTTGTAGCCAATTTTATTTTGCTGTTTTAAGTATTTCCGAAATTACGATAACTACTTAAAATAATATCTATAAAGATACGTAATTGCTGAAATATTTTTTTTTATTGTAGGTAAAAATAGCACTTAAATAGTAAACAAAAATAAAAAAGTTTAATTCCATTTATCACCCCTCTTATTTGTACATTGATTTTAAACCTAATATAATTTTGAGGCGGTCAAATTCTTTATTGATTTGTGTGTACCACGCACCTTCGCATTAACCTATCGGAATTTCTCACGAGATGAAAGCCGCCGCCGCTCCGTGTGAGACCGCGTTGTACAGCCACTGCCCAGCATCACTCAGGCGCCTTACCTCTACATTATAATCTTAAATTACTTTTTAATTCTATGTTAGAGTTTTAGAAAGTCACCTCATAGTTGCTACACTTTAATGCTCTTTATCTGCTGTAATTGCGATTAACTTTACAATCCAAGCTACAGACGTAGTACTTCCCACGCATGCATGGTATAGGTCGCGTAATGGCTTTATGCTAATGCGAATATTAGCGCGTCTGTAAGTAAAGCCAACATAACATTAATTGAACGTCTTGGGTGTGACAGACGACGCAAAACACGTTGGATGGCTAACTTCATTAGTTATAGCGACTAGTTAACAGCGAGAAAAAACAAAGTAATGAGGCCAAATTCAGTCTAAAACACATCGGTGTAAGACTGTATTAAGTACCATACAATAGAGCACAAGTAACGTGCGCTCGAGAGGCGCGAAGAGACTCTATGGAAGATTCATCCTCATTCTCGACTCTCTTCATATAAACACGCGGTTTACGAAGCCTCTCGACACATGACACCGACGACAGACCCCCTGAGTTTGTTTCGCCGATTCTCCTCAGGTCAGGGTTGGCGTCGAACCAGAAGTAATGAAGTAACGACGTTTAAATAGATATTTGAAAAATCCCATTTTGAATAAAAATATTTTCATTTCATGTCATTTCTTGACCTTCCGATCACACCCTGTCCAGCTGATCAGAGCATGTCCCCAGCACCTGCATCGCTATGGGTAACGCAACGTGACGCTCTTAAAGCTCAAACAATAATTAATTCTTCTCATTTCTGAACGACCGCGCGAAGTCTGTGTGCCGCGTGACGGGCTCTTCACCGCTAAGTCGAGTCGTCGGCAGGTACTGGCCCGTATTGCCCTATGACCTTAACATATTTAGGTTTTTGTATGAACGTATCCATTCTATTTACGAAATAAATGTGTTACAAACATTGAGCAATAAACATTCCAATGAAATCTATATTCTCATAATGAATCAATGAAATATTATACAGATGATTTGTTTAATGTAATTATAATAAAATGTAATTGTAATTACGTATAATTATCGCATAAATCGGAACGATCGGAGGTACCGGCTCGCCTTGTGCCGAATGCCCTCTTACCAACTTAGAACTTGGGTGAACGGCTCAGTCAAATTAGGCGTGGTTGTGTCGAGAGAAGTATTGCAACATGCTGCATAAAGATTCAGGTCCATCCAACGGACATTACCATCCACAGGTTAAATTTCTGTTTATTTAGACATTTTAAATTCCCCATGATAAGGCTACATTAGACTGTCACCAAAATTGGGATAACATAATGATAGCTGTGTTGTATAGCAGCCGGGCCTCATCTCCCTCAAATGCACACAAGGAAACCGGCTAAGAGCGAGCCGGGCCGCCTATAAAGGGTTCCGTTCCAGAATACAAAAAGTCCCATACTTATGTCACTAACGAATTCTCGTTTAAAGCATTATTGAATACTGTAATCTCAATTTTTTCACTATTATTCCACACCTTTATTGAAGATATTTTCAAAATTGCTTTCTAACCTAGTCATAAAATTTAGGATGCATGAGTGTATGTAGTGTGATCTTGTTGGGAAAAAATGTATATCGAATATTTGTTAAAGCTATAAGGGGTGAAAACAACAGTTAGAGCATTTTGATGACTAAAAATGCCCAAAGACGTCCACATAAGGTAATAGACCTTCTCGCCCTCCTCTGAAATGAGTCACCGGAAACTTACAGGCAGTTTGCAGCGATAGGTACCAGGTGAGCGAAAGGCGAACTTCTTCAGCCGTGCCCGGCAGCCGGCCCAATTTGGCTGCAACACAATATTGTCATATTGCATTGCAGCTGGATTGGGCCGGCCCTCCTCTTAAAATGACTAACTCTGGCCTGTCCGGGTGTGACTAGTGAATTACTTGCGGCCGTAACTGCAGTGGCGGCGCCACACCTGCGCGGCAAGCCGCTCCATCCTACGAGGTGCTTCCTCGCCGTTTCGTCGCTCCACATTCCTGTTTGCGTAAAGTTCGATCATTCAGTCAAATGCATGTGCTTATGTAAGTTCGATTTCGGTTTGTGTCCTCATAAAACATATAAACCGTTTTCTTCCATAGTGCTAGAGCGTGCTGCTGGACTCCCTTTCTGTACGAGTTGACAATTGTTGCATTGCAATCGAAGTACAACCACCTCGCGTCATCAGGAGCGCAATGCTTTTCAGTTTGTATGCGGACACAACCTAGACGGCTTGACAAATTTTCTCGTGTGTGTCGTTAGATTCGTCGTGTTAACGCAAGTGCCAAAAATACATTTTTATATAAATTGATTAAAGAAATAAACAAAAACAAAATGGCAGATTTTGGGCACAAGTTCATGAAGTACATTTTCTTCCTGCCCATCAAGTTAGATGTGCGACAGGTTTCGTTGACGTTTGCCCCCTAACTTCTTTCCTTTTGCACCGCACTGCCCCAGGATTTTACTCGCCTTTCTTGACTGGCTCACTGTATGTTTAACAAGATTATTAATTTTTGTATAGCTTCTTCGTCCCCTTTATGACAGTGCCTGTAGTTGGTATTGCTTGTAAGCGGGACTCGTTAGTGCCGTGCTGCATTGCAATTTGCACGACCGGGGAGGTACCTTTCACTCATACATATTTATATACACACGTCTCTCAGTACCGCTTCATATTTCATACAAACTTGAAATTTGGCTCGTAGGTTAGGTTTCTTCTAGAGTGCAGCCATCAGCTAATAATATTAATTTTACGAAACTTCATCACTAAGGGTGTATTTGTGGGGGATGACAACGCGAGTCAAACCGCCTGGCGCTGCTAGTTCCTATATATACGTTCAGAAGTAATAGAACTACAAACACAAACACATACACACACACACACACACACACACACACACCCACACGGATTACACACATATAATTATACAAATTATGAAGATAATCTAACAATGCATTTAAATGAGATTTAGAATTTGTGGTTCAAATTATAATTCAGTTAAAATTGAACACGGTTTTAAGTAGAAAGTGATTAACGATCGGTGATGTAATTGTGACATTAACCTTTGGTCCAGAGAGTGTTGACACACAAAACTACCTGGACGTCATCATCACCTACCCCCCCTCCGCTCGCGCTCCCACCCCACCCGCCACGATACACCCGCGCGACTCCTAACCATATCGGGCCAACTTTATAATAACATGTGCATGTATTAAAATATATCTACTTAATATTCGTCAAGTTTTCGCCTTTCAACAGTTCAATAGTTAAAAAAACGAGAACAACGACGAAACGGCACGGGCGCATGGTAAAATAACACCAGAAATTTTTTGTAACCACAAAACTTCGATAACTTTGCCCGCGATATAAGATAAATTCTAAAGATTAATTTTATAGATAAATAAATGATTTCCACTTTCGCGTGTGAGTATACAAGTGTGATAAGTGTGACAAGTGTGATAAGTGTCTCGTATAATGTGATGCAAGTGAAGCTCAATTTAAGTTCTTTTAACACAAAAGGTCACTTGTAGTTTTAAACCCATCCTCAGCTTTAAGTATTTTAACCTTTGCTTAATGGTTTTAAGATTTAAAATACTACAATTTAAAGATATTTTTTATTTAAAACTATGGATTGTTGGCTGTGTATCAGTTTTAATCTTAATTGCGACATGTTACAATATTTAATCGCTTGTTGTACTATTAAGTATTAATATTAAACTTAGTGTTTTATGGTGAATGTGCAGTTAAGTTCCGGGTTTAAGGATTTTTTAAGGATACATTTACTCGATTCGGCATAGAACGAGTAATAAGGAACCGGACGTTTTATTCTTACTTTTAAGATGCCTCTCGTGTTTGGAGGATGGACAGAGACCGATGATGACAGTGATGTAGTTAAAAAAGAAAAATATTGTATTCTAATAATACAGATGTGAATCATTAATAAAATCTACATTCGTATTGCGATATCCGGTAACGTAAAACACAAAATCGGCATAATGCGCAGTAGCGAATTATTGAAACACTGGTGTTTATTGCGTTTGTACCGCGTACTCTAAATGTCGTTTGCAAGGACACCCAGCGGCGGAATGCATTAACTCCCACCAGATCGTTATCTAACTGGAGCTGGGTGCGACCGGGTGGCTGCGCGGCTGAGTGCTAGTCATAAGTGATCAGAAGTAAAACAGTGCCAATAATAGAATCTCATTAGGATAATGTATGTTTTTCACTTTGCGGTATTATCATATATTGTAGCAGTTATGTTATGAAACTTAAATATTTTATAAAAAAGGTATATCTGTCATCTCCGACTGTAAGGTTTAATGTTCTCTGTGTTGAAGAAATGTCACTCTTTTTCCTTTTCGCGAGGTTGAGGATGGTTATGTTTGGGATGGCTGACGATATATGCCATACCCAAATCATACTCAATTAATTTTTTTTTTTAATTTTCTGCCTACCATACCAACATATTCGTGACACAATGCACGAATTATTATTTCATATAAAAGGGTGAGTTCATGATTTCTTGCCGACGCCATGTTTCATATCTTATTAAATCTTTGTTAATGTTAAAGTGTCTTAATTCTCTTAAGTGTGCATTTTAATAATAGTAATAACATAATGATAATGGCTTAATAGCCATCATCATTTTGACAACACATTGTCATCAAATTAATATTTGATAGACCGTATCAATCATGTTTTATTTTGAATAGTATATGCCACGTGTGAAAGTTTGATGTTAAATTCTATTTAACTGTAACAGAGTTTATACCTTGCCTGATTTTAGTTGGCTCATGAAGCCAATAGAACAACCAATAACATTCCCATGTTATTGGTTGTGTGTTCCTTTTCTGAGCTCTACTCCTTTTTCCTTTTTGCTTATTAAATTGAGACTTAATATGAAGATCTAATAGAACTATATTCTTTAAATATGGGCTATGAGGATTGAAGAACAGTCCGTCTGGGAGGAACAATTATATATATAAAGGACCATCCAAGTTGCAGCCGGAAGTTTCGGACAACTACCCAGATAAGACTACATACCCTCACTTTATACTAACCGGTAACAAAAACTGTATTAATCCCATTGTTGTTCTAGTACTATTTTAGTGATAGTATAGGAGTGGGATTGTGAATGTGAAAATACAACGATTACATAAATGTATCTAAAAGTTTAATTAAATCTCAATAGCTCTTTACTCCCTTTTCTTGGTAATTCCTTTATTTTAATTAAAACTGTCACAATGTACCTCCATATATATACCTCCCCGATCGTGCAGGCGAATTCCCATGTTCGAATATCTCTAAAATTCCTTACGTCGACATTGTCGTTTGTTAGGTGGTTACGTAAAATACGAGTATGTTAGTAGATCAACTTTTAAAATACGAGTGTCTTGTGATGAAAGCGTATGATCATATCTGGATATCCAATCAGCCATAATAAATTTACATTTGAGCTGTGTTTGTCATGTTCTCCACAAGCTTCATGCTAATAAGGTTATGGTAACTCCTTAAAACCGAAATATATTAACAGTAATATACACGTGTGTCTAGTCCTAATACATCTACGTGTGATAATGGCCCGGCAATTGAAGGCCACGACCTTCCTTCTGAACCTGCGCCTGCGCATACAGGTGTCTCAGTACCTGTACACAACAACAACAAACACTTAGCGAGGGTATTGCTAGTATCACCTAATAATAATATCCTCCTAGCCGAATTTCGGCTACGGTGGCCATGTCTATAGAGACTAGCCAACTGCGCGTGACGTGTTACGGTGCCCAAGTTGTGCACAAGTGCATGTTCCTTCATTCCCATATTCCAATGGGGTGGCGGTCCAACACGAGCGAGGAGAAATTAGGCGCAGAACCGAACACTCAACGGGCTCGTCGACGCACAGGGGGCAACACCGCCAAGTTCCCGTATTTTACCGTTATGCGTGTGTGTGTTATTTAACAGAAAAGATATAGAAATAGAAAAACCCCTAAAACATTTTAGTGCAATTCCGATCTTGACCGTCGGAATTGAACCCAGGTATGTAGTTGAGTATGCTCACCACTAGACCACGAGGTGGGACGGCGCCAGTGGTGAGATCCCCATCACTCACCTATATCGTAATGCTGGAAATACATGACAGTTCTAAGTATAAGTTGCCACATGATTCTGAAGGATGATTTTTGAATTAGAAATGAAATTGGCTGTTTATTTTCACATTAACATTTTAATGTGATACGACCTTCCCCGCTACGTGGCTGTCTAATGCTGGAGTACTTTTTCATATGTAGATGCAGAAGTTCGCGACCAAGTAAACAAAAGCACAAAGACCCTAACATTTAGTCGATATGATAGACTGTCATAATACGTCTTG
Organism: Eumaeus atala; assembly: GCA_017140195.1. Lineage (NCBI taxonomy): Eukaryota > Metazoa > Arthropoda > Insecta > Lepidoptera > Lycaenidae > Eumaeus > Eumaeus atala. Next base: position 175,660 of record JAFELO010000009.1, on the reverse strand, counting down.
TCATTTCTCCTAATGTTCATTGTTCAGTTCTTGTGGGAAATTGATAAAATCACTAGATTATGTAACGAAGATGTTTTATACAAGTTCACTATTATTTTTTAAATTTTACATCTACTACAACTGGTTTCGATATCTTTTACTATTCATTTTATAAATAGTACTTAGCAGGACTTATTTGTGGGATCACCGAATGCCCTAAAACGGAAATTTCCAAAGCGGGAGACGCGGTAGAAATAAATGTGGATGTACAACTGTCCCCTAGGAAAGGAAGTCGCATTACATTTTTGGGGACTTTTTCTGTAATATTTATATATTACTCAGTACGCACTACCCACTTCGATATCTATTCTTTTAATGCTTAGAATTCCAACTATATGGTGTTAGGTAACGGCTAGTTGTCGGCTGGTGGGCGTGGGCAAGGTCGGGCCACTCACGCTCGTGAGCCGCCGTGAGCTGCAGTGAGTCGCGCGTGAGTTTCCCACGAGCCGCGACTGCACGAGACAGAACTATAATTGTTATCTCTAGATAGTAAATACCTGCTCACTATGAAACTCTAAACTTGCTTGCATAATAGTCATCATGAGTGTGGGACTAACGCCCTATAGATATGGTCTAGTAGTTGTACTGCCCGCATATTTCGCACACAGCGACTTTGACTCTGTGTCACAGATGTTTTGCAGCCAAAATGTACCTTGTAAATAAATCATATGGGTCGACACTTCCAGCTTTGGACTATTCTAATCGCGAATAATCCGGCATCTTCTAGGCCAGCGAGTTCTATCGCCAACCGCGCCGAGTGTCGCGGGCGGGCTCGTGTAGGATCATCGCGAAACTACTCTAATTTTCCACATTCATGAAACTGCCAACGTAAGCTTGTTGCAATAAATATAAGAAGACTTAAATGTGTTTGAGTTATATATTGACCAAAATGTATTTCTGTTACAGGTACATGTGCAGATGTTCGTGCTCTTGTGACTAGCAGCCGTATGTACCTACTGACTTTAATAACATAAATCAAGTTTGTAATCGTTGCTTCTTGGCATCGTCCGATAGCCCATGACCATAACACTTCTCCAGTTAATCACAGATAATTAATCATGTTGATTGGGTATTTTGGTACCAAAAATTAAAAATATTTGGTAACAAGTCCAGAACATTCCCCCATTGATTCGGCGCTGTCACGCGAGGTTTCGTTCCTCCGCACAGACTGCGGCGAGCCCACGAGCCCCGGGGGGATGGGTAATCAGGAATGTGCGTGACCGTTGACGTTGTTGTATCATCGTGGTATGTGAACAAACTTGGTCATTTTCATAATATTTTTTTCTTAATACGCCAATTAAAATTGACGTAGCCGTCACTTAATATCAGATCACAGAGATGGCGCTGTTCTGTGCAATTCGACAACGTAATGTCTCCTACATTAAGTCTTACAAGGGTGGAATCTCCCGAGTTCAAGTATACAGTCGGAGGGCGTCCAAGTGACTGCCGCTGCACCAATTTCGATGTGCTTCTAATGTTTGGACAAGTACATTGTTTTCAATGACCACGACCATTACCTTTATGATACTTGGTCCGGACCGTGGACCGCCACGGAGATCGTTTTCCTCGAGCCGATACGAATAATGAACACTTCCCAATCGCAGTAACTCGAAAATATCGTTGGTTTTTCAGTCTATTTTCCTCTGTGCAGATGCCGACACTCGTGTCTACTCTTGTTAATAAGTTTTGATGTCCCCTGCCTCGCTTTCCTTCAATCTTATCTTATTTTTGTTCAAATTGACCTCAGGCCCTATAGCTCTATCGATCGTCTGTGTGGCTGTCTCTTCTTCTGGGTACGGGACCAGCCCACTACCGCTACATTTACAAAAATTAAATCCTAATTAGAAATCGCACGTTTCCTTAATTTTCTCCTGTGACAGAGCTTCTATTTCGACCTCGTCGTGGTCGGATAATCACACGTTAATTTGCACACAGCCTAATAAATTAAGAAAAGAACTTTCGTTCGCCATACTTAGAACATACACATTTATAATTAAAGTGTTCTAGCGTAGAAAATAGGAAGTGAAATCAATGCATTTATCAACTTTTATTAGCTGCCATATACGGCGACGACGAGAAAAAGATCTTACGGAGATCTATCGATCTATAGATCTTGGATTCAATTAACATGGATGGAGACAACTCATGTCATGACGGCGGCGATCAATCTACGATGGAATGTTTCCGGGGATTTTAAAACAGACCATAAGTGTGTGTAAAATTGCGTTATAGTCAGTTTGCTGCGGAACTTATAAGGCCTCTTCACGTCGCGATCACGACACCACGAAGAGAGGCCACACGCTGGGAGGTCAATTGACCTGTCAACTGATCCCTGTCCATAAGTAACCCAAAACGGAAAATATTGTCCCGGAAGTTCGGCAACATTCAGATAAAAAAATCATTAAACTGTTGGTTCAAAGAATGTAGTGATCATTGTCAAACGTGTAGTGACACACAGACACACAGACACACAGCGCGTCCGTGTCTGAGCTCTGTCCGTCTGTTTATTCGTCACAATGTTGACACACGATTTCAATACAACGCGAGAAGGCTATCTTATGTTTGCTGTTAATGATAATATATATGATATGATGCATATACATAACTATGTTTGCTGCGTGCCATCGATTGTGTTATCATCATCGACACCAGAGACCAGAACTGTCCAACAATTTGTACAACAAACTTAAAAGCATTTCCAGCTCTACATTTACAATTATACAAAAAGCTCTAGAGTCGATCCTACGAAGTAATTGTACACAAAATTACAGAAATACTTAACAACAATGTTGTGTCGAAGAGTGCCGATGTAGGTCTTGCTTTGACTACAATTTCCTTTTTATCCCGACGACACGACACGCCAACTTCGTAACACAATTGTGTAATAAAGCTGACCACTTCGAGAGGATATTTTTTGGACCTGCACACGACATTGACTAGTGTCGTGGTCTTGTAAGCTGTATGGCCATACATCTTAGGAACTAGACATTATTTTTAAATTAAGCTCGATTTTATTTTTACACTCTCATCTGGCATTACGGATATCAATGAGCGTTGGTGTTTATGATCTATACAAATAGTGCTAAACCATCAGGTAGATGTTAGAAAGTGTGTATATATTTGTAGTGTCCGTTTGTGTGTCACAGGGCCGGCCCTAACCGGTCCCTCAATTATCCAATAAACCTTTTAGGAGCTGCGTGTACCAGTTTGGTTAGCGCATTTCCATGGCCATCTGTGTACTCATCAGGTTAGTTTCTTTACAATCGAGATTTCGAACTAAATGAAACGGAATTGTGTCACAAGAAATTTTGCCTATTTGTATTATTTTTTTATATAGTATATGGAGCATAAGAGCAGTCGGAGCCTTTTGATGTCTGTCGACGCTCAAAGGCATCCACAAAATTGATATGCAGATGTGTTGACCTACTTCCCCCCCCCCTCCTGTAGTGGGCAGCCGGTTAATGACATAGCGCACGAAATGAGACAGCTGTCACTTTACGCCGGTACTATGTGACCGAGAGGTGCCTCCCCGGTCGTGCCGGCCTAATTACACTGTAATACAGCATGAAACTTATTCTTACGTTTGACTTTTTCAAGATCTTAATTATAATTTATTCATCAAGTGATGTCATGAGTTTCCATCAAGAAGTGACAATTCACGTCATCAGCTAGCCTTTGTTTTGTTATGCACGATGTAAATGTGGTTGAAATGAAACGAGATGAAGTTTTTTACGGTACCCATTTGTAATCGAGTTTTGACAGTTGCTGATCGAGTTTAGAGAGTTACATATTTTATTCATAATTTTCAGATTTTTCAATGAAGGTCAAAAACTTATACTAAATTCGGCCCGTGTTCATTTGATTCTCGTCGACAGTGCTGTTGATGGTGGCGGAGCGCTGGAGACTGTTGGTGCTGGTGCGACCCCGTGAAGTTTCGCACCTCGTCCAGTTAAATATTGTCCCGACCTTGGGCTGGATTTACTCTCTATGTTTATATTTAACTCAAGTATGTGTGTTTGTTTGTGCGTACCTCGGGAACAGATCGATGTTAAATAAGAAAAGTAAATTGTTTGTACCAACAATTGTCAACGCCGCGCGCCATGTAGCGGTCATGCTTTAAAAACTGCCACTTAGGAAGTAACCTCCAAAAGTAGTTGATTACTTAAGGACAAGTTCAGATGAGCAATGAAGGATGAGCTGGTGATGTTTATCTCTATACTAGAGGAGGCCAACGAGCAGTCGTGATCTTCTGGCGACTGATGGAGATTCGTACAGAAGTTATATAGACACGCTGCCCTCCTTTATCCTTCTCCTTATTGGGCCAGCGGAAACTCGCATCGTTCAAAATGCAAAACCATGGCTACCATCTTAAGGCGGCATCTTGTGAGCGAGATGCAGGCACCTGTCCTGCCGTGCCGTCCTGATTCCGCAGCAATGATGCAATGATACTAGCTCTCACTAAAAGTACACCACTGTAGTGTGTGTGTGTAATGAGCAGAGTACACGAACAAGACGGCCGCCTCGCACACTTCAGTACACTACTGTAGTGTGTGTGTAATGAGCAGAGTACACGAACAAGATGGCCGCCTCGCACACTTCAGTACACTACTGTAGTGTGTGTGTAGTGAGCAGAGTACACGAACAAGACGGCCGCCTCGCACACTTCAGTACACTACTGTAGTGTGTGTGTAATGAGCAGAGTACACGAACAAGATGGCCGCCTCGCACACTTCAGTACACTACTGTAGCGTGTGTGTAATGAGCAGAGTACACGAACAAGATGGCCGCCTCGCACACTTCAGTACACTACTGTAGTGTGTGTGCTCTTCGAGCGCACGCTCTTTTTTTTGCCAGTTGAAATCTGCAGAAATGTTGTAATATGCCACTTAGCTTGTAATATATATATAACATAATCAATTATTTATGCGTGTCATATCTACACTGCAGCTGAGAGGGGAAGTATCCCTCGATCATAACACTGACGTAACACGAGGTCTGGCGAGACCTGCACCGACTCATGCAGACCACGGACGAGTGCTTAAACTGAAACAGATGGGGTGATGATGAAGACCATTAGTCAAACAAATTCATAAATACAAACACAACTTAGTTTTATCATTTTTATCATCATCAGGTCCATTCAAGTATCATTGCTCAACTGACAGACATACACTGACAGAGACCTGGTCTCCTGCCACTCGTATGCATCCCGGACCGGCTGCTGCGCGGAGACCGACTTCTGGTGAATCGTCGAGGACGTCATCTTCTTGAATTATTTAAAAAATTTTTCGTCATTAAAATATTTAATCGTGAAGCTTGAATAAATTGTATACCTACGGAACCTTTTATGTACTACTCAAAATAGCGCATACCCAAATACGAAAAAATGATATGAAAGGTGGAATTAATGAGGTACTTTTTCGGACCCGTGTCCCGTGAAATAACCTCTTACATTTGTGTGTGTCTGTCTCACGAAGGATCAGTAATTCCGAGTTTTAACACTACTGGGCATCCGAAACATTAAATAAAAGAAATCAAAAGGCGCTATTTAATGAATTTAATCTGCGTGAAATAATTCCAAAAGCCACTAATAATCAACCCGAAGCAGAATATTTGAGTAAGATTTAACTAAAGAGCTAACTAAATAGTTAATAACTTTCTCTTGATGATATCATAGTTATTCAAATGTATAGGAAAGTATTGTGAAGAGTGAAACCGCTATACATTTGGTTGATTTTATCTCGTGTTTCCATTTCGGTTTCGTGTGCGCTTTGAAAACTAGAAACATATGCGTTTCATTGTGTGAGAACCTTACACTACATTATTTTTTTGTAGAATAACTATTTTATTAAAAGCAACAATTTTGCTGAAATAATTGTCAAAATGTTGGTAAAATATTTGTTAATTTTTTGATATAATAATTATCAAAATTGGTCAAGTCCGTAAATAGATATACGTGGACTAACATAAACTAAATTTGTGTGGAATCAAAACTGCCTCCGTTTTTTCGTCGGTCATAGACCGACTGAGTGCTAGTAGCTGCATTTAGCTCACTAACATTATAAGGTTTGTATGTACATTTATTCATACATTTATTCTCTCACGCAAGAACTACTATACGCATTTGGGTAAAAGGCAGCCTAGATATAGATTACAATCTGGAATTACACAAAATATAGGAACTTATCGTCCCGATTTTTTAGGACAGATCCTAAGATAAGTTCAGAAACTTATGCTGTGGAAGCGAACAGAAGCCAAATACAGCTTCGACTGATTAACATGAGTGCTCGTTGGGTGACGAGATTAGGTTTGGAATCGAAAAGGATTCCGACCCCCCAGACCCCAACAGATGGCTCAGATGCATCCCGATATGAGAATGCTTATAATGGCAAATTTAATTATTATTACTTCACTCACAGACGGGTAAAAGAGCTCGTACGCGTATGGACTTACCTACTGCGTAGGAAAGGTATTCCTACGCAGTAGGTAATAGTAATAGTAGGTAGGTAATAATACCGCATATTATTTGAGTTAGGCAAATTGAATAAGTCCCTTCTCTGAAGATGTCGTTCGGACTGTTGGTAGTCGAACGCGACTGTTGTTGTCTGACTTGACTGTGTCGGGGTTGTAGCGCATGTCTGGCGCCTGGCACCAGCGAGTCCGCGTGTCGCTACACCGTGCGTGTGGTGTCGCGCCCGAGAGAGTGTTGGCTGCAAGTGTCTGGCACCTGGCACCAGCGAGTCCGCGTGTCGCTACACCGGGCGTGTGGTGTCGCGCCCGAGAGAGTGTTGGCTGCAAGTGTTTGGCACCTGGCACCAGCGAGTCCGCGTGTCGCTACACCGGGCGTGTGGTGTCGCGCCCGAGAGAGTGTTGGCTGCAAGTGTTTGACAACACTCGCGGTGTGGTGATACTACCACACCGCGAGTGTTGGCGTGAACGTGTCTAGGAGGACAACTTATATTCTCCCGAAAAATATATTGCTTCATTTGTGACGTTTTAGGCGGGTGAACGGCGAAGCTGCTAGGTATTCTCCGAAAAAGCTATTAGACTATGCTAGCTGCGCCACGGGGTTTCAACTGCGTACGTTTCGGATGTTCATGGACGTCAGTAGAACTCAGAAGACACCCGCACTTAATGCACGCTTATTCATAATTACGCTTATCATAAATCTGTAACTAGCAATCCGTCGGTACAGCTTCATTAGCATTTATCGTATCTTTCACACCTTTGGTCACATATTAGGAGTTTTCATACTGATCTCTAACGTTTTAGAAAGTGTTATATTGCCTATGTTCATTACAAGTTACGCAGTAGTTGCGGAGGCTATTGAATGCAAATAAATAAACAAACTGTTATATATTTCCTCTTTATAATATTTTACGAAGAGGTAGTGCCATGCTGGATAGGCGGAGGTAGTGCCATGCATAGTGCATGACAGTACACCTCCTTATGCAATGGAATTGGGCTGGCACGACCGGGGAGGTACCTCTCGCTCACATATTACCGCAATATGACATCTTCAGTGGCGCGTTTCGGGGGGGGGGTTGTGAGTAGCCGGTGGTCCATTGGGGGAGGGGGGCGAAGAAGGGCAATGCATCGGCATAGTAATTATGTGGATCTTTATGGTCGTCGGTAGTCGTAAAAAGGCTCCGATTTTTCGTTTGCCCCTGTATTCTATTAAAAAAAAACCCTTGATTTGAATAAAATTCCATTGCAAAACGCAGATATAAGCGAGTCTCTTAATATAATATATAGTGCCTCTCCTTGTAGTTAGCTGCGCCTTATGTAATATATTACTTTAGTTTACAAAGACTATAAGGTTGGTGTTGATTAACAAGTTAGTCTGAACATAAATTGAGTGAACTCATAGCTGTTCCTGCGTCCAGGGGCGAGCGACATGACGTAAATATACAGCGACCACTTCTCTCCTTGTTCTACAGGACACCGCAGTTGTTCCAAAAGTTAGAAATATCAGGGAGTGTCCCGGGGAAATTCCTATGTGATGAAGGTTTGCAAAACGTCCAATCGTGAGTCTATTTCTGTTTTTCATCGAGCTTTATTTATTTTCTTACTTCAAATTGTAAAGAAGATTTAGTTCAAAAGTTCAGTTTTAGTTATAACCAGCCGGTTTTCGTCCACTGCTGGACGCTGGCCTTTACAATTGCACGTAACTGCGTTCATTGAGAGGCCTATGTCCAGCTGTGGACCGAGTAGGGCTGACAATGAGGAGCTTGATGTAGATCAACTAGAACTGAAGAAGAAAAGCTCCTCAGCTTTATTTTCTCGTCAAAATTAAAATTTATATCGAAGGAATAAAGTATAGAATATATCGAAGAAATAAGAAATACATAAAGTAGTTCAAATAGATAGCCAGGTCCCGGTTATAGGCAGATATGAATAATTCTTAGCGCGTATTTTTTTAGTTCTTACCGATCCGGGAACATGCACATTTTTGCGCCCTCAATATCCGTACTATTAGTTGGACAAAAAAGGACGGTCCCGAATCAAAGCGGTTCTTGTGGTCACCTAATATAAATATTAATTGCGATTGGCTTTATTAGCCTGTCGTTAGCGTTAACTCGTGCGGGAGGAGATACGAGCCACATAAATACGGCACCCACGGGAGCGAGCACCATCCGGTCCGCGTAGCCGATCCAGGACACCTGCGCAGCGTGTACACTGTACTGGCTGCAGGCCAAACGCACACGAGGAGGTTATAATATTATAATAGCGATTTAAAACTTAGTGTAGCAAAAATGCGACACCTACACTAAAATCAATTCGTCTTTTTTTACGTAGGTCACTTTCCTCGATTTTTTTTTGTTACTTTCAAAGCAGAAACAGGACTTTCCCCCCTATGATGAAGCAAAAACTTTGTACCGGAACCGGAAATAGCGCAAACGGAATAAATTGAAATTAGCTAATTGATGATTATTTAGAGAAGGAGCGCAGAATGCTAATATGTTTATGTTTAATATGCTTTAGAAATACATGAAATTCATAAAATAATGCGATAAATTAGGGCACGCACACATGCGTAATTTGTGTGATACTAGTTGTACTCGTATGTATGTCTCGTAGTCGTATTGTATAAATCGCCATTATCGTTGTCATTGCGAGACGTTCTTCAATAGGGCGGCTGACGTTAAGCCTCATTAAATCTCTTGAGTTTAGGCAGCGATATTGATCGATACAAGAATGAAATTTGGCCAAGTGTTTTGAGTACAAATAAAATAATAACCTAACCACAAAGGCTTAGTCGGGAGCTATCATCAATCAAGCGCAGTATTGTATTGTACTAGCAACGCCGCGAGTGTTAAAGTTAGGAACTAAAATATGTCAAGGAGGCGGATAATGATTCACCTTTCCTTTGTTGACGCGGGGAAATGCATTTATGCGTCTTCACCGGCCCTGGGTGGGGTCCAGTGGTGGCCCTGGGTGGGGTCGAATAACCGCAAAAATCCTTGGTGAAGGTTTTTGTGGGTATCCGGCACATACGGGGTTGCCCAGCATTACAGGACATCCCCACCGACTTTGGGACAGTGCAATGGGGTGAGGTTACCATCCTCGCCCCTTGCCCCCTGCGCAAAAGCGCCACCTCCTGTTGCTCTTAGGTCCCCTCTTCTGATAAGAGGGGGTCTTAGAGCAAGTTAATTATCTCGGAAAGGCTGCTGGCCGACGCACCCTCTGGTGGCACTGCTTATTCTTCGCATCAGTCTCATAGCTACGTGGTAACCGAATTCCGGCTGTACTATAGGGCAGGTGCTTCACGCCCACACACTTGGATGGCTGTTCTATTTCGTTTCATCTGTCAATCGGAATCCTAGCAAGCCTCACTCCCACGGAAAAATAGCCACTATTATGTTAGCGAGGCCCGACTCGGCTGCAACACCGCAAGGATATGGATTGCGCCCGTTGAGTGACCGATGGCTAGGTGAGGCGGGTGACGGAACTCGCCGTGCGCGATGTCTGGTCGTTTCAGTTGTAGCGCGATGCTTTAACAAGCATGGCGGCGGCGGAGAAAATGAGTTACGGCAGCCGGTGTTAGATCCCACCAGGGCTGTCAGGCGCATTACTTGTGTATGTTATTATTTGTAGCGGGGAGGGGTAAAGTCGACGGTCCTGCCCCAGATTTCTTTTTGATCGTGTCGGATTGGCCTGGGCCCTCCCATTCGCATAGGCCATACGGGCAAGACACAATAGAAAGTGCACTTATTGTATTATATACTGGGTTTTTATAGTAGAAGGAAGGAGGAAACGAGCAGTCGGAGCCTCCGGATTAATCCGGATCCGGAAGCTCCGTCGCCAGTAGACAGCCGCGAATTGTATTACAGATGTGTTGCCATCCCGTCCCCTTTCATGAGCCACGGGAAACTTAAAAATGGAACGAAATGTTACAGCGTACCACTTTTCTGCGGTATCATTTGTACGATAGATAGGTATCTGTTTGCCCCGTCGTGTCGCCCCTTTTCAGCCGCCGTGCGATACGGCATTACCTCTCGTGAGCTGCGCTAGGCAATGACTCTAGTGGACGAAGGCAAAAGTGTATAGCAATCGGCCGTATTTTCTCCGTAGTAGAGAAATGTGCGTCGCGGCCGCGCGTACTTTCTTTATGATAATGCGCACCCGAGATGCGCAGGCGCACAACTAAACAACACCAATTAGCTGCATACGTCAGCATCAGCCTCTAACCGTCCATACTACTGAAGCGACGGTAGTGTCCCCGCCTAGACGAGCAAGTTCAACCCTATATTTAAGATTCATACACCTTTAAAAAAACCAATTGCTTACGGCGCAGGCGGTTAAAAGCAACAAAAAACAGTGCCCCGAACCAAGCAAAACATCAGACGAAGAGCGAAATAAGTATAACTTTTATAATATGCAGTTTATTGTAATAGGAGTATAAAGTAATGATTTATTCAAAACCTTAGAACGTAATAAAACAAGTGGCGACATAATTGCGACGGACGGACAGAATTAGCGTTTAATGATATATATTAGGAAGTAAAATCGCGCATCCGATGTGTCGGGCTGTTATTTACATTCTAATGCATATGTTTGCGCGTAAAGGCCGCGGCGGGGCGGCGGGGCGGGTAACCACACGTAATAACATTTAATAAATTATATTTAAATCCGCTCCTCTTGTACTTTTTCTTACGACTGCCTCTGGTCCAGTGGTAAGCGAGTCCTACCAGTGATAATGAGGTTCCAGTTTCGAGTTCCGGGTAGGGCAAATAAGTTTATCCGGAAGTCGGGAATTAGGCAGTGCGTCACCTCCGTGTGTCGGTGAACACGTAACGCCGTCGGCCCTGCACCATTAGTCTCTGGTCGTGTCGCACCGCCGTCCCACTGTTTACACATGTTTACTGCAAGGGTCATGGATCTATCATCATTACCACCAAAATAGAACATTTCTATGCTTTGTGGCAGGTACCTCTCGCCGTGGTATTGTGGTTTGTTTGGAATTAAGGAGCATGTCTGCATGACAAATATGCATTATCCAAATGCTTTATTCTATAAAAGGAAAGATATCTTTTGCGTCTCTATCCTACTCTATATTGTATTATTATGGGTGTCATTATCGACTGAGTATAGTAACCCAATCATTGCATCCGATGGCGCCATGCGCTCTATAAACTTAACATCGCTGGGTGCTGGACATCAAGGTCTACAGCGCCTCTTCAGCTGTAACCAGTTTATCTTGTGCTGTCCGCGTGTACACAGACGCCAGGTGATACATTAGTTTGTGAAGAGCTAGAGCTTAAATACAGTCGTTGCAGCGACATATTATAATGAGCAATATAATTTTAATGGTACAATATTCATACAGGGTTCCGTAAAAATGTCATAATCTCACTTAAGTCCCTTAAATTATATTTTACGTGACAACAATCATAAAGTCACTTGGTAGGGTGACGTTACACTGTCCGATACGATATATCCCCTTACGACGGAACTGAGAAGTCTAGTGTGATAGTTGTTGACACAAGTCAATAAATCTACTCTCGTGTGTAATGAATCCACCATTTTAACATACTAACCTTTTTTTACTTTAAATGAAATCTATGCATTTTTTGTTGTTGTGACACGAGAGCACACCTGAAGAGGACTGCCTCCTCTATACCCTTTTCTTTGTATAAGTGTGCTGAGTTTGTTAACGCCTGATGTCTTTACTTTTGCATCTCTACAGAAAAAAAAAACAAATTATTCCTTTGACATGTGCTGTGTAATCTTTGATGAAGAATAACTACAGAAAGAATCGTACATTCTTCCTTTTTTACACTTACCACTTCACACGCGTACATGTATGTACCACATATCGTATCGTAAAATAAACAGGAAACACTTTTCATAATATCGGAAGCATCTGAGCCCTAAAGTTTTGGAATCTATCCGAATATCGTATCGGACAGTGTAAATACTCTAAATGGGAGGTCTTTTTTAAATGACGTAAAAAGTTACAGAGCTCATTATACCCGTATCTGTACTGAACGTATCAATCATTAGTTCATTTCAAATTAAAATTGGAGTGTGGGCCGCACACGACGCGAAGTGCGACGGCAGTGGAGGAGAGCAGGGGGGGGGGGAGGCGCATGCACCTCGTGCGTCCCTGTGGTAGTGTGAAGTTTTAAATATGTAAGTGAAGGCCGTTATTAACAAGAGTATGACTGGTGAATATAGAGGGACGCGGTCCGTGGTGTTCACTTGATTGTATAAACATGTTCACGCCTGATATTCATGACAAGCAATCATATGAAAAAAAAAAAGTTTTTATATTTCTGAAATATTAAATAAAAAAAATATATTTTAATAAAAATAAAACGAACGCACTGTGCATGCGCATTTCGCTTCAACATCCATTAGCAAAAGTTGGAGCAATTTATGTTCAAAATGAAGAAAATACCCATTTATTTTATAATAAATAGTCCTTAGAAATAGGAACGTATAATTATTTTCAGGACTTTTATTGTTCTTATGAGCCTCATAGAGATCTCAAAGCGATATATGGAATTAAAATGATGAATGGATATTGAAATTTCCTTTATTTGGACTACTCATAGAACTGTATAAGATATAGAACATTTTAATGAATCAAATTAAGAATGCGATTTATGTTTGTATAGTAGACTAGTTTCGAGTGTTTGTAACAGTTATTGTCAACGTATACCTTCACGGCAAATGCCGGACCCGGCCCTGCTGAGTGGAGCACACAACGCGCCCACTGCACAACACTAGACACGGCTCCTCAGCTGCGGCCCGCGGCCGGTGCTCCGGACGGCACGGCGATGGATGTCCAATGGCGCTCGTCGATCATTACACGCACTTCTTAACTACATCATCACAAAAACACTCAAGACAACGATATCCAACGATATCTCCATACTTATAAGAGTAGACGATGAAGCTTCATTGGCCGCTTACTTTGTATAGTCATATTCTGATGTTTACAGTATAATGGAGGGTCCATGAGATGGTAGCTGCCATGCATGAGGGCGACAATATAATCTTAATATTATTTATACTTAGTCTGGCCTTAAATACTGTTACAATTAAAAATTAAAAAATATTATACTTGAGTTTGGAATCTGTCACTTTTTTACGATTGTTCATGGTGCTTTCTCATTTTGGCGCCAATACATTGTAATTAGATGTTAAAATGGAGTGGGGTGATAAAGATAACAGAATCGCTGTGATTCTAGAACAAAGAATAGTCATGGAGCCAAACGCAGTTTTTAAATTATTTCTTTCATTATTAGTCAAATGTTTGTGTACCGGGCTATTACTAGGTACAATGAGAATTCTTCTGTTTGAGAACGAGAAATATCAGGCTGTCCACTTAGTGTTCGTACGAAAAATAATTTCGAATTCTTTACCTTACTAATTAGTAAGGTAAAGAATTCGAAATTATTACTTCGAATTTTATCTCGGGAAATGAAGATGGTACCTAGAACCATGTCGCGTATTCTAGTAGATGACTTAGACCTGTAAGAGACTGATAATTTCTTAACAGTCAAACTAAATATGAATAGGGTGGTAAAATCGAAACTACTAACTGAAGCACACCGCATTGGGAGGTCACAGAAAAAAATGTTTGTAGGGATGAGATTTTTTTTACAATTGAGCAATATTTTAATAAACAAAACGACCATGTTTATATTCTGAGCATATAAACATGGTCGTTTTGTTCCGAGCTCCAAGGAAAGTTACCAGTTAGTCGACAGAGTGCAACGTGGGCATTATCTGTCTTCTGTGATGGTTAGGTGGGGAGTTAGCTATGAAGGAGTGACGGAGCCATATTTTTGTAAAAAAGGTATGAAAACATCCGCACAAGTGTATCCAGATACCATTCTGGAGGAGACAGTTAAGCCCCATAATAACACCATGTTCAATAACCAAGTAAGCATCAAGACTCAGGACCAGATCATAAAGATCGATCTTGGATAAAACGAACGTTCCGGACTTAATCAGAGCTGATGACTACCCTTCGTCTAGACCCGACCTTAATACGCTGGATTAGGATTTATGGTCAGTTTTAGAGAACACAGCTAGCTACAAGCGCCATGGTAATTTAGAGACCTTAAATTAATCCATATGATTGGCAGTGAAGAATGTCCCCGTGGAAAGAGTGTGTCCGTCTATTGATAACTGGCCCCAAAATTTAAAGGACTGACTGGAAACTACTTGGTATAAGCTTTTCATATTTTTAATTGTTCTATATTTGTGTATTAAACAAATAAATTGTAAAGGTAATAAATGCTATTTCCAATTAAAAACATTTTTTTTGTTATAACATTTATGACATGACTATATCATGTGGAAGTATGAATGATTGTTTGTTACTCAAATACGCAGCAGCGACCAGACTTCGGTTAGATTTGGCGCAGACATTAACAACAATATCGAATACGTACAAAATACTTTAATTCCGGAAAACTCACGTTGAAATATAATACTTCTTGCTCGTTGACATATAAATACTAGCGCTGACGGAGAAAGTTCCACTCTAGGCGCAAGAAATGATAGCATAGGATAAGCAGACGCAGTAGACCTACGTGGTCACAGGAGACTCCTGCTTTAGAAGGAACGGGGCCTTTCGAGGCCTGATGGACAGTCTAGATCGGGCCGCGTCATGTCTGTGTTGTTTGTTTAAGCGCCTTTCTCTCTGTTCCCAGATGGAGCTGAGCGGGTAGCATGGGCCAGGCGGGCAGCCAGCCGTGCGGCGCCGAGCGCGCGCGCCGAGCCAGCACGCTGCCTCACGAGCCGCTGCGAAACGCGCCCAAGGTATTAAACCGAGAACACCAAGCTGTTGAAGGTTTCTGTTGAAACATAATATTTAAATGAGAACCAAATAACCAGTGTACCGCTCTGTGGGCTGGCCTCTGGAGGCCGGCCCACAGAGCGGTACACTGGTTATTTGGTTCACGGTGAATTTTAAATACGCAAATGACTCGCGAAAAAAATAATAGTTAAATTAGCCATTGTAACTCTCATACCAGGACGCATCTCTCCCACATGTTAGGGGTGGGATCGGTCATTGTCCAACATAATGTCTAGTCGAAACCAAAGCAACGCAATACCTAAAAGTTTCACGGTACTATAAAAACAAGGTACTAAATGACGTATATGTTAAGGTTCTGCCATCCCTGACGGCGTCCCCACGGCTGCGGAGCACGGATAACGGCGCCATCCTGCACTCCGGTGGCACCATCAGCGGCAGGAAGCCGGCGCAGGAGAACTTCAAAGTGCCGCATGGTCACGTGGTGTGTTATACAATATTGCTCTTTTTAGGGCCAATTTATTCCTGGGCACTATGAATTTGTTTTATATAAGTAGTAAAGAAAGCTTACCGCCCCTTCCCACAAATCTTCAAATTTATAAATGCGAAAGATGGACGCGTGGACTACAGGTCACCACTTGCAGAAGTTAACATTTCTATAGCTTGTGTGTTCACATGGTACATATTCTGGTGCATGAGCTAAGTTTCATCAAAATCCTTTCAGCAGTTTTGTTGTGATGGAGTAACAAACACCCAAACTTTCACATTTGTAACATTAGATATACTCATACTCATTCCAGTAGTCGCCATAAGGTAATAAATGGTAGCAGCCACAGCACCGCGTGACGGTCCGCTGGTTACACGTTTATCTACGAGTTTGTTTTGTGTTTTTCTATCTGCTAAGGAAGCAAACTGCCGCAGCGTAGAAACATCCGCACAACCAGAGATCAAGAATGTACGTTTTCCACTGTCACCCCATGCATGGTAATTCCGGACATCGCTCAAATCGCACAAAACGTACCATCTACCAGCTAGCCAATCGCGCTGTAAGAGACGTGGCTTAGCATTCGGTCACGTTACTCTAACACTTATCTTTATACTCTATCCAAATTAAGTCTATACGAAGCAGATTCGTGAATAAAGCGCTCGTAAAGCATGCGCGTCGATACCGTTGCCGGGTGCACGGTGCCGGGTGTCCGGTGCCGGGTGTCCGGTGCCGGGTGCCCGGTGCCGAATGCACGGTGCCGGTCGCCTGTTGCTGGGCGCACGGTGCCGGATGCCTGTTGCCGTGTTCACGGTGTTGGGTGCCCTGGTAGCCCGGCTGCACTTGAAATGCTTTTAGTATAGCATTCATTCACCAGACAGCGCCACTCGGGTAGTTAATTAGCCTGAACTCGACGTTCGTAAGGTAGCGACTAAGGGCCGGGGGTAAAGGTTAGGTTTGTTAGGTTTAAGAAATGATTAATATCAAACATTTGTATTATAACAAACATATATATTATTACAAATAAGAATATTACTACAAATAATATTATTATTATTAATGTTCGTTGTTCATTCACGCAAAGACGACTTACCCGATTTCGCACAGATATTAATTATAACCTGGAATAATGCTGAAATACATTTTACGCCAAAGAAGACGTCCCTCGTTGATAGTATTTAGTCAGATGAAATGAGCAAGACAACTGTATCGAAAGTACACTTGTTGTATAGAAAATGTCGGGACTAAAAAGGATTATTCATAAATGTCTATTTTTACAATTGACTTTTACACTTTCTTATTAAATATCTTCTTAAAATCGATGATTTGCATACGATTTGACAAAAGTGAATAGGCATACCGATAGTTTACGAGAATTAAACAATAACATTATGTTCGATTCAAGATAATGATGAATATACTCTACAAAATCACAGAGATTTTGTAATATTTTCGCAACAATAGAGGTGTTTCACACGATCGACCAGGTTTCTGAAACACGAATCCACATAATTCTTGACTTTTCGTATCAATTCAGTGGACGTTAACTTTAAAGTGACGTCGCATAGTATAATGAGACGCCATGACAACCAGGTCGTCTTGTATAATGAGACGCCATGACAATCAGGTCGTCTTGTATAATGAGACGCCATGACAACCAGGTCGTCTTGTATAATGAGACGCCATGACAACCAGGTCGT
>JAFELO010000009.1:104978-146086 GCA_017140195.1 Eumaeus atala | reverse complement strand
TACAAGCCTGAGAACTCGCCAGAACCACTAGCTACAGATATCGCTTTGTGCTAATTGTTACAAGCCTGAGAACTCGCCCGAACCACTAGCTACAGATATCGCTTTGTGCTAATTGTTACAAGCCTGAGAACTCGCCCGAACCACTAGCTACAGATATCGCTTTGTGACTGCGCTGAGAGAAAACAACCTTAATCTAACACAACACAGTCGGTATTGCAGTGACTGTACGTTATATACCTTTTAAAAAAGATATTTGTGGGTAATTAAGATTAGTTACTTCCTTAATGATTGTTTTAAAATAATACTAACCGAACGATGACGAGGATGTTTTAATTAAAGGTTTTGACTGGTTTTTTCCTTGGAACGTTCGTAAAACGTAATATCTTAACTGTGTATGACGAATTTTTTATTTAAGAAATGCAATTTTAGATATTACTGAAATATAATACATTAATAAACATCTATCTATGACCTGAGCCAGACTCGAGCCCACGTCCACGGCGCCAATCGTTCGTTAAAATTTAGCTGTTACAAATAGTGATATTTTGATTTCGAAATGTTGTTTATATTTTTATTTTTAGTAGACACTCGGTCCGGCTCCACACGGCTACAGCTCGTACATGGAGTATGTATAGTTACTACGCCTATATTTTCAACGACGAGTGACCAATGATAAGTTGTAAATTCCCCGTGCGCTTTACGCACACAAGATGAAATGTGTGTGTAGAGACCAAACTGCACGAGCTCGTTAGCCTAGCCCCAACTAAACCTACATTTTGTTATCCCACTCGGTATGTTTAGAAAGAAAAAAAATGTCGGGAATTTACGTCCAAAATCAGTAGTTTTGTTTTTTTTTAGCACACGCGCTATCAAGACGAATCCGACGATACCTCATACGTTAAGCTCTGCATACAAATAAATATTATATACGTAGACGTATTATATACGTAGGTAGATACATCCATTACTAGAGCAGAGACGGTGAAATACTTGACTCTCGATAGGTCGATGAGCTTCAAGAATTACATAGATAACGTTCCCAAGAAGGCACGATATGTCCTTTTTAAACTTTATCCTCTTATAAAAAAAAAGAGAGCAAAATGGCGTACAGACATAAGCTCACTTTGTATATTACATGCATTCGACCGATCTTGTCGTATAACAGTGCAGTATTCGCGCACATATCCCCTACCCAAATAGAACGTTTGCAGAAAATGCAGAATAGATTCTTACGCATGGCTACTGCATGCCCGTGGTATTTCCGAAACATCGACCTACATTGCGACTTTCAATTGACCTCGATAAAAGGACACTTCAAAGAGCTGTCTCAAAAGTTATTTGACCGTGCCCTTAATCACAAAAATAAATTAATCGTTCAAACGTCTCAATACGACCAGACGTTATTAACCGACTCCCGTTACCGTCGGCCGAAGCACGTACGTAAGTGCACGACGCCGACACACACTTCAGGTCCCCTTGGGTCGGCTGGATGGTGCGTAAATGCATTTTTCCTGCTAGAACCAATACGATATACACCGCTCGTACCGGTCGAGCGATGAAATCTTACATATAGTAGTTATAACGTATGACTGACAGAATGTCAAACTCACACACCGCTTACGGAAACGAGCCCGGGTTCGAATCCGTAAGTCGAGAACTTAGATTGACAGAAATAAAATAACACCACTCTAGAGGGCTCTAATAATAAATAAATTAAGAATACGGCTTTTGCCGATTTGTAGCGCAAATCGATCCCCTCCGTCAGAGGGGGGAGGGGGGCGAGGGGGCCGGCCACCTCAGATAAGCCAAACATTAAACGAGCTCAACTATCCTTATCCACGACACCGCAACTAAAACGGCATCGTGCGCGCGCCGTCTCATTAGAGTGGGGAGGGGGACCGCTTCCCCCTTTTCGGTCCCAAAAACAATTACTATAGGGTACGCCCACAATCAACACGGTTCATCTCTTCCCATCTGCGGATCGTCTCCTTAAATCTGAAGATAAAAAAGTCTTCGTAGTCAGTCGAACTGTTGAGGCTAGACTTGCGCCGCCAACCAGTATTAGGTCTCTCCGAAAAAAAAAGGTAGATATATCCATACATTCGTTTGAAAAGCAACGCTCCTTTAAAAGCAGGTGGGTAAAAACAAAACCCCAAGTGGCTGAAATATATTTTAACTAGCAGTCCGTCACGTCTTCGCACGGATGTTTCACGAAATATGGCAAGATATTATAAAAAATATAGATCCATGATAATGATGATTCAATACACGGCCCATTAGAGAGCCGGCTGGCTCAGTTGGTAACGTGGCGGTTAGTCCGCGTATTACGCCAGGGGTCGCGGGTTCGAATCCCGCCTAGGTCATGAATGTATTATATGTATTTCTATAATAAAATTTTTTATTGTTCTTGTTTCTTGTATTATTGCTTCTTGTACCACAAGTTCTTACGGCACCTTAATACGGGACTAGGCTCACGTGGTGTGACCAGTCCACAGATATTATTATTGTTATTATTATTATACAATGACGGTAAAGAGTTGTCCTTACCGTCATTGTATAATAAACTTATGCCAGGGCCGCCCTGGACAAGACTTGTCAATAATTTCTGTAATCAAATAAGAGTTCGCTTTGATATTTTTATCACAACTTTGATTAGATTATCGATCCTCACAAATAAATTCTAATGTTAAAAAGATTTACAAATCGTTCCAGTTGTTTGGAGGTCCCTTTAATCCAAACGAACGGACAATCAAATGTTTCCTCTATATAATATTTAGTGTTCCTTTAAAATAAGTTTCGGGAAAAAGACGGTTCTCGGTTTAAGTTCGGTTCAAATTCGGTTTCCGTGGTAACACTGTCGAAAGTGTGACCGAAAGTGAAACTGCACTCGGCAGTTCTTGCGCTGTCTCTGTCGTAGAAGTTCGTCCAAGCGACGAAGTCATTTTAATTTTAGACTGGCTTATGTTTGCAGTTTGTTTTGATAATGTTAATTGTGAATTTTCACAATTGACTCTTTGGAATTTATAACAATAGGTAGGTAGTATATAATGTATTAAAAAATAAGTTATATTAAACTTTATTAGCAAAAATATAGAAGAATTAAGTAAAAAAAATTAGGAAAATTAACACTTATAAATAAATAAGTGGGTACGTATTTTATATACTAACCTACTAAGTACTGCTAACGGATACCTACCCGTCAGTTAAACTTAACATTACATTAGTGTTCTTAGATTTACCACCTCACTTAAGCTTAAATCGAGGGATTCTATATTGTTGCAAAGGCACAATTTGTTTAAGGGATTCTATATTGTTGCAAAGGCACGATTTTTTTAAAGGGATTGTATATTGTTGCAAAGGCACAATTTTTTAAGGGGTTCTATATTGTTTCAAAAGCGTAATTTTTTTCTCTCAATTGTGGTGTTATGTTTATTATCAAGAAGCGAAAATATCGAAGACTCTCTATAGCTGTATGATTTAAAGTAAAAAACGATAAAAAAGGACGAAAGGAAAATAGTAAAGTACGATAAAAAAAACGCGTGTGCTTTGGATCACACGACCGAAGTGAAGCCTCTTTATTTATACGAAACGTTACTGTAAGTAAGAGAATGTGGCATGCTACATTGTAGAGGAATTGGGCCGACACCACCGGGAGGTACCTCTCTTTCACCTGATACCGCCGTAAAGTGACAGGCTCACTGCCGCGGATCGTGTGGTTTGTGACTGGTCGGTGGCACATTGGAGAGGAGGAGAAAAGGAGGACAACACACTTGCATAACTATTATTCAGATGTTTATGGCTGTCAGTAGTTATAAAAAGGCTCCGACTGCTCGATTGTCCCCTATAATATATAAAAACTGGCTAATGAAAGAAGTACATGTGTGTCGCACCTCTTTCTCTCTCAGATACTCCTACACAGTAATATGCCAAGCGTAACTCGTGTGAGTCGCCTTTCTTTGTTCACTCACTCATATCTCCCTCCTTCTTTGTTCACTCACTCATATCTCCCTCCTTCTTTGTTCACTCACTCATATCTCCCTCCTTCGCTTGCCTCGTCTGATCCTTGTTTTCATATACCTCTGTTGACGCACCCGTCAGCTTATACTCCACAGGTCAATTTATTCTAATATTTGTTTAAGTAAAAGTTCTTTACACCACGCTCTACTTGTGGAGTAAGCTGGTGAAGACGTGGCGAGTGCGTTATAATCGTGGTATTTATATTTTTTCCAAAACATACCGTTAATAGGTTTAGGATACGGTTTCGGTTTAGGCTGAAACTGAGATCGTTGCCACAACTCGGCTTCGGCCGGACACTAAATACTGATAACGTCACATAACGCTCCCTTAGTTACAGTGGGCAAAAGTAGAGCATTCAGTATTAGCATTCAGTATTAGCATTCAGTATTAGCATTCAGTATTAGCATTCAGTATTAGCATTCAGTATTAGCATCACATGGCGCTGTGCGCCCGCTGTCACCGTGACAGCGCCGCCGCGTGCTCGACTGCGCGCCGCGTGCCTCCGCGCGCCAAGGTTGCTCCGATATTCCTATGGTGCACGTGCCTCTGTTTACCTGCGATTTTTAGCGGCAGTCCGCTGCATTATTACTTTTTATTAGTGGCACAAAAACCACAGAGCAAAGGAGCAGTCGGAGCCATTTCGTTACTACCGACGCCCATTAATATCAAGGTTATGCAGATGCGGTGCCCTCCTCCACTCTCTCCCGGGGGGGGGGCAGGTTTATATCAAAACGCGAGAAACGCGATAGCAGCAATCACCTGTGAGCGAGAGGGTCCTCGTCGGTTGCGCCGGCCTGTGCAATGCGATGCTAACACATGTTGCAGCACTGGTCGATCAGCGAGAACAGAGTAGTTACAACTAGGAGTTCTTCAAGAAAAGAGTTTAGACTTTACTATGTGGTTCGATACTGCATGGCAGCTGGATGGAGCTGCTGCGACTCTCGCTCGCTAGGTACAGCTCGCGACAGCCGGGTATACTGTCAAAACCGGATTTTCGAAATCTTTCAAACAATTCTTACAATACTCATAACCGAATTCTGGAATAAAGGAGATGGGATCTCTTTCCTTCCCTCCTAGGAGCTGGTGAGCCTCGTGTTGTGTGAGCCACCCCAACTGATCAGGACTGACCACTGCGTCTCGATTTTAACACGACTGTGTCAGCAGGACAGGAACGTTACCTGCTATATAACACGACTGTGTCAGCAGGACAGGAACGTTACCTGCTATATAACACGACTGTGTTAGCAGGACAGGAACGTTACCTGCTATATAACACGACTGTGTTAGCAGGACAGGAACGTTACCTGCTATATAACATATGGTCGACGGCGCGCGGGCTACTGGGTACATTTCAATTAATTGCTAGACGGCTTTTAATTTTTTTTTTCTATTTAATAGTAGATTTGTCTAATACCATCTTGATCCTAAAACAAACAGACAATCTGAAGAACATTACTTGCGTTTTTTTCTGGGTTTGGCCCACTGTCAGTCAATTGAAGTCTCCACGATACGTGAGCAACGAGACCGGGTAGGTAGGAGCCATACTCCGTCATACAAGCCCTAAATAAGTTTATGAGGTGCGTGGATATCACGAGACAGCGTGCAGACGGGTCGGATCTGTTTGAGAACAACGCAGGACAGTTGACCACACAATAGTGACTCTGTGGAGTTACGTCAGGAGCGCGGGGCACGTACTGGCGGGAGCATCCGCGCGCGCGGCAGTAGCGGCGAGCACGTGTGCGCCGGCGCAGCTGACACCACTCGCGCATAGTCCGTCGCGTGCGCTCGCGTTGTGTACGGTACGTCCTTTGCTTCTATTATATAATGTCTATTGTTTATAAATATAATAGTGTTACATAAAAATATTGACTGCGTAAAATATGTTGTATTTTGTATGTAGCATGAGTGGTCGGATATTCTTTCATTTTTATTTTGTTTTACATTTATACAATTATGTTTTTAAATGATCTGGCACTTAATCCAAGCAAAAAGTTAGTCTTTTTATGTAAAACAAAAATCCTATTGCATACGAAGGTAGGTGCGCGTATTTTATATAAGAACGTGTGAGGTTGATATCACTTTTTGCTACATTGTCACTTCATTGTAGTGGAAAAATATCTTAAAATATAAGAAACGTTTTAACGTACTAAGTTTACAACAATGTGACTCATTACAATAAAAATACTTGAGGTCCCGGTTTATTTAGTTATCATTAATCGAGCCCGATCGTAGATCGAAGCACAGATCAAAGGCCAAACAACACCTTGTAATGATGCAGTCAGTACTTGCGTTAATCAGACTCTTACTGAATTGTTATAAATGTGTAGGTACCTACTGTAAGTACCCTGTGACATCTGTCATCTCAGTCCCCCGCTGACTGTGGTAGGTAGGTAAGGCATCTGAAAAGTCGGGCTTGTTAAATAACGTTGTTTCCTTATAATGCATATTAAGTTGCACAGTTAAATCTCTTGAAACGCTGACACAAAGAGGCATGTTATCAGTTAGTTCTGTTGACAGTGTCGCATAAAAAGTTACATTTTTATAGCCTTTGTGTAGCTCCACACGCAGTAAGTATTGCGTGATGGTAGTTATTATTAACGCCAGTCCATAACAATGTAATTTATTGCTGTATGTATGGTGGAATTATTCTAAGGGAAATGTTACAACTCTGTTGGCGGTGAAACCAAAAAAAAACCGGAATGTAGTCCGCACGTATTGCTTCATTAATGCGTCCAAAACAAATCATCATCAATCCTTATCCACAGCGACTGCATTGAATTAGACGTGCTATCACATAGTCAGATCGTCTGTTTGTCAATATTTGCTATAAAAATATAGGTGACATCGACAACAAGCTGGCGACGGTGACTAATCATAAAGCGATGAAGCTGCGTAATATAAGTTTAGTGCTGAAGGTTAGATGAGTGGGCGATGATGTGAACTGAAGCTGTGACTTGCCGTGTACCTGTACCCATGTAGCGCTGGGCGACATCCGCGAGTACCGAGCCGTCACTGTAGCCACAATAGGCATCGCGGTACTTATCCACGTAACAATTTAGTAAGTGGTGAACTTTTTTAGCCAGTAAAAGGTAGTTGCCATTTCTGCATTACAACCGAATTGGGCCAGAGCGTTTAGTCGCTCAGGCCCAAACGCCTTAGGGCGGTACCTCCGGCTCATTTTGTATCGGATCTTCTATTGCGTTTCTTGAAGTATTCTAGTAGCCGAGAGACCATTCGCCGGTATGGGGTGAAAGAAGGCAACGCATCTGCATAAGCATTAACAGCGCGAATGTTCATGGGCGTCCCCTGCTTTGTTATAAAAGTAACAATCACATAGCACGCCCTAGTTAAGACATTAAGCGGATAAAATGAAACACTGGCAGTAAATTTTGTATAACCCAGTTTACTAAATGAATATTGTTACCGGAAAAGTGCACGTTTGGGTGAATAGTTGGCGTGGCAGTCCAGCCGCACGGACACATTGTGGCTTACTTATATTTCTCTGGTACCAGAGCGGCCTGTCGCCTGTCGAACTTTAATGTTGAACGTATAAGAAGTTGTTAGGTTCGTCTACATAGTGCTTTACGTATGTTTTTCGCTAGGGAATGCTTTTAAGCAGGGCGGGGAAATCCAGAGGGGTGCCACCACGTTCCACATGCCCCTCTGGCTTTAAATTACCGCGACTCCACCAACGGAGGCCTGTAAAGGCTCTTCCCGGGAGGGCCACTCCCAAACCACTTTGAGGTGTGCTGGGACACGCAGCACGCCGTTAATATGAGCCATCGTGAGCGCCTCAGCAGACTGCCCCGAGTCGTCAGCCTAACGCTTTACATTTGTACTTACACTGAGTGGGTACGTTAAAACAATCGTTTTTTTTTTGGTTGTTCAATTTAATTTGACGTTGTTACACATTGTCTGCAATATAATTTCGTCTAATCCAAATGGATAATGAGCATATTAATGTCTCCCACGGTTTTACCTCAAGTGTCGTAATATGGTTAAATTTGTTTACGTACGTTGTGTCATCTGTGCGCAGGCCCGATCTCCCTGGGAACCTCGCAATAGGCTCACTATTGTTGGTGCCACGTGCAGAGAGCCAAGTTGTCTATGTGTTAGATGTACTCGTACACCTGATGACCCTTTGGTGTTCAGACTCCGACATGCGGTCCCGGGTTCGATCCCGGCTCGCTGTACAAATAAACTCTTATGGGTTTTTGATACACCGTAACTGTATTGTAAATGGTTTTCATTTTATGTTTCAATAAATAAATAAAAAAACAAACAAAAATTAACATTTTAAAATTTTTCATTGTAAAATTTTTCAATATGTAATAAGAGTTTCGGTCAGGAAGTTGGCGATGTCACAAGGGTGTACCTCGGAGAACACGCTCAGCCCTCGGCCCTGCGCCCGAAGTCTGCGCGGACGCGTCGGGCTGCCGTCTCATCGCTCTACAAGGGAAGAGTGCGTGTAACGTGTCTTCGCTTTCACATTGATCCCATGCTGTGGAAATAAATCCCAACACAGCTTCACCGGAGGCTACGAGCATCTTTATACTGTGCAAGCGGACGATCCCCTTGTGTCGCTACAGAGCTGGACGTAGTAGATAAACTGTGCCTAAGTGTAAATGAGATACAATCAATTAGCCTGTACATAAGAGTTAATGGTGCAAAATATGAGCTGGCTTCACCAATGTGCGCTATTCTTTTAGCAAAGGGAGATGCGGTGTTCATATTCCAGTTCGTGTTGCTTGCCCTCTCCTGGGCTTGAGCACGGTAATATGATATTATGTTACCGTGAC
Organism: Eumaeus atala; assembly: GCA_017140195.1. Taxonomy (NCBI): domain Eukaryota; kingdom Metazoa; phylum Arthropoda; class Insecta; order Lepidoptera; family Lycaenidae; genus Eumaeus; species Eumaeus atala. The sequence goes on along the minus strand of JAFELO010000009.1, from coordinate 137,270 downwards.
TTAAGTTCACCAAATGTGTAAAGCAATATAAATATTCTCAAAAGGGCATCCACCCGTTACCTACCTACTTATTCCAAATATTCTCTTGTTCTCTGGGTGTGCGTTTTAATTGGTGTGGCCCCTCTCGTCCCTTACCATCGAGTGAGCTCAGAGCTCGTTTGTCCTCCATCGCGCGTAATGTATACAAGTGACACAGTTGTGCAGTTCATCAGCCAGCGAGGCCGCAAGCCGCAAGGCCGCCGGGCTCCGCATTATCTTTGTTTATGGGTTATGAATAAACATACACACACTCATTGGTACATCTGTGTGCTTGCGCTAATTACATTGAACAAACGTCCGTTGTGCCGGTGCCGTGGAGGTCGCGGGTCACAGTGGGTTGTTTTACTGCGCTGCTGCTGACGCCAATGTCCGGCGCAGCTTCATCGGTTACGAGGGGACATATCGGGCGACGGTGTAGGTGAGAGTGTGGTCGATAGTGGGACAGACGGGGTCCTCTCCCGCAGATGGGAAGGATGCATCCCGACAGTTATTTAAGATTAACTAATCACGCGGGGCAGCTCAAGTTGGCCTTGCAACTCTCGTGGAACAGGATCGAAGCTGGCTTGAGTGGATATTGTGCTCTATATGTCTCGGCAACTCATTCATTGTCTTGAAATTGATGGTATGATTGCTGCTTTGCTCCCGCATCGGGCCGGCACGAGACGGTGCTGCTAGATTTGTCCAGTAAGTGAGAATTCAGTGAAAAGTATGGGACAAGGGAGTAAATTGCTCGACCCCTCGTTCTGTGGATGTTTATGGGCGCCGGTGCTGCTCCTTTCCTCCTCTTGCAATATAAAATGTATTCCACGAGAAGTACGAAGTAGACACACACACCGACTGACGTCTACACCACATGTTAATGGCGAATCAATAATTAATGAGTAATCCGTGAACCTCGAGCAAGTCGTTAACGAGCCGGCGAGCTGGCGAGTTCACCTCGACAGTTAGCGTGCTGCGGTTACTAAACGATAGTTATTGTTATTATTATTTGCTGCACATATGACGCAGGTCATCATATGTTGCCAAGAGTTTGCTTAAACTCACTTCTCTAGTTCACCAAATGCCACTCAATAAATTTAATTAATAAATAATTTGGTGGTCCATCGGAGGGTGGGAAATTAGGGCAACGCATCGACATAGTAATTATGTGGATGTTCATGCGCATCGGTAGACGTAAAGAAAGCTCCAACTGTTCGTTCGCCCTCCTGCTCTATACAAAAATAATCTAAGTGTCGTCCCTGCTTGTGGAGATGAGCTCCTGCAACCCGGCATCGAGACTGAGATGGCAATCGCCATAGTGTAACTTAATTAACTTATACCTCTTAACTTACGTTGCTCGTCACGCATTCACCAGCTTCCTCCCCAAAGCAAGTGTGCGTAAAGAAAACGGCAAAGTAGTTTCTGAAGTTATCAAAATAAGTGATGACATTACGTTACATAAGTAGGCAAGTAAATAATAATTAAGAGCTTCGACGTTTATCTACTTGTATTTTACGCTCTCCGCTTAACGTAGTCTAGGAGTCTAGTCTAGTCTGTGTCTAGGAGCGTCGGCACACAGGGTGGCGGGCGGCGGCTGGTGGTGGTGAGCAGGGGACTCGGCTCAGTGGCGTGGGAATGGGGAGCTCTAAGAGTTTCCCGACATCTCTTTGCGTACTCTATGTAAACAATTGCGAATGGACATAGAATCCTTTAGTTCCTGCACTTTATAGAGAGCATTCTATAAATGATATATAAATTAATTTTATCTGTGATCTTCACCAGGTCATAAACAAAACACTTCACCCAGAGCCGTCCGCTTGCTCACGGTACTGATGTCATGCGCAATAAATCACGATTGTTTATAAAACTTCTGGAGCTTTTTTAATTTACGTTTTGTTACTTAAGTGTTTTAAGTGTTTTTACGGTACAATTACGAGTAGAGTCACAGTAATATTTATCGAAGGACTAAAACAAAGTTTGTGTACTGTGGAAAATATTGATATACTTTTCAACTGAGCAGTTGTAATAGCTAACTAAGAAGTTATCTTAGGTTGGAAATCTATGACACCTATACGTCTACTATATTATGCGTTAGTGAATTTCCTGGGGGTAGCGGGGAGGTGGGATCGAGGGCGTGACAATTATGCGGATGTTGATGGGTATCGGCATTGGTTAACTTGTTGCAGCTAGTGAGATCACGCCCATCTCGTAAAACATGACACTGTTGTCCACTACACAACGTCATCACACCATCGGGCCCTGGACATGAGCACATGTTCCACGTTCATTAATATTACACAACGTCATCACACCATCGGGCCCTGGACATGAGCACGTGTTCCACGTTCATTAATATTACACAACGTCATCACACCATCGGGTCCTGGACATGAGCACGTGTTCCATGTTCATTAATATTACACAACGTCATCACACCATCGGGCCCTGGACATGAGCACGTGTTCCACGTTCATTAATATTACACAACGTCATCACACCATCGGGCCCTGGACATGAGCACGTGTTCCATGTTCATTAATATTCCTGAGACCTCAGTGGTATGAGTCGTATCGAGTTAATCCCGAACAGCCCGACACAACTCTCGGGGACAATTTGTAAAAAAAACGCTGTCCATTTAACATTTCCGTAATATTAAAGAAAACAGAATTTCCTACAATTTCGATAGATGTCGATATTTTTATTCAGTAAACGGAGGTTAATTCCTTCGGGAATCACTCTATCCATATCTGAAAATCGCATGAAAATTCGTTGGTTAAATTTTGAGAAAATCGATCACATGCAGACAGACAGCTTTTAGGATTTTTTATATTATGCACAAATGTAAAAAACGGTAATTTTTCGTTATCCCGCTACAGTAGCAATTCTTATCCAAGTCTTTGCTGCCGAGTCGCTTGCTCAACGTTTAAAGTAGCAAGTTCAAGTCCCTTGTGAGCAACCTACAGTTAATGACGCGGCAGATAAGAGATGGCCGTCAGGGCGAAGGGCTCACAGTAATAACTCGCACGAGACTCGTATTGTAACGAGGCCGACGTGATTTGGTTATTTAATTGTAACTTTACATAATATTTTATTTTGACATGCAGCTACCGGTGATAAGGCAGATAAGACGATAAAGATTAAGCCAGTTGACGTCCAATGGTAAAAGACAAGAACCACTAGACCTGTCGCCAGTAAACTCAAATGTCTACCGAGCAATAGTTAGACGAGTTGCCAGATTAGTCGCGAGCAGTTGACGCTCAGCTGGCGGGTCAGTTGTCCGTGGAGCAAACAGTATGATAGTCATTTTTGTAGCCTTTTGACCAGTCCGACAACTGAAGGCAACCAAATTGTCGTGTCGTAGTCTTAACAGTCGCTGGATCAGTGATCAATTGAGTAGACAAACAATTTGCCCATAGATTTGTGCCCCAAGCAATTGCACGGTCCATTGTCCAACCATTAATCAGACTAACTGCCCCCTCGGTCACTCAAGCAAGCGACACATCGGGCAATCAATCTATTATATTACTATTAATATACGTTGTTAATATTTTCATTCATTTGGCCAATGTATCGGCCATTAACTTGTAAATCTGACTTGATTGAATAAATATTAATGAAATAATTTCGATCACTAGCCAGAGAAACTTAACTTTTTGCAACCCTATTTTTACGGTAAAACTATCACGATCATATCACGCTGATGGGAGGCAGTCACCGTACAGCCTATATGGTTTCCCAACCACGGCTAATTATCTAGCCCCCGTAAACCTAACGTTTGTGGACGCATGTTGCGAAATCACTCGACCACACTACACGTGTGTCAGAACATAATAAAAGTCAAAATTCGTTTCGCTACTCCTTGCAGTACTACAATGGTGTAGGCAACACTTTAGCACTCGGTCACACTCATGCATGCGTTTAGTGAATGGTAGAGTCGTGCAGCATTGAAGCCGAATTGTTACCGCGTTGGCTCCCACGTGGCTCATTGGAGGGGACGAAGAAAAGCATCCGGGAAACAATTATGTGTCTTTCTCGAATTTTTGAACGTAACCTCTCCCCCCCAAACCCACACTCTAGTACTATAAAAAAGTATGTGTGTACTTGTGTAAACGCTTTAGTAGTAGTGTTTAAAGTAGTGACGTATATCAGTAGTAGTGCTTTAAGTAGTGACGTTTATCAGATAAAAACTAAAATATTCGCTATAGCTGACTTCAGGACGTCGGTTTGAGGGTGTGCGTACCGGAAAAGTTTGCTCTCATCTTTTTTCCCTAACGCACTAAAAGAAGTATAACTTCAGACCCATTCACTATATCGCTATTTTTCTTTTGATATATTGATAAAACCATTTTGCTCACACTTATCGGTGCTAGGCAGGTTCACCGACAATGTCCCTTTTTGCAGGACACTGCAGATTTTTCTTTTCATCCTGTGACTATAGACACTTTTTATAGTACACTTTTACAGTTGCTATGTTATATCTTACCGCTGCTATTAGCTACGGACATTCATTGCAATGACCTCATTCTGTAAAATCGTTTCTATCGTGTCATAAAAGTTTATTGAAACACATTACGGTTCTAACATGCTATGTGTGCGATGTGTGTCATGTGTGCGATGTGTGTCATGTGTGCGATGTGTGCGATGTTTGCGATGTGTGCGATGTGTGTCATGTGTGCGATGTGTGCGATGTGTGACATGGGTGCGATGTGTGCGATGTGTGCGATGTGTGCGATGTGTGTCATGTGTGCGATGTGTGCGATGTGTACGATGTGTACGATGTGTGCGATGTGTGCGATGTGTGCGATGTGTACGATGTGTGCCATGTGTGCGATGTTTGCGATGTGTGCGATGTGTGTCATGTTGCTAGAAAGGTTTGCGTTACTTCGAGTGTTTGCCATCGCCGGAGTCGGCCGACGCCCGAGCAGGTCGGCCCGGCGGTGTGCATGCACCGTCCGCGCTTCGAGCTCACTTTTACGTAACACATACAAAGCAAAGCGTTTGGTGCTAAAAATAGATGCACCTTAAACAGTTAAATAATCAAATCGTTATTTTATTAGAAACTATTTTGGTTGTTATGCGGACTAACATAACCACAGCCACACATACACACAGTCACAGACAAACAGACAGACACACACACACACACACACACAACATAAAATGCTGACGACACTGCATTCTCAACGCGGACAGATGTATAGGAACATTTAGTAGAATTTCTTTGTTTACGTGAAAGTTAGAATTTACCGATGTGGAGACGATTTGATGCTCTGGTGTAGCGCGATGTTTTAATTTCCTTATTGACCCAGTACTTACCTATGTCAACATAGAACCACTGTAAAACTTTTTACTCGCAAGCACTGGGTTTTGCTACCTTTGTCCGTGTGTACAAAAGATCAACAAAATACTGACATGGTGACGTCAACGGTGGCATATTGGTTTGGCATTGTGGGTAAATAAGGCGAGCCGACATCACTACTGCCGATGTGTGTTATTTAATAATTTATTCAGTATACTAGCTGTGCCCCATAGATGCACACACTCGTGTAAAATCTATCTCAAGAGATTGGATATTTTTTTGGGGATATAAATAACAAAGATAATTTATGGACTAGCACGTCTTCTAAATAGTTATATTGAGAAAACACACTCAAGATGCTCCAATTACAAAAAGAAACGTTACAAAAGTTAAATATAAAGGGATTTTTGATAAAAATCTTAAAGCGTAAATATCTTCACAAGGGTTAAGTTTCGGACACTATATGATATGATCAAACCTATCAGAAATGACCTGAAAAATAATGCCCTTTAATATTCAGATCTACCTTTCATGTAACCCTGTATAGTTTTGTTTATGATGTTCCCGATTGTAATGTATAATCTATATCAGTGCCACATGTGTACACTTTTTTGAAAGAATAGAGGACATACACACAAAGTTTCGCATTCACACATTATTATTGCAATTATTATTTTAGCCTGGTGTGTCCCACCGCTGAGCAAATTCCTCTCTAGTGTCCTTCCACACCTCGCTGTGGAACAGGATAGGGTCAATCCTGCCAGAAGGAGGCCAGGTCATCTCGCCATCGCCGACATCATTTACAAATTAAGTTATTCTATCATACAAAGCTACGGTAGACCAAATTACAACGCCATTGGATATTATCCACGCTTGACTATGAATTGAAAGCAAATGCAATAATAGTGGAATTAGAGACATCTGTTGCATTGATTTTATTTGACATTATGTTTGTACAGTTCAGTAGGTACTTAAATAGCCTTGCATGATGAGAAGTAATCTACAGTTCATGTAGGTAAATATCGTTGAAGTATTCTTTTCGTATCGATACAGAATCGTGTAAGTACTGCTACTATAGTAGATGGGTATAAAACGCCGATAAATGAGTAATTCTACTTAGTAGAATAATTCCATCGATGTTCACTTAATAAAACGTACGACACCTGATTAAAAAGCTCATGTGCACTAATGCATGTGACAAGCAGCCTTCATACATGATAATGGCGTTCCTATCTCTTATCTGTCGGTGTATCTGGTGTCGCTGTACTCGCGCGTGTAAACGTTATGAAGGAATATTACTTGAAAAATAAAGGACCTTGTTATTGACAGGAACAATCCACGTACATTTTCAATAAACATCTGTCATCGAAGCCGTTTACACAGAAGATGGCGCTCAGCCGGTGTTGGACATCCGTCAAATAGTGGCACACCACACTTGGTGACACATATTTATATTATCTTTGTCTTGCATATTTATTTTACTAAAAAAATATGCATAAGACCTGGCGGGGCTGTGAATTGAAAGTCGTTTAAAGTTACTGGTATGCCTATTAATGAAATTAAAAATAACGCCATCGACAGGTCTCGGTTACAAAGAATGTCGGGAATATATTCAAATGCCAGTCAGATACAATTTTCAAATTGATTCGGCAGTCGTAGCCTAAACTTTGAATGGTACTAATAAAATTTGCAATCAGAAAGTTAATTAAGGTCAAGCATATCATATTTTATGAGCTGCTCGTAAAGGCGATTGGTAATATCCTTCCTAGCTTTAACGAGCGCAAGCCACCCCCTTCAATGTACCCATGGTTTCCAGCTTTGCATGGTGGTAACTGGAACCTAAGTGGCACCCATGGGCGCTCCACCGGCTGACGACTAGGAATACGCTGTGGTTTAGTGGACATGGGTAGCTTCCACTCCACTCCCCATGCCCACACACCTCCAAGGATGCCCCCGTCCTGGGAGGGGGATGCTTAGAATCATTTCCCATCGAGAAAACAAAACATCAACTTTATCATATTCTATAGGTACACTTATCCATGAAAACTTACTTATATTCAGGCCTGGTCCCTGGTAAGAATATAATATTTACGAGAGATATGTGTAGCAGACACACCGGTGCTCCCGACTAGCCCACTACACCAGACCAGAAACTAGATCTGCCCATGTACCGTTAACGCATTGCATTCCTTCTTCATTCGATCGAAATACTCATTGGTTCATTTTCGTCAGACGATGGTGCTGGGTGATTAAGATCGGTTACATAGAGAAAAATGTCTAAATGAATAAATATTTCTCACAGACTAGCCATGAGGCAAGTTGCGCTGGTGTCTGGTGTTGCCACACCCGTCCTTACTAATGTTATTTAATACCGTCGCATGATGAGCTAAGCTCAGCCTGAACCGGTTAAACTGTTAACGTAACATGTCGTGGGTTCGGTGTCAGGCAATGTTATATTGTCTAATCCGTAAATTTATGAATATTTGTAATAATGTGAATTATTGATGATTGTATCAATCTTGGCGTTCACTGTAAGACGTCTGTCTTCAGAAGTCAACGTGGAACAGATTAAGTATGACGATGGTTCGTGTATTTCAATGCGTTGTATGATTTTTGTGATTCGTCTATTGTTCTTCAATAAGGAATATTCCATTGAGTCAGTTTGTCGAAAATTCGTGTTCCAGGCCTCTTAACTCACACGCTAAACACTTGTCTTGTGGGGCCCACTAATTGTTGAAGGCTGTGAGTCCATCACTTTTGAGACATTCCTGACTAAATTTCCTTTAGGGACACTACGTGGCCGGCGTCTCCCCACAAATACATCACATATGCGTATGCATATGCGTATGCGTATGACGTCACATAAAACTCGCCGAACTTGCAATAACACTCCGGTTCGTACCTATAATCTACTAAGTGTATATAGTCCCACGTTGTCATGCATCAGACAGGAGCCCTCAGCTGGCTTCGGTACTTAAGCACCTATTGCGCCTGCTCGTATTGCAGTGGTTCTGACAAAATACACCTAATCTCTAAAAAAATATAACTTAATGTTCAATCTCGTAAGAAGAAAATGTAATGCGTACATTTTGAGAGAACGGTTTGAAAGTTCGTGTTGCAATTTGCAAATAACTTACGTAAGACAAACTCTAGGAGTGTCTTTGTTTAATTATACGTAACATTTGAAACAATGTTTAACATTTTACTTTTTAACTGTAAAGATGTAGGTCACCATCTAGCGGCTGAATCGTGCGAACCTAACAAGTAGGTAACATGAAATGATCATTAATTGATATTCTTCGTTTCTTGTCACGTTTCGTGGGGTTTAAAAGTAGCTTGTGGCGTACTGAAGGGGACGAGGCCAACAAATGTGCAAAAAATATGTGAGTGTCTATGGGTGTCAGCAGTTATCAAAAGACTCTGCTCCCTGCTCCTTTTTTCTACTTATACTATTTTGTAATTTGAGTGATGAGTATTAATAAAACGAGTAACTTACGAGGAAAATTACCATTTACTGTCTAAGCTAACGCACATCCTTAAATCCATCAGCCGTTTAAATCGATCGATCGCTCCTTGGTTGAGGCCACAAAGGCGATAAAGGAAAAACATTCACTTGTATCATCGACCGAGATAAAAAGGCTTCGGGAGTTTCATTCCATAATTAAACTCCGAGGAACGAAAACGACAAGTGCTAATATACAATTATTGTAATTGTGACATGTTTTCAATCGGCACCGCTCGTGTGCCGTGTGACGTATGCCGTGTGCCGTGTGCCGTGTCAATAGCTCGAACATGCAGATATCACGCGATCAAAGTCACGCATCAGGGTACAGCCCGTAAGACAGTCGCTTGTTACATACTTATATGTGTTGATGCGTGAACGTCAGGATGACATATGGACGGTAGTGTGACCGTCCTAAGAGATGGACTCTAGGTGAAGAGTATTATGTGTACGATGGCAAGCTATAACACATCTCTGAGATGACATCAAATGTGACCTCAGCTCATGGCCTTCGGAGCCGTACTGGATATTGTATGTGTCTAACTCAGGCATCAGCTGTCAACGCTGTCATCACAATACAGACTATGTAAATATCTTGATAGATGTGCAACATCGCTGGGCAGACCTGGTCTTCCGAGACTTGCCTGCCTAGCATTCGCTTTTCTCTCAATAACATTATCGCCACAACTCGCGTTAAATACTGTAATAGCTCAAATCAAATATCTACGTTGACAGCTTTTGGACAGGCTTTAGCCGCTGGAGGAATTAGAAATCCGTATCTGTTTATCGACTTTTGCAGACTCTACCTGCGAGCCACGAACATCAGATATGACACGCATCATCAGCCGCAGGGTCCTTTTTTGTCCACGCAGCGGACAATCGGAATGACAAACGATTGTTCCCATTCAATTAGCCACATTTGCTTGATTCACTCCACTTGATGGTTGTGTGGAAAGGAGCACAATAAAATTACAAAGGAAAGGCCTTTTACAAGTTACTAAAGGTCTATCGTAGCAAATGTATCTAGAAATAAGAGGAAGAAAATTGTTTTGGTTATAACTACAGTAAAATTGAACAATCCGTGCCGCATTCCTTGTGTCCACGACCTGGAAGAGGAAGTGCTTTGCTTGAGCACATAGAAATGCCTACAGATTCTGTGCTGAAACAGATTACAACCGCAGAGATGGTCATACTTGGGATTTTAACGCCCATCACACTGATTGGCTTTGTCCATCTACTACCGATCATGCGGAAAGTTCTTTTCTTGATTTCGCTTTGGCATATGGTTTGACACAATTCGTATCATCGCCCACGCGAATGCCAGACGTAGAAGACCATACTCCCTCCCTGTTGGACCTTCCATCCGGACAGCTGCCTGGTTTCCGTCAATTCTCCTTTGGGCTCGTCGAGTAACACTGCCTGATACGGAGTACAGTGCCGATTAGACGTAGACCATGGCCGGATTTTGTAGGCTGTCGTCGCGTCTGGTACTACAGGTCAGCAGCATTGGGATTGGATGCGGCCATTCTTGGCATTCTACTCATGGGGGTGGATTAGCTTTTCGCTGGATTACCCTGACACCGTTGTGAAGTCTGTTGCTGATGTGGTGACTCAGGGAATGGAACTTTTCATTACGGTCTCTAGGGTGCCGAGTGGCGGCATGTCGCATCCTTTGTTTGGATGCTCCCGTATGATGACACTTCGCCATAAACTGTTGTGTTACCAAGCGTATGCAGCAGAGACGAGCAAATATCAGAGTACTAAAGAAGGAGTTTAATTCTGTCTTCCTTCAAAAAAGTTATTGCCAAATCAAAAGCAGAGCGCGTAAGCAAAATTGGTGAAAGACTAGTTTGCCTTCCTTCAGGAGCCCGCGCAGTCTAGTCCCTCTCTAAGGCTGTTTTAGGGAATTTTGCTAAGCCCTCCCTTCTATCCCACGGATGCCGGATATTATGTTTCGGCAGAGTGCCGTGCGTAAAGGACTGCTTTCCCTGGACATTCATAAGTTGAGTGGGCCCGGTGGCATCGCTCCGATTTTGCTGCGCAAATATGTTCCGGAGTTGGCTCCGGTATTGATTATTGACGCGCCTTGTCTGATTCTCCTACTCTGTTGGCGTAGTCCCCAGCTCTTGGAATACAGCTTTAGTGCACCTGATCCCTAAAAAAGGTGGCCGCTTCGACCCATCCAACTACCGACCTATTGCGATAACCTCTTTGTTTTCCAAAATTATGGAATCTATTATCAACTACCAGCTCTTACTTAGAATACTTAGAAGATTATCAAATAATTAGTGATCGCCAGTACGGCTTCCGCCGCCGATGTTCAGCTGGTGATCTTCGAATTTATTTAACGCACCGGCGGTTAGTCTGGATGTAGCGAAGGCCTTTGATTCTGTCTGGCGTAATGCGCTCCTTTTAAATCTTTATTCATGCGGACTTAATGGGAAATTTTGCGATTGGATAGTGATCCAGAAGCTAGTGAGTTTCTTGACAAATCGCAGCATAAAGGTCGTGGTGAATGGCGCTCGCTCCGCCCGGACATATAACAACGCTGGTATTTCCCAAGGCTGTTTTCTGTCTCTTATGCTGTTTCTTCTGCATATCAATGATATGCTGCAAACCAATGGCCTTCATTGTTACGCAGATGATAGTACTGGGGATGCTTTATACACTGATCGTGCCAATATTTCCCGGGAACACGTTAACGAGTACCGGAATAAGCTTGTATCTCTAGTAGAGGATTTGTCACCCAATGTCTCGAAATGGGGCCGACTAAACTTAGTTTAATTTATTCCCCATAATACACAAGTTTGCTCGTTTACCGTTAAAAAGTCACCCTTCGTCGTATCGCCATGTTTTCAGGACACCTACCTATTGGCCTCTGCTAGTATAGGAATACTAGTAACGTTCAGTTCCGCAGTCATTTAGAAACGAAAGCAAAATTTGCCTCAAAGAAGCTGGGCGTGCTTAATAGGGCGAAGCAGTATTTCAATCCAGCCCATCGGCTGTAACTTCACAAGGCGCAGGACCGACCGCATATGGGGTACTGCTCCCACCTTTGGGCAGGGGCCCCGCAATGTCAGCTCGTTTCATTCAACGTATTTTATATGGGAAGTGTTCCTAGGAATTGTTCGGTTTAACACCAGCAGCAGAATTACAAATTCCACTTCCATTACCTTGATGTCCGTAGTAGTGCGGTTTAAACGCCACTTCTTACCGTGCACAACTGTACTGTGGAACCAGCTGCCTTCCTTGGTATTTCCGATCCGATACGACTTAGGGGTCTTCAAGAAAGGAGCATACGTACTCCTTAAAGGCCGGCAACGCGTCTGTAAGACGCCAAGTCTTACACACTCGTTGACGTACAGTCTATGGGCGGCGGTAGTCACTACCTACCTGCACGTTTTCTATTATACAATACACAATAGCAATCGTTGTAACGCCAGATATAATATATAACAGCAATTGATGTAAGGCTAGATTTCACATCGAGTGAAACGCAATAATTATGAAGGCTGTATTGCGTACATCAGAAATATCTGAAAAAATCTCAGTCAAATCATCACATGTCGGTTTCTTTTGATGAGATTACGATGCTCTCAAGTAACATAATACGGGAAGACGACTCTATGTGCTACCTGTGCCTCGCGGTTCCACCCGTATAAAATATACCGTAAATTACAAGACATTCATCTTTTAGAAATGAAAAATATTTTATGTTATTTCAGATTAAACTCTGTATCTTTGTTAAATGTCAGCCAAATCAGTACAATAATCTTTGTGAAAAACTACGTTATACATATATAATGTATCCATCCATGATCTCATCCTAATGCGTACATGCGCGCGTGTCCGCAGACTGCGTAACGCGACGTCGTGTGGCAGCCCATAAGGCTCGATAATGATCTCTACCTAAGTCGCACGTGCAGCGCAATCGCTACGGTAATGCAGCTCTTCATAGAAGGCCATAATGATTTCTTCCCAATTCGCAAGTGCTGCGTAATCGCTGCGGCAACTCAGCTCTACATAGAAGGTGATAATGTTCTCTTCCTAATTCACATGTTCTATATACGTGCGCGCGTCGCTGCGTTAACGCGGCGTCGTGGGCAGTTCCACACAGGAGGTGATAATATTCTCTACCTAATTCAAATGCTCTATATACGCATGTGCGGCGCCGTCGTTGCGGTAACGTGACATCGTGTGGTAGCTCTCATAGGAGGCGATAATATTCTGTACCTAATTCTCATGTTCTATATAGGCACGTGCGGCGCCGTTTCTGCGGTAACGCGGCGTCGTGTGGCAGCTCTTCACAAGAGGCGATAATGATCTCTTCCTAGTTCGCGCGCTCTATATACGCACGCGGTCTAAATGTGCGCTCATACACAAAAGAACACAAAAAATTTACTTTCGCACAAACCACATCATCTCCATCATTTCGCGCAAATCAAATCGCTTTCAATTACGAACACATTAGAGTGGAACTGTCGCCATCTTGACATGTGAATGCTTGCCCTTGTTTACTGGCTATATCTTATACTGAGTCCACCAGGGATGTACCTGGGTGACGGGCCGCACTGCTGAGCCCCCCGGGTAATACCTAACCTACAGCTTATCACACCAAATAAGTTTCATTTTAACGGAATTTATCGCTTTGGATTCAGTTCCATTGTGGACTAATTGAACATGTTTCTAATGTCATGTACACATGATATATATCAATAACCTGTAAGTTATTGTTGCAGCGTAATCCGAACATCAGACGCGGCAAGCGGTTCACGTTCCAGTCGACAGTGCGACAGCTGGAGAGGAGGAGATTGGCGGAGAAGCTGTCGCGAGAGGCAGATATGAAGGAGCAACAGAGGAAAACCGAGCTGGAGGCCATGAGGAGGTGAGAGTCCCGCGGGACTAGTCAAGTGGAACGGAGATTTTATGTTATTTCAGATTTTCGCGGATGCATGGAGATGCGAGGAGCATAAAGATTGGGCAGGCAAAGCAGGGGAGGCGCTTATATGATACCGTCGCAACCTGCGCGTTCCATGTGGTTTGTGAGTGTATGTGGCCCGCTGGAGGGGAGAAGAGATGAAGGAGAAAAGGGGGGGCCCCTTTTCTCCTTTTCTCTTTCTTCTCTTTGTTTGCATTATCCGCATATGAATGAAAAAAATAACAAAATGCCCTAACTGCTCTCTACCTCCCTTATACTGAATAAAAAAGTGCCCGCAGGTAGTGCCCCTGTCGCACCTCTTATGAGCATACTGGATGTTGCAGAGTGGAGGAGGAGTTCCAGCGCAAGCGAGCTCGGGAGAAGGCAAACATCAGGCAGCAGCTGCGCCTGGTGAGCGGCGCCGGCAACATGCCGCCACCCGCCTCCTCCGCAAAGGTAAGCTGCGCCTGGTGAGCGGCGCCGGCAACATGCCGCCACCCGCCTCCTCCGCAAAGGGAAGCTGCGCCTGGTGAGCGGCGCCGGCAACATGCCGCCACCCGCCCCCTCCGCAAAGGTAAGCGGATCCAAAGCGACCATCTGCTGCACTCGGTTTCAGTATTCTCTACCTGCTATGTGTAGGCTAACTGAGTACGTACATATGTAACAGTAGTATGCGAACTTCCAGCGATAATCCGTGGATTTATTACACAGTGACTTGTATATAGGTACTTGCCACCGTTACGTACGTTTATTGTCGAAGTACCTATGATTATAACATAGACAACATCAACATTCTTATCTTAAACGAGAATCCCTTGGATTCTTGTTCTTCTTTTTTTTTTGGAACTTTAATATATGACGTAGCAAGAAGTTTTAAAATAGAACTTAATAATCTAAGAGTAAAGTATTATGCATTACATATATTAAAATATAAAAAAATGTAAAACCCTGGGAATAACTAATATTTGCATTATAATTTATAAGTAGGTACGTTGAATTTATTAAATTCGGCATATCATAAAATGTCTCGTTAATTATAATACTTAAATGTCTAATTTATACACATTTCAAGCTCTTTTGAGGGGTCAGAATTCCGAAACAAAGTTTAATCACAATTAAAATATTTCCGCAAAGTACAGCTGATGAACACGCAAACATTAATTTTAACGTTAACACTTGAACTGTATCGCCAGACGCGAGACGAGCCGGACGGGTCGTGCCGGGCGTCACCCGCGCCGGAGCGCAGCCGCGACGCACGCCAGCGGCACAGCGCCGCCTCCTCCGAGCACAGCGGCAGCAAGAGCTCCACACCGGTGAGCATACAGTAGGCACGAAGAGCTGTAGGTGAGCAGCACCTGTGTGCTAGTGGTGACCAGCTCAGTGCACGTGACGTGTAGTCCTGACCAGCCCCCACGGGCCGACTTATACAACATTTATGCTTCACACTCTCTCGGCTGTCATCAACTGACAAGCCAAGGGTGCATTACAACATTACTTACCACTACTTGAGAGCCTTACTTACGCACGGGGGCAATATCCAATGCTCCGCTCGGATCAGTTTGTCCAGTGCCGCAAGAACACCAAATCTGGAACTACATTGAATTCCACCTAATCAACGCCTCTGTTTGTAGAATCGACCGCGGTCACAAACCATTTATGAAAATTGGCAAATCTTTTCAGTTTCATTCACGTTCCTATTTCAGTCATACTAATATTCTGAATGTGAAAGTAACTGTCTGTTTATCTATGACGTCATCACGACCAAGCATCCGCAACGATTTTGATAAAATTAGGTGTGAGCCCCGAGTAGAGATAATTAGCCTATATCTAAGGCTAATTATTTCAATAGGGGTTGAAAATCATTTCATTTCATGATGTTAACGTGTTCTGAAATGTGTTTGCCCGTAGATCCGCTGCGTGGAGCTATCGGAATGGCGCACGGAGAGCGCGGCGCGCGTGTACCGGGACTGGGGAGCGCACGCGCACACACATGCGCACGCACACCCGCCAGCCTGCGCACGCATGCCCATGACCGCACACAACGCACACAACGGTGTGTTTATTTTCTATATCTTTTATATCTATAGGATATTTACTGCCTCAATATACGCGTGCGCACGCAAACACAAAATGTAACTATGGCCACGCAGTGATTTGGTAACAACTCTTAAAGGAAGAACTTGTTCAAATGTGCTCTTTGCTTAGCGCAAGCGAAAACACTTGACGGAGAAGAGAACATTAACAAAGACGCTAGGGAGCACATTCGCGCCTATCGTCACAAATAACTCCATACCTGTGCTCCTCAGCATTTAATCAGTAATGGAGTTATTGGCTATATCATCATCATCATCAGTCCTTATCAGTCCACTGCTGGGCTTTTGATGAACGCCAAGGCGGTGAGACCGTTCGTGGACCAACACTTCGTTTTCTCAAGCGACTGCCATCTAATCTTCCGAGTGTGTGACCAGCCCATTGCCACTTCAGTGAGCTTATTCTTCACGTGATATCGGAAACTTTAGTTCTCTGTCTTATGACTTCTTTACAAATTCTATTGGCACTAAAACATCATTAGTTTTAGTACAATAACTTTATTAGTGATTAGATAAATAGTAGACTAGCCGAGATTTAACTTTTTTTTCATAGTCCCATATTGACCAGGGGTTCTTCACACCGGCATTGCCCTTGGCCGTTATGGGATTATTCAGTTAACTGCTCCTAGCTATCGAGCTCTAGACATGATTAGGGACTTGGTAAATATTCCATTATGGTCGTGTACAGGTGCGGAGGGCTCGTTCAGCGGTAGCCCGCGTTCCGACAATTACCGGTTGGAGTGGGCTAGGGGGCGCTCGCCACGAACACCGCGAGCCCCGCGACTGCTGCCCGCGTCCCCGCCGTCCTCCAGCTCAGGCTCTGAGCTCGGCCTACGCCGCCCAATCCGCGTCAGGTAACATGCGCTAGCGCCGCTTAGTAATCCGCGTGCCCCGTCTCTCCTACATGACTTCCTCTAAGTTGTGTTCAAGCTTGGCCTACGCAGCACATTCCGAGTCAGGTAACAAGCGACGCCGCACACTCCAACACCCACCTCAAGGTAACCGTGTACAACGGTTACCCATTGGAAGTAACAGCAGATGATGATGCTAACAAGACTGAGGGTAACAGTAGTCTGCGCTCACCCGACTGAAGGTAACAGCAGACTACGCTCACTCGACTGTAGGTAACAGCGGCCAACGCTCGCTCGACTGAAGGTAACAGCAGATAACGCTAACAAGACTGAGGGTAAAAGCAGTCTGCGATCACCCGACTGAAGGTAACAGCGGCTAACGCTCACCCGACTGAAGGTAACAGCGGCTAACGCTCACCCGACTGAAGATAACAGCGGACAACGCTCGCCCGACTGAAGGTACCAGCAGACAACGCTATGGCGACTGCACTTATCTTCCGACATTTTTTAGCCAGCCACGCTCACTAAGGACCTCCCGAAGTTGTCAGGGTCAGATGACAGTGAACTATGCTCGCCTGACCAAGTATAGAAGGCCCAGTATTTTGTCCTTGAACACGTTAACGTGTCGCACCTACGCGTGAAGGTCCTATGTAAGTGAATAGCAACGATCCTTGTCTCGCTAAGTGCAGTTCTTCAATAAATATTGGTAACACGTAAGTTCACACGGACGTTATTCGTTACAAAATTTTCAGAGGATGGTACAATGTTGTAGATATTTGCTATAATGTTGTTAATGCAGCATAAAATTAGGGGTTTTATGCTATATTAGCAAAAAAATAGTAAAAAAAATATGGCACACCTTGTAAACATTAAGTACCAATAGCTAACTATTAAGCAACTATAAATCTTTAAATATAAGCTAAAGATATGTATGTGTATAAATTCATCAAAATCAAAAAATATATAAAATGTGTATTCGTAGATAGATTATACGAATAACATAAAATGTGTGTCGGCTCCGGCACGGTGGAGTTTACTCCCTAAGAACGAACATGATCCTGAAGCGCAGGGCGCGCAAGAAGCGTGTGCGACGTAGGCGCTACATGTGCCGCTGGCATGAGTTCGTTACTTCATACGATGTTCCTACTCATTTGTTCATAGCGCGGGCCTGAAATCGTTTCTTAAGGAGTAAAATCAAGTCATTATGAGTTGTTCAGCAAATAATTATTGCTTTGTAGTTTTAGTTGTAGTAAAATACGTTTAGCTTAATTAACGTACGGCTAACAGAGCGTTTGTTCTCAAGGTGGTGAGATGGCGTAGTGCATGACAAACTAACAAACAAACCTTCGCCGCAGGTAAGTTATTAACGCTTCTACCCAGTTATCTAATAAGGTTAGTACTCTGTGCTCATAATGTCCCTTTACTAATACGTAGTTCCTACTTTTTAATAATAATATACGAATGATCTACTATGTAATAAGACCTATTCCTGGGCCTATTATATGTCTGCATCGCAACTGAATTGCTAGGAACGGAGCAGCATTTTCTATTCACGTTATATAGTTTTGAAGTGACGGCTATGCCATCAATGTAAGTCTAGGTAGAGTTCTGTAAAAGAGGATCTAGACATCCTCTCTTCCGAATGTTTATGGGTGTCACTTGCTCAATTTCCCCATTGCTCGTTAACAATAAAATACAAAATATTTTTGCCGTTAATAGAACCCTATATCCAACTCTTAATGGCGCTTCCGCCTCGGCAGGAAGCTTTTAGGGCGATTGCTCGCTATAACAGCTGCCACACAACGGATGGTACCACTCTAAGTTATACATACACATATTAATATTCAATCGATGTCCCTTTGATTGTTATCTCAAGGACGAAACGTACGATCCAATAAAGGTATCTTTTTAATATGATTCCTTTTAGAGCTAAAGGTAAACAATTACTTAGCAACTTTTTGAATACGCTGTGGTTCAATACATTGAACTCATATTTAAAGATTGTAATGAATTATGACGGAATAATTATTTCAATTTATGAAATCAACTACATTATGTAATTATATATAAAAACTGAAATTAAAAAGTAGCTTTAAACAAATAAAATTGTATAAGAGGGTCAAAGCTAATCTTAACTTAGTAAAGCTAAGTTCATAATAAATCATAGTAGTGCGAAAGGCCTACTAGAGATCTAGTTAGTGTAGTAACATGGCTGTAGGCCGCAGTTTGACTGCACCTATGCTGGTGGTACTGCCCGCTATGACAGCACAATCTATAATACAAACAGGCATATGTTCAACTGCAACCGCAACCCCGACCCGTGGTTCCAGCTACATCATTGATGTACAATCCGCCCAGTCGATGAGACTCCAGCAAAGATCATATATAAATACATAATAATAATAAGGCCTAGCCGAATTTCGACCACAGCGGCCATCTCTAGAGATAGTAACCAACTGCACAGGACATATTATAGGTTAGGTGTATTCGCAGGCATAAGCACACTCCCTGTTCCCTCGCTCTCCTATTCCGATGGGACGGCAATCCGACACGACCGGAGAGAAATCAGAGGCAGGATCAATGGCTTAACGTGTTCTCCGAGCCACGGGGGTGTGAAACCGCCAACTTTCTTACTTAGGGCTGTCTTTAAAATCGAATAATCCCAATGACACTTTGATATGACCCGGGACTCGAACCCAGGACCTCACGAATGCGGTAGAACATGCCTGCCGCTATACTACGAGGCAAGTCAGTATTCATAAATACACAATACAATACATACATTGAAAAATAATAACGTCAGGTAGCAGTCAGGTAAGAATAGAAAGACTGACATATCGAGGGGCGCAGGATTGTACAAGTGTAGTCAGCGTCAGAGAGATCAGTGAGCCACACACCCCGTGTCTATATGTATGACAAAGATACTATTGTTTAATTTAACAGTGAACCAGCCAAGGAAGTGGAGGAACCAGCTATAGTACCAAACCTGCGGCCCACGGGGCCGTCTCGAGCGAGCCTCGCCATTCGCTGACCTGGCCATTGAGACCATAGATAATAAACGTCACTGACGAAATATAATTCAAAGAAATTAGTTTAAAACAATGGCTATACATCTTTCCCGCGTTTAATGGGAGTAAAAACATTCTGTATACAGTTAACATAGTTTGTATTAATTTTATTTAACCTAGAATTTATCGGATGCAATATTCTCGGAGCTAAGTTAAGTTGGTGGATAGGTTTAAGTTTTAATTCTATATTTTTGTATATTTTATTTCGTAAGAATATATTTACGATAAAATTATCCATATCGCCCGTCACTTCTAAATTTACCCAGTAGAATTATGAGGTGCCACAATATAAGAATTTAAAACATAACGATCTATAATCAGGTGATACTTACGTGGGTACATATTAATTACCTACAAATTATTATTATGATAAAGTTAATAATTTAAATACATACACTGGGTAGTTTAGCGTGCGCGGGAAAGGCCCGACTCTTATGGTTGACCCGTGGGTGCCGGGCGCTGCCCGAGGGCTCCCCCGGACTGGGGCCACAGGCGTTGTGCCGAGTAGTCGCCCACTTGTTACACCGCACGTGCCAGGGACTCTATGACCTCGGGATAAGATCCTAACGAACCAAAACCAAAATTTGGTAGTTCATACAAAACTTCTTAGGTTTTGGTTCGTGAAAATATATCTTGAAACAATCGTAATACCTATGATCAAATTAGCGATGTTAAAAAACTATGAGTGGTCCGTCCGGTTTTTGAGTGGGCGAATGAGATGATAAATGTTAAGATTTTATTCTGTACATTCCAAATATGTTTTACCTGTACAACGCAAGCTATTTCTCGTGCGATGTATCCCGGAGGCGATGTTAACACGGAGTCTATCAATAATGTTTCAAGCTTTAATACGTGCTAATGTACCGGTGCTAAGTTTAGGTTTAACTTATTTATATCCATAAAGTGTCTATATTTGTATCATATTTACTCTAAGACTATAAATAAACATAAGAAAAACTCTAATGTGTTTTCATTTAGAGCATGACGACCAGAGACAACGACAGCGATGTCCATAGGCAGCTGCTAGAGGGGACATAACCAGGCACGATATCGGATGGGCCCCCTCTGCCCCCAACATAAAGTATAACTAATTAATTTGCAGTGCCACCTAATCTGATCTGGCCTCGGAGGTCGCACTGGGGCCTGTGCATGTGCATGTGTATTTCTGCCTTTTGGTGGCTGTCGATGCCCACGAACATCTGCATAAAGCTTATACAAAAGAGTTGCACTCCTCTTGCATTAGGTAGGTTGGTGTAAATTTCAACTGTGGTACAATGCTGACTGCGTCTCTGTATGATTTGGCAGACTAATTAAATCTGAAATAAGACTATTTATAATATATGGTACAATTAAAGCTTCAAAGTATTCAACGACAGATTGAGATTGTTTTTCCAATTACATGGATACCAAAGAAGCTTTTCTACAAGAAATCCCGGAAAAAAGTGTGACCTTTGCGAATATTCAGCTTATGTACTACCTCTACATCTCGCTCGAACACAATTCATCAAATTCGGGGTGGCGTAATGTCAGTGGGTCAGTCACCCGCCGTGATGGTGTCCACGAGGGTGTGCCCGGCGCCGAAACTGGGCTAATGTGCTGTGCTCTACTGCTATGATCGATCCCCACCGCATGCCGCGTTATTAAAACACGACTCGTGTACAGTCGCCATTAAAGATCGCTGATAATACTTTGAAAACACCTACTGTGACCAGTAGGGCCATACTGCGTTGCAGCCGAATTGGGCGAGCACATTGACCACTATAAAATAACAACGATGTAGTCGGATGTCGTGCGGTTTATGGTTTTCCCCTGGTTTATTAGAGGACAGGAGAGAGAGCAAAACATCTACATAACAATTATACTGGTGTCTACACGTTACACGTCAAAAGACCGACTGCTCGTCTGCCTCTTTACTTAGTAAATATTTACTAATTTGTGTACAGACTCGCTAGGTATTCCGGAATCCCACACAGGTACCGGGCTAAAAGAGATAGTATGACTTAAGGAGGACTTAAAGTGATATTTTACGATGCCATTATGTAATAGGGAAGTACCTTCTCCCTTCATGGAACGCCAAGAGGACATAGTAACGTCTTTGTACCTGTACTGAAAGGAAACTAAATTGTGTATTCAGAAAAAGAATACCTTACTACATAATGTTATTAATGCGAAAGTTTGAATGTATGTTCTTCAATCACACAAAAACTGCTCAACTGATTTTGATGAAACTTGGGAATTTTGTAGCATATGCAATAGGATAACACATATGCAATAAAAATACTAACGTTTCCTCCTGGTTTGGTCTGTAGTACACTCGGACGAAGTCGCAGGGAACAGCTAGTATATATATAAGTGTAAAAATACAATATGTCACACTAGACATAGTTAATATTGCTATTGCGCATCAACAGTCGACGTAATGAACAAAAATAGCTCCTCACTCGGCCTTCCCGCCCGATACAACTGCAATGCAGCAGTGACACTTTTGCAAAACTTCACTGACAGCCTTACGGTAACACTGGCGTGGGCTTAGCTTTTTAGCTTAAAAGAATTATTGAACTTAAAATGTCAATTGTAAAAAATCGTGCCGGCGTCCTACAGGCGAGCCCCTGCTCACACGAAGTTACAAGGTAAAGCAATTAGATGTCAGTCTTACAAGGAAAAACAAAGGAAAGCACAGAAAAATAAAAATTTTAACCTGACTACCATTGACGACGTAACACACTGCGTGCTCTCCGTCCGGGGCAATTGCGCTTGACAGTATAAACGAGCAATGCTACGGGAAATAAATTAAACTTCACAATCTTCGTAAGCATGCGCGAAAGCCTTTACTTGAACGGGGTGTAAACATTTCAGTAGTTTTGTGAAAGTGTCAGGACGGCGCAAACTGAAAGTACTACAGCCTAACTGACATGTTAACAACTTAACAGATTAGCTAGAAACTAGAAAGACAAGGAAAAAATAAATTTTAAAATACGAACTAAGTAAACTTGTTAATGTTTCAAAGTTTAATCATGATTTAACAGTTGATCAGTCTTAGAAATTAATACTGGTATTTTATTATTACAATTACTTCGTTCGTGTTACTTTCTTGGCGCATCACGATATTTTTTTTTTGGTCTAATTTGGACTTATATTTTCTGTTTTGAAGCTTACAGTTGAATTAAACTAATAATATTTTAAATGTAACAAAAGCCGACAAGGCCTTAACCACCATTTCAATCTTATAAGTTCCTTAAATGCTGAAGCCTTAGCAAACGTTATGTCTCAATAGTTTCAAGTGAAAGTTTTCGTTAAAAATCGAGGTGAAACCTCCAAGCTGCTGCACGAAATCCCTGAACCGGCATCGGGCGCGCCGGTTCCGGAGAGGCGCGAGCTGGTCCACGTCACGCAGCCGAAGATGGCCAAGCCGGACAGCGCCGTGCGAGAGGCGCTGGAGGACAGGGACACCAATAACCTCAATTCTCATATACAGGTCTGTATGTAATACTTTGTAACGCAGTACCACTTCTATGAAGTAAAAATACAAAGACAAAAATTGTACTCATCTGGGATCTTGCAATCTCCAATGAAATACCACTGCCACTGGTTCCAATCGCATCAGGACCTGAGGTTCGTGACCGGTGGAACAGTATAAAGTACTAGCATGTAATCAATAGATGAAGACGAAAAAATATCGGCGAAATATGAGTTACTAGCAGTCCGTCCCGGCTTCGCACGGATATTTCACGAAATATGGCAAAAATTGATTGATTTACAAAAATATAAAATTATGAATTTTAATTTCAGACTCGTAAACAGTACACGCTGACAATGACGAGAAATTTATTTATAACATAACAACGTATGCCGGCACAGCTGGTTATATATAAAAAAAATCTAGACTGTCAACAAAATTCTACACCTAATAAGGATTCACTTTGATATTTTTTTTATATTTTGGAAACATTATCATTCATATTCATTAAAATGTTTTAAAATGTGTTATATATTCATAACCTATGATATATCATCGCCGACTACAACACTACCAATGGTAAAATATTATTTTCAAATCGGTCCAGTAGTTTCGGAGAATATTCAATCAAAACAAACAAACAAACAATCAAATGTTTCCTCTAATAATATCAGTATATATAGCTTTTGGCGGTACCATAATTGGAATTCTCTTTTTTTTTCTCGCCCATCTCAACGATATATATAACATATGTATTATTAAAGTATGTATTTCTATAATGAAAATATCTAGAATTTGTTAAGTAAATATTTAATATATCTCCGATATCTATAACTCTATCCAAAAAGAATGTAATTCAGGATGGACCAAAAGTCCGTTAAGATTTGAATCGGTTGCCGAGTCTAGCAGCGGAGGTGGAGAAGGGCGGAGGGGTTACGTATTACAAGAGCGGCCAATGGGAATTTAGTACCATGGCATCGTTCAACGGCAGTCAATGTGTACTTGTGTTCGCGAGTACAACCGAAACAACGTTTCTGCGACCTTAGCTCAACGAAAGTTTTGCGATCATTATAAGATATGACACAAAAATCAAGCTCCATTCAGCGTGTCAATTAAAAAATGGGTGCTCAAGCTTGAGAAGACAAGATCAACAATGGATTTATCTCGATCTGGCCGGTCTAGATCGTCGAGGGACCCCGAAAACATAGGGCGAATAAAATCGTCTGTTCGTGACCAACCTGGACTTACAACTTGAAAGCAGTTTGCTGTAATTGACGTGCCAAGAACACCATTAAAGACTTACGTCTACATCCCTACAAAATCCACACGGTAATTAAGGCCACAGGACGATGCCGGTTCTCCACCTTTACAAACACTTTTTCTCAAACAATGCACACTGCCACTTAACGGGGCATGTTAATAGACAAAATGATTGTTATTGGAGTGATACTATCATCATCATTGTTTATCATCATCATTAATTAGCAGCCCTTATGTTTCCACTGCTGGACATAGGCCTCCCTCAATAAACGCCAAGACGACCGATCTAACAAAACAACAACATTCAAGCCATGCCTTGAGAGGCACGCCCTGCTGAGGGACGAAACTAAATATCTTTTCTAGCTCTCTTTATACAGGTTCTTCTCCTGCTCTAAGAAGCTCCACTGTAATTTCGTCCCTCCCCGGAGCGTTTCTCCCTTTAAGCTGCGCAAGATCCAGACTAATCTCACTTAAGCCGACGTCCGGCAGATCGCCGTTGTCTAGGTTATCGGGATGAGGAGCGTGCGACGTATACAACTTGCTATAGAAAGCTTCGACCCCAGATAATATCCCAGGCTTAAAAAAAACGGTAACCCCAGAATCGGTCCTAACGTTTGTCGGATGTCTTTTTCCCAGCTTCTTCACAAAAGCCTTCGATCCCATATTCTGCTGAATCGCTTCGGTAACCCGTTGCGAATTTGAGCTGCGAAGGTCACGGCGTATTAGTTTGCGGATACGCTTTGTAGCTTGACATCGGCAGACGTAATGTCTTCGTGTGCTCTGCGTTCCCTCATAAGTCCAAGCGTCTCATCTGAGAGTTGAGTTTTCCTGCTGGTACTTATCCTACAATATTGTTCACCCACGTCCCGCATGAAATAAATCACGCCACTCATGGCCTGGTCAATTTCCATTGTAGTTTCCAACATATCTAGGGCATGAAACCGGTTTTTTACGTCCAGTTGGAATTTTTCGGAACCTACTATGGTTAGTCTGAAGTTAGATCGGAATGTCTACTGTACGAATCGGACACGTTCGCGTCGATAGCCTATGTTCGGAGAGCCTCTAGCCAATCGGTGATCACTTCCGGTTTTAAACCTGTTGATCACGGAGACATCCCTAAATATATTCTTTCGGTCCGTCATAATAAAGTTAATCTCGTTCCTAGTGACAGTATCGGGGCTCTGCCATATCCTCTTCCTATGGAGCTTCTTCTTAAAATAGGAATTCATTTAGAAGAGGCCCCCCTCTCGAGGAAGCTTACCAGCAATTGCCCCCTGCGATTTTGACTTCCGACTCCATGTGGTCCTAGACTCGATTCGACACCATTTTGTACCTTGGCACCTTGGCATTAAAGTACCCCGTAACAACATTTAAGTAGGCACTGTAGGTGTTGTGTAGGGCCTTTGAGACATCCTCATAAGTTGCCTCCACGTCGTCATCTGAATGTGTCGAGGTTGTTGTGTATATTTATATCACTTTGAGGCTGTACCTCTTAGTTAGTTTAGGTACGAGATACGCCACCCTACTCGACACACTAGAGATTTTGACGATGTTGCGTCACGAGGGACGTATTCACAAGGAATACCACGCTACCTTGTGATGGAGTGTCGCCTTTCCCGAAGTGGGATAGGTGACCCGATGGCAGAGTTATGGTGTCTTCCCCAGAATGTGCCATCGGATTTTTCCAGTTCCACCTCCAGCTCAACCAAGGGGTTATATATTTTGAGTGTTCGACCGTTATACGTAGTCAGAATTCTACTGCTGTCGTCTATTGGAGGTATTAGCCACCAAAGGACGACAGTAGTAGGATTCTGTCAGCATTAACTCATGATTGCCACGCTGATCCGATTGGTACCGCCATCACTCGGCGCGAGCGCCGTCCGGTGCTGCCGTCTATTTCACTGTCACTATGCTTCATAGTTCATAGACGGGATACCAAACGACCAGCTCGCCGAAGCCTCTTTGTTATTAAGAGACTAATGCCCTTTGACGACTCTTACGTCTCCCTGGGCTTAGATCGATGGTGAGAGTATTCTTGGGCCGCTCCCACACAGCCTACTAACACTGTTCTGAAATTAAAACATCAAAAACTACTGCATCAACCCAAAGTCACAGTATGGGCTGCTTTATCCGCAAGAGGCATTATTGGTCCATATTTTTTTGAAGACTCAAGAGGGCGGTTATAGTTATTTATACCGAGCGGTATATCAACATGTTACTAAACTTTTTCGCTCCAGCGCTGCAGGATTTTGCTATCAAAGTTCATGATTTTAGCAATATGGAGCCACC
Organism: Eumaeus atala; assembly: GCA_017140195.1. Classification (NCBI taxonomy): domain Eukaryota; kingdom Metazoa; phylum Arthropoda; class Insecta; order Lepidoptera; family Lycaenidae; genus Eumaeus; species Eumaeus atala. The sequence goes on along the minus strand of JAFELO010000009.1, from coordinate 110,518 downwards.
TGTCATAGAGGGAATGACTCGGTACAGGCAGCTCAAGACATTTTTGGCCCAAATGTGATATCAAAAAGTTAACAGTTAACTGGCCACCTCGTAGCCCGGATCTACCCCCAATGGATTTTCTTCCTTGGGGATATCTTAAGGCTAATGTTTACGACAGCAACCCAGTAACTCTCGACGAATTAAAGGATCGTCTTCGCACAGATATGTAAAACGTCTCAACAACAACATGTAAAGTTGTTATCGAAAAATTCCGCTCTAGATTGCAGCAATGCCAGAATAATGGAGGATTGCATATGGAGGATGAAACTTTTAAAAAATAAATTTCCCTTTTTTTACTATCGACAACAATAAACAATTTTAATCTACTATAAAAAGTTTTTTTTTACCATCACTTCAAATATAAGCGGACTTTTAGTCCAGCCTGACTAGTATGCGCCTGTAACTAGGGATGATACGACACATCGATATTGCTGGTAGCGTCGTAGCAGTCTTATGGTTTAATTATTATGACTATTTGACATGTTACCTTACCCACTAAAGAAGAGATTTTAATCTTTTATTTATTTATTCATATGTTTTAATAATTGATACATTTGAAGTCAATTTGTTTCAGGGGTGGAATCTTAATCACAACTAAAATTATTAAGTACTCGTATAGTGACATCGACAGAGAAAATATAACACAGTCCCCCCCATTCTTAAGTCACACACAAATGTGAAGCATCAGAGTGATGTACGAATATGAACTGAGATTGTATCTGTATCTGCAGATAGTGTGGGAGGACGTGATAGGCGAGCCGGAGGGCGCGCGCAGCCCCGAGTGCGTGTGGCGCCTGAGCCACGTGTGCTTCGCGCAGGCGCGCAACTGGTGCTACACGCTGCTGGCCGTGCTGGTAGCGCCGCCTTGCGCGCTTCTGCTCGGCTGCGGGTTCGCCTGTCTGGCGTTTGAGGTTTGTGGACTATCAGTCCCTAGTGCGTGTAGCGCCCGAGCCACGTGTGCTTCGTGCAGCCGTACAACTAGTCCTAGACGCTGCTAGCCGTGCTAGTGGCGCTGCTCTGTGCGCCGCTGCTCGGCTGCGGGTTCGCCTGTCTGGGCGTTTGGCTACCAGTAAAATAATGTTGTAGCTCGATATTACCTACTCATAGGGACTAGGGAGAGCAATACATGGCTTGTTAGGATGATGTAGGTAGTGGCACAAAGGTGACTTTCACTTGAGTGCAGTGATAGGCACGGACGTTGTTTTTAATTTTTTGAATTTTGTTTTATTAGCAAATCTGGTGCACCACCCCTTGCCTGCGGTGTCTAAAGATATACTGGGCGTCCACTCGTACACTGGTCCAGTCGTGTATGGCGGCCACAGTGGCGCCCACCATGGAAGCGTTGGGACACATCTGCCGACATATCAGGATCAACTTCCGCAAGGATGCCCCTGACGAAAAGGATGTGCTTATTATTTGAATAGTAACTGTTTTCCTATGTTTACTTAGTTACCATGTATGCTAGATATTTTTGAAAATGTTTTAAGATTAGATAAACCATCTGTTTATACAATAACTACAAAAAAATAAGTAAATTTATTTATATCGCTCCGTAATAAGTTTAGATAAAATATTAAGTGCTTGCTTATAAAATTGGATTTTTAAAATATAAAATATAAGTTTTTGATAGTTTGCCTAATCAAAGAACTGGTCTTACTTTAGTTATGCTATTCTTGACAATATACATCTACCGTCACAGATGTGCCGTTTGGTAAAAAGCTGAGTATGTACATCAAGATCATCAAGATTTCTGTTGGGAAATTAGAAAAAAAGCGTTTACCAGCACTATTTCACGTTTTTTTTTCGGAGGGACTTACTATGGGTTGGCGGCGCTTGTCCATCAGTTCGACTGACTAGCGAAGACTTTTGTGTCTTCACGAGACGATGGGGGGACAGACCCCCCTTTTTTCCCGCAGATGGGAAGAGATGTAATTGTAGGCGAACCCTATAGTAACTATTTCAAGTTGTTTGCACATTTGCACAACTCACGAGAACTCGTAGGAATTTACATTAGAAAATAGTAGGTCACTTGTACATTTTCTGTTTATCCATGGCGCCAAAAACTACTACAATTTTACAAACACTATCTAAAAGCAAAGTGTCTGAAATTTATTTGAATTTCGAATTGTGCGCTAATGCACCGATAATTAAATTTTAAAAATGGTTATTATAGAGTTACCAACTGAATAGGTACATTAATTAGTTGACCAGATTATCATTAATATTTATATATTAATACATTGTAGACATTGATTTTGAATGAAATTAAAACTAAGTATGATAGAATAAAAACGTTTTGTAATAATATTGATTATGTGAATAGCTGATGAATTGATAAAAAATTGGATTATAAGTAGGTACCTACCTCCTTTTTTATTTTCGATTTTTTATTTAAATATCTAGCTTTACGACAGAAAAATCTTTTTTGTTTTTCTACAGTATTAAGCCTCAATGATGTGCCTAATAATATAAAATAAGATAAATAAAGTTACACAAAAAGTTTTGAATGCCGCTGCACCTACCTAAGTACAATGCATCCTTCAACCGTACCCGCCCGTTTCTGAGTTTTTGATCATCGATAAAAATCGATTGTTATCGATACTGAAAGTTTAATCAAACAAAATTATTTAGTTTTTAAATAATTGTCGACATAATAATAGTTACATCATCATCATCATTTTCAACCCTATCAGTCCACTGCTGGACATAGGCAATAATTACATACCCATATTTAATTAATTTTGTACGTTTAAAAAATGGTAAAAAGAAATAAAGTAGAAAACGCAATCACGCAAACTATGGAACCCAAACTTAAAGAATATTGTGACCAACAAAACTTCGATTTCCATGTGGATACCGCAAGTCTCAAGATTCTTAATACTTAATACGAAACCCCATGGTTCTTTGTATAATTCATTTTAAGACACGTATTGGATTTTTTTTATAGTATAAGGGGCAAACGAGTAATTTTAGCCTTTTGACGACTACCGACGCCGACGACGACAGGGACATCAGCACTGTTGTCATGCAGATGCGTTGCCCTCATTTTCTCCTCCCGACCCATGGGCCGTTTAACACACTCTCTAAACATACTTCCATCAAAAGTGGTCATTAATTTGTAATTCGTAAATAAGTTAATTATTTATTGTTGACTACTGCAATACGTTTGTCGCGTAACATACATTTTTAAACGGCCTTGGCTGTTTATCCACAGATGTCTTTGCATTACAATAACTGATCGAATATAAGTTATTTTACGGCGCCAAATATTATTTTACAAATTATCTGTTTGCTGTTTACATCTCGTAAATGTTTTAACATAGTGTACATAAGTGTACAGTTAGTGCAACATATTAAATATAATGTCGGGATCCGTTGGAACTTCCACGAGCGCGCCTGTCTCGGACAAAACAAGTGCTAGTTCGCCTACTGGACATTTTGTAGTAGCAAAATGCAAAAGGTATAATATTTAAAATTTTGATAATATATATCACAGGAAACACACATATTATTACACATAATTAATGCATATTGGATCCACCTAGCAGTATTATAAGTGTTAGTTGGGATTCGTCTGGATACCTCGTGAGATTTGGTGAGTGTAGCTTTGATTCGTGGCTGTTCTTAAACAGAAGTACAAAATAAATTATTATAAAGCAGCATACAACTTTATAAGTAACTATACTACATAGTTATTTATAAATTTGTTTTTAAAATTATCACTTTTCGAATTAAGGATTTTTTCACAATGAAGTATTAGAAATTTGGATCTTTTGAAAATCCTGAACTTATTTTAGTAATTTATAATGAGATAGTAACGTTTCGCCATCTGGCAACACTGGTTTCGTGAGTACTTACTCGTCATTTTAATTAAAAAATATTAATGCAATTAATTTTATGTAAAGGGGTACTAATGAAATTGTGAATTCCGACATAAGAAATCAAGAGACTAGCGAGGAGTCCGAAAACGAAGACGTAAGTAATAGTACAAATAACTAACTGGAGCATACCCACCGGCTGCCAGTAAACCTCTCACATCTATATCTATGATATAAATTTGAAGAGTATGTTTGTTTGTTTGAACGCGCTAATCTTAGGAACTCTTGTGTTGAATAGTCCACTTATCGAAGAAGGCTTGCGGCTATATACCATGACGCTACGACTAGTAGGACCGGAGTTACGCGGGTGAAACCGCGGGATAATGCTAGTCAATGATAACTGGTGGCTATGCTCTTGCGTTTCCTGACCAATAGCGAATTAACGTCGATGACGATGACACAGTAGATAATTATATGATCAGTGTCACGCATTTGCGTATGTACTAACGGACTGACTGACTGACTGACTGACTGACTGCTACATATCCACGAGATGATGATGATGATGATAGAACATAAGACTGCGCACAGTACTGTAACAGAACTAGTAGCCCAGTTCAGTGATAGGCGTCATGTAAGTTACTTTTAATGCGTCGTCGGTCGCCGGCCGCCAGCCATACGACCCGACCACGAGTCAAGTCGCGCGCCGCGGCCGCTGTGCTCTCTCAAGCACGCACCTGCACGTTTGTGAGGGAACATGAACATGAGCAGTCAGTCTTCGTGTAAGTAAATATTGACGCCCACTGGAAACTACAAGTCATGATCCTGTACATAAACATACGCTCACGTCAGCGCCGAGGCCATTGGGGATATCGCGCGCGAACCGACCCCGACACCAGAGTTGGGGGAGGAGGGACCTATTGGTTCTTCTGGCCATGATAATAATAGTTAAGTTTGAGAGGGGAGGAGGTCAGTCCCTCTTTCAACACCAATATTATGATGATGCGCGCACTCCGCTACGAAGAACCGACACCCTGCAGTAAGCTATTGTCAACATTTTAGTCTTTCTCTGTGTACATACTTAAGTAGTCACACACTTGTTTATTGTTATGTTGGTTACTCATGTAACTTAGGTACGGATTTAATGACTAATATTATTTCAGCAGTTGACCCAAATTTTGTGGTCACTGAGTTAATTATTAAATAATCTAGTAACAACGAACAGTATTATACTCGGGAACCCCGCGCACCACTAGCAGTTATATATTGCAGTTGAATCGCACCAGAAACTAAAGTACCAGTCGCTTGCATACGGGGCTTGCTATGAAGCTTGCGATTTGTGCAAGTCCGTGTGATCTAGCAGACAGGGAGGAGGCGTAGACGTACGAGGTATAAACCAACTTTAGAAGTACTTGTTCGTGTAAGCGCAGGTGCTGATGACGGTGTACTGCAGAGCTGGGCGGCTCGGAGCTGCGGCCTACACCGTGCAGACGGGAGAGGTGAGGGCTCCAGGGCAAGTTCGATAATGATGTAGGTGTGACCCCAGGGATACGTACGTATAGGGAACTTATTACCGTACGTCAAAAAACGCGATTCCTTGATCACTATGTTGTACATCTGTCTGTGCGTCTGTGAAGGAAACATATAATCAAGAAATTTTACATGTAGGGAAATAACGTAATA
>JAFELO010000009.1:90827-104962 GCA_017140195.1 Eumaeus atala | reverse complement strand
TTGCAGTATAATCGTATTGCAGTGTTATTATTACACTGAAAGAATATTACAAACTTATATAATTACCCATTTGAAGTTCAAAATGAGTAATGCCCGAAAATATGAGTCTACTCCTGTGTATATGACTATGGTATCGCAGACGCAAATCTAAAAGTTAAATTACGACTTTACGATCTATTCCCATTCTTTTGCACTGCTGATACCGATTTTTTTAAACGGCATTACGCATATCAAGCTTGTTCACACAAACCTAGTCTCAATATCTGCGATGCCGCTGTACGCGAACTGGAGCGCAGCGGTGCGTATGAAGTAGTTCATTGCGGGATGTTTATGGAAGTCATACCAAAAGCTTGTTTTTCTTGAGCTACGAAAATAATAATTATAGTTGCAAATGCTCGAAGAGATCCAGGATCGGGCTCCAGACTATGGCATTTTTCTATCCCTCTTCAACCAAGTGGACCCAGATCTTCTGATCCTGGAAGGCAAGTCTCCGGCCACCTTTGCGGCTGTGGTTAGGAGGGTTGTCTTCAATGATGAGAGCAGCGGAGAAGGAAAATGCAAGCTCGCCTTTATATCAGCTAAGGAATATAGTACGTTTGCATTACTGTCAAAATATATATATATATATATTATATAATTATATCTTATACAAGTGTATACTTAGAACCATCTTGAAATGCTATATGTAGCACGCAGTATGCATGCTATATGTAGCACGCAGTATGCATGCCATACGTAACACACGTGGCAGCCCCGCCGTGTAGTTTGCTGACCCGACCTCACTATATTCTTCCCTGCATAACGCTAAATCTCAATGTATATGACGAAGGTACCTACTCGTTACTGTACACCAGTTCATGTACATCGAAACGTGTATACAACAAATGCACAAACATTACAATCAGGTGGGGTCGATATGACCAGGGAGATACTTCTCGCTTACATGATTCCGCCATAAGGTGACAACTTCACTGTCACATTTCGTGTAGTTTGTGAGTGTCCGGTGGTCCATTGTAAAACCGGTGGAGAGCAGGGTAGCATATCGGTACATAGTAAGTATGCGGATGTCTATGGACACCGGTAGTCATCAAAAGGTGACTGGTAGTTTAATAAGATAATTTTACCGTAAGGCTACGAAGCTTGCAAGCGTCGCATCTACAGCCTGTCCCTGCCGCACGAGCCCGCGCGCTGCGGCGTTGAAGAGCGCCTCGTGTTTCTGCGCACTTTGCTGGACTTCTCTCAGACGCAGAGTGTGCACGCCCTGGGCGCGCTGCTCCGGTACCTAGACCTCAACTGGTGCAACCTGAGCTTTGATATGCACGGGAAACCAGAGTTTTTGACCTTCAAGAGAATCTCTTTGTGAGTTACATTTATTATTTTTTATGAGATAGGGGCTAAGAGAAGAAACTATGTCCAGATAGGCTTGAAGGTTTAGGCGGAAGCGGAGCTTGCAACTGAGCCTTTGTTGGTAGATTTTTTTTATTTGCACTCAAAACACTTGGCCTAATCCCGACATTGTATCGATCACTATCACTGCCTAAACTCAAGACTCAATGAGGCTTAAACGCCAAGTTAAGGAACGTCTCGCAATGACATTTAGGCTGATCGTTGGCCCGCCACATAACAAACCAGCTTTGTTTTTTAAAATGTCTCGCCGTAATATAATACGGCAATTTGTACAATACTACTACAACATCGACACCAATTATTCCGATACTTTTATTTATTATGAAATTGTATTTTTTTGATATCGGCATAATTTACAACCTGCAAGAGAGTTTTTTTTAATGAAATTGTTACTTATTAAATTCTAAAAACTTGTTTACTATTATTAACTTGAACTTATTATTAACTTTACACAGCTAATCAATATAATCAATATAATGTAATCTGGTCAATCAAGAAAGATATAAAATAGTGGCAGTCTCTATATTCAGGGCATGCTAGTCTTCTATCACTTTCTCGCTGTATTCGCGGAGTCTCTGTAATCAACTGTCATCAAGTATGACGTCATATATCCAGAAACGACATAGTCACCATCGACGAGGACACGTACAAGGGGCTGCAGATATTCAGTTCCGTGTCGCACCCCAGCGGGTTCAAGAAGGGCGTGCAGGGCAGCAGCAGGGAGGGGTTGAGCATCTACCAGCTCTTCAGCAAGTGTGCCTCTAAAGTGGGACAGAGGCGGATGAGGTATCTACACCTGTTCATATATCTCCGTGAGGCAGGGAGAGTGTTAAACTGTCGTCCATCGCTGGCTCTCGCTCCGCTCGTGACGGTCTGTCACGGCCGTCTCATCATAATAAGGGAATGAATGAATAGAGAGTATGTGTGGAACTAAGTCATACTTGTATGATACGCCTGCAGTAAGACGTGTCCTGTGCAGTTGAATAGTCATAGAGATGGCCGCGCTAGCCAAAACCAAATCTCTCACGAAGTAAGTTACTCTAGATCTTACAATACTCAGCAAGTGTACCTAAAAGTATTATTGGTAGTTTCATTCCGCCAGAACTTGAAACCACCAATAATATTGACAATAAACACTTACTGCCATTTGCGTCCAGAATATTCCTACGCCATCCGAGCACGTCGCTGCAGACCCTCACGCGGCGCCAGGACGCGCTGGAGTTCCTCATGCGGCCGCACAGCGACGGGCTCGTGAGGAACATCTGCGCCGCGCTCCGCTTCATTAAGAACGTTAATGTAAGATTATGTCTGTATTCATACCCAATTAGAGAGAGAACTGGCGTGAAAATTATGTAAAAAAAAACATAAATTCTTTACTCAAAACAAGAGTTTTCAACCGTAACTCTAACATCAAGTCGGTTCAACTCTAGCCCTGACCTAGGCAGAACTATTTAGTACATAAATGGACACAAACATTTCAATGACAATACCGAGACGGCCTGGGATGAAATTACTGTTCTGTGATGGTGTTCTGTAGTTCATGTTTCATGTTCACACATGTGAAACATGTTTCGCAGCACCATCAATCACCATCACATCACCATCTTTGTTTATTATAATAATCTATGCCAACGCTCTTTGATATATGTTCTTCATAGGAAAGTTTGGATTATCATTTTGTAGAGGCATACCCAAAGGTACATTGTTCCTGAAGAGAATGACTTATTTTGCTTTTAATAAGTGATACATTAAGCTTTTACCTGTTCCTAGTAGTTCTACTGTCTCTCTCACATTTAGTACAAAAATAAAATAAGTCGTGTTATTCTTAAATTTGTTGTAGAGGCAATTTCCAATTTTTGCTATCTTGTTCACCGCCATGCCAATGAACTCATAATAAAATCGGAAAGAAGTTGTCAACATATTATATACATGGCACAAAGTCAAGGCACGTTACTTTAGCAAGTTCGGTGCAATTTTGGAGTCTGCTCCTTATGAAACGAAATAAAGCTCGCGGTGTTAAAAAACTGGAGGCGTCCGTTAACCTACTTATGAGCCGATTAACGGTCGGTAAACGGGTGATCGGGGAACATTTGTCCCGATGGACTGAAAGAGGTGTCTTGTTACGCTCTATCGATCGCAGGCTCCTCCCATTCGGAACGTTACTGTTATTCGAAACGTTACAACGTCGTCTCTCTTTTACGTGCATGTGTTATCAATTTACAAAACGTTATCACGCAAAACATATGAGGAGTTAAATCGTACGAAACAGTAACGCTGATAGTAACGTTTTACCGCGTGGTGTCTTCAGTGCGCCCTTCACTGCAGAATTATGTTCGTTCCTGAAAGTAAACTCCAGTGGCATGAAGGAGCCGACACAGGCTGTTTTCAAAGTAATGTTAATTGTATTATATATATAAGGGTCTACTTTAAGACATCAGAAATCGATGGCCTATTAGAGAGGTGAATATAAAACTTTTTATCCAGGGCACTCTAGCCAAGATCAAGGCTCTGTCCGCCGAGTCGTACCAGTGGAAGTCGTTATACAACGTAAGTGTTCACGTGACGTTCTTATTAATTATCGGCTCTCCGCCCCGTCTTTACCGTTGTTTAAAAAGGCCGAATTGTCACCTTAGCATATTTTAGACTAAAGCAATCCTCTGGAACCGTTCCATGTGTGAAAACCGCGTGAAAATTCGTATCAAAAGGAAAATAATGAATTAATGCATCAATGAACATTTCAGGTAATTCCAGATTGAAATGTATGTACATCCAAATTGTATCCAAATCCTATCAATAGTTTTTGCACAAAAGGAAAAAGTTATGTTGCTCTCTCTCTACCCTCTGTTCCTGCCAATCTGCCTCACGGATAGCTAACGCGATACTCGCGCGACAGCACAGTTGTTACTTCTCGGCGGTATCATGATAGCGAGACTACCAGACTTCTACCAAATGCGGGGAGCATTTGGTAGTAGCTCCCCTCTATCGTGCCGGGTCGAAAAGGCTGCGAGACAGTATCTCGTAATAATCTTGATAATCTTTTTACGCTTCGTTAAAATTCTTCCCTCCTCTGCGTAGACCCTGTACAACGCGGTGCTCATATGCGAGACGTGCGAGTCCGCGGGGCCAGCTTGTGAATACCTCCAGGAGCTTGCTTCCTACGACACAGACAAACTTTACGAGGTTCATTTATATTTCTGTCATAATCAATGTAAAGGTGCCTGCTGCAAGTACTCGTCTGCTAGTGCCACTAAGGGAAGACGCTCCTGCTGAGGCAGTTACTGAAAAATTTTATTCGTCACTGCGCAAACTACTTTTAGTATTGGGTAAAATGTTGTCAGCGCTCAGAGCAACTGGGAAAATCTTGAGAGAGAAATGGATATTGGCAAAACCGCGAATTTACTGTGAAATACTGTACCTACCCACAGTTACTGAATCCCAGTGACACGATATTGGTGCCTGGCGATATTCCACCCTCGAGTCTGGGAGACACGCTAAGCGGCGCAGGTGTGATCCTGCACTGCCTCATCGGTTATGTCGAACTGTCGTCCTGACGAAGTTAGGCAATTAGCTCGATGCTTTGGTCCTACGAAGAGATGTCGGTTCACTGTGCGCCTTTTATCACATTTTTTATGAGGAGTGTTCCGAGGAATTATTAATACCAGCAGCAGAATTCCATCTTCGGATATCGCGACATAACTCTAAGTTCCACGCCCGTCACCTTGATGTCCGCAAACCAACAACAGTGCGGCTTAAACGCCACTTTTTACCGAGTACAACTGTACTGTGGAACCAGCTGCCACCCTCGGTATTTCCGATCCGATACGACTTAGGGTTCTCCAAGAAAAGATATGCTCTTTTATTCTTTAAAGGCCGGCAGCGCGTCTACAAGACACTTAGTCTTGCACATGTCTATGGGCGGCGGTAGTCACTATCCACCTGTTCGTTTGCTCCCTCTCTCATAAAAAAAACACTTGTGTAGAATAATACGACCCACACATTTGGCAAGTGTTATAAGAGTTGCCCGCCTTAACCGAAGTTCGGCCAGAGATTTAAACTGAACCAACAGATGGCGGTGTACATGAACCGCGTGATCGACTTCGAACTGTCCAAGTCGCAGGGCAAGTTCACGGTCCGCGCCGGCGTCGACGCCGACCTCGACTTCAGTTTGTACCACTTTCATATTATATTTCTTTTTAACTCCTCAGTCCCGCCGCTATCCCACAATATACATACACATATTTACTAGCTGCTCTCCGGAACATCTTGCATACACAACAAAAATTCTGTTGCACCCATATTTTTTCAGGATAAAAAGAAACTAATGTGTTATGTTATGTTATACCAGGCCAGGCATTTTTGTCAAATCAAATTTTTTTATTCTAAATAGGATATATTCAAACCTTTACCACACACCGGTTCAACTCTAGACCGGACCTAAAAAGAACCTGTGAAACTTCATCAAAACGCAGTCGGACTTGCTGTGATTAAATGCATGATAAACACTCATCCAAACTTTTGCATTTAAGTATAGGAAATGTAGATTAGTACATCTGCGTATCAACTTAAATTCAACACTCCAACAGACTTAAATTCAAACGCACTGCTGTGCACAGGTACGCCGGACGCACACGGGCAAAGCGCAGACGCACAAATACGATTTTTCACAAATCCAATACAACGAACTAAAACTACTCATTCTTCACTCCTTATGATAATTTTTCACTAGTTGCCCTCAGTGTTTCCCCCGTGGCAGCACGAGGTCTGTCATAGGTTTATACCTTAAACTGACTGCTTCATCGGTCGGAACATCTACGGTATATCTGCGTGTATGTAGCGGTCCGGTTCCCGGGCAAAAAGAATGGACCCGTTTTTGAGGTGACGTCACGTGTAGAGAAACAGACGATGGCCGGCCTGCACGCGCTAATGTCGGAGACGGCGGCGGCGGAGCTGCAGCGGCTGCCCGACTACATCCAGGAGTGCAGCATGCTGTACATGCCGCACCTGGGCTACCTGCTGGGAGTGCGTGCCTGGGGCGAAGACCTCGCAGCGGAGCAAAAGGAACTGCCCAATATGAAATTTATGGTAATTCGAATCAGAAACTGTAGCCTTTGTAAAGGCAAAGTTTTCTCCCATAGCGCGTATGTGAGAGGCCCATGAACATACGCACAACCAGACATTACGCAGATACGGAGCCCCTTTGTTCAAACTGCTGGATTGGGTAGGCAGGACCCAGGAGGTACCGCTACCTCAAGGGTTATCGCCTGAAAAGATATTGCTATGCCGCCAAGATTTGATCGGTTTGTGATTGAGGCCGATGTGCCTTTGGGAGGCCTATCCCTCTTATAGAGCGCATCGCATTTGCATATCCAGTGACGCATGTTAGAGGATGTTGGTCACCGAATGGCTCCGCTTTTCGTTTATCCCCTATGCTATAAGAAAGTCTTAAAACCTAAATGAGAAACATCGAATTGCCTGAATCAGGTCTGACTCATTTAGGGGAGGAGACGAAAAGAAGGGCAACGCATCGGCATAATTATACTGATGTTCATGGGGGACGGTCCATCAACTATATGCACAAAACTCATCGGGTGCATAAAATGCGATTTTATTATGTCCTTCCGTTTTATTCTCACGTATTAAAAAAGGACACGCTGAAAGCATGTTCTTCACACGGTGGAGGAAGGTTATTGGTATAGTTCGATCGAAATCTATCTGGTCCCGCAAAAGATCTACCCAAATTGCTTAAATCCAATCAAACAAGCAATAACGGAGCTAGTGAATTAATGTCCTTTCGAAATATTAAAGTAAACTTTACACCAGCGTGGCCTTACATAGTCGATCGGATTCAACTGGCTAAGGAAGCGTCACGGTGCTTTTCAGATTTGAAGTAATTGTACTATTGTTCCCTTTCAGTTCCAAAACGACGACTACATACACTACAAGAGTAAAGGTTGTGAAGGTAAGTAACAGTTGGTCGCAGGCCACAGCGACGACAGACAGTAAACTGATGACAGATACAAGTAAGAGCGTGCAGAGTGCAGAGGCATATAAGCTATTTTGTAACGTCGCTCTTCATGACAGTAATGTGTGAAAAAGATATATCAAATTCACTACCATGGAAAGGTTGTAACTACGCATCGTTTTAATGTCTTCGATAGAATGAGGCGTAAGTGTGGTCCTAACGCGTCAGAATAAGTTTTCACTTCAAAAATATGTTGAAATTGATCTGTTGTTTTAGTTGTCCAATGAACAGTAGTCTTTGCAGTTGTTCCTAGTCCTTACGAAAATACTAACTGCGAGAATGTCGTATTCGCTATGACATTGCCATAATAATTTTTTGAAAAAGAAGTATTTTAAACATCTGTATCTATGTATACAAACAACTGTAGTTCTTTTGTTTTATGTCGGCGCAGAGCTACGTCAGCCGACTCTCAGCGGCTGATTATCTTTTTCTATGATTTACGACTTTCGAACACAGTTACCACTTATCATACATGGCGTAAGAACTAAAATATGCACCCGGTATTACCAGAATACACATCCCTAGAGTTGTGCCAGCTCGAGTGAAAGCGTGTTGCTTGAATATTGCTGCATGTGACTCCATCTCCAAACATACCCACCAACAACTTATACCCTTTCCCACCTCTCAGTATTTGGGCACGGGAAGCGTGGTATTTTATAACAAAAGGAGCCCAACTAACAGTTGATTAACAGATGGCCCGGAAAACTAATTAGTAAAACTAACAGTTGGAATAATTTGGTGCCTATCGCCATCGCTATTTGGGCCACCGGAATCTCACAACCGCACAAAACGTGAAGACATAGCCATCACTTGACAACAGTACTACATGAGCGAGAGGTACCGTTGTTAAAACATTTGGCGCTCGAGAACTTTACTTATTTAACATTTCTTTTACTTTATACTAAATGGGCAACATTAGTTGCTGTTACTTGATTCATGCGGGTGTGCATTTATCGAGTTATTTTTTACTTTCACAGTGTATTTGAAGTGAATTGGAATTGTTCCGTCCCTCACACCTAAGCCTACAGTTCTGGTGTGGTTTGGGGTGGATCCGCTTACACGATCACCTTTAATTTTTCATTGTCAACGGGGGTCTCCAGCGAACCACCGGCTTTGGTTGTGCAAGTCAAAATATCCGGGAGGTGTATGCTCTTTGTACCCCTCTTATAAGAAGGGGGGAATAAAGAGTAGGAGGAGGAGGCGCTCTTTGTACCCCTCTTATAAGCAGAGGGGACAAAAAAGCAAAAAAACAAAGAGGCGGCGCTATTGCACACGGGGCAAGGGGCGAGGATGGGAACCTCGCCCCATTGCACTGTCCCAAAGTTGGTGGGGTTATCCTGTGGTGTGGAAAACCCCATCTGTGGAGGTGGCGTCGGTTCTTTACGGGGCTAACTGGCCGTCGAGGTGCCCTGATGATTTGCTGTTCCGGGGCACGTCACCAAAGGCGACACTGAAGACACTCACGGTGGTTTAGGGGGCTAACTAACCGTCGAGGTTCCCTGATGATTTGCTGTTCCGGGGCACCTCACCAAAGGCGACACTGATAGCACTCACGGTGGTTTTTGTGGGTATTCGGCACTATAATTTGCCGCGAGCCCCACACACCACTGGACCCAACACAGGTCCAGTGAAGGCGCGTAAAAATATCCGGAATGAATACGCTATAATTTCAATTTTTCTATTTTGTGAAAAGAACGTAGTCAACGAAAATTTAAATGAGGAAAATGCAAATGTAATTCGAAACAGAAGCACACGGGCCAATTGGCCTTCATTCGGCGACGCTCGGCCAGGCAGGGCAGGTTTTAGGTAGTTAGGAAAGAGTCCAGTTCATTAAAACGCCAAATTATATGTAAGGATCTAACAAGTGATACATAAGTCTTTGAATGCTGATTTGAATCAACCTGTCAGACCGTTTTTCTTCGCTGGTTCTTAACTGATAACGCTCAAAATTCAATGATTGAATGATGAATTCTAATTTAAATATGAAATGGTTGATTGAGTTTATTGTCGACAGAGCTAGACGCGCTGATAGGCGACTCGTACCCGGAGATAGTGGCGCACGAGACCCGCATCATGATGCGGCTCACCTCCATCCTGCTGGACAACCTGCACTCGCTGGCTGCTGTGGTGGACAAGTGCGCGGAGCTGGACTGGTGACTGTTACAGTTTATTATCTACAGAGCTAGACGCGCTGATAGGCGACTCATACCCCGAGATACTGTACAAGTGAGCGGAGCTGGACTAGAGACTGATTCAGTGTTCTATAGTGATACTTCTATACCGATGCGGATACCCTGGAGCATGACTATAGAAATCAGCTTTACAGAATTTACATTTATCACAGCAGAAATTACATTATCACCTAAAAATGGAAATTGGTTTCACCAATTCAAAATTATTTTTCAGCTTGATAACCATATCGAAAGTGTGCAAGGAACTCAATTTCGTCCGTCCGTCGCTCACAACCGAGAAAGTGATCGAAGTGAAGCAAGGCAAGCACCCGTTATATGTGACGGTGTGCGACAACTTCGTGCCCAACGATATAGAGAGCAGCTTGGAGGCGGGCTATGTGACCATCCTTACGGGACCCAACTCCAGTGGCAAGTCGGTTTATCTGAAGCAGATTGGTAAGTCCATAGCTGGTCTTGAAGGAAGCTAAGTTACGTTATCAGACAAATCGTTTTACCTACATTCAGCTACGAAGCTGTTGGGAGGCTTGGCTGCAGGCAGCATCGTGGCGTGCCCCGACTATAGGTAGCTGAACAATAACCAGTGCCTCTCGTTACCGACAAATAAACTAAAATATAGCTCAGGGCGCTTGTGCATCCACCATCCTTAATATTCCGATTCTTCATACTTTCCACTGCATAAGTACTCTGAAGATTAAATCATTTGCGCAGACATTTGTTTAATTGATTCGTCAAGGATAGGAGGCTCTGTCTAATGTTTCTCAATTTTTCCATATGCTACATAGGACTACCTGCACTCATATACATACTTATGTGTAAGTATACCTAATATGTGTGAGTACCTTCACTGAATAGGTACATCTGATTATATTCATGAGTGTATGGTGTCCTCGCCCTGCAGGTCTGATCGTGTACCTGGCCCACGTGGGCAGCTTCGTGCCGGCCGAGCGTGCCATTATCGGGCTGGTGAGCGCGCTGCACTCGCGCATACACGCCAGCGAGTGCGTGGCGCAGCACATGTCCGCCTTCCTCGTCGACTTGCGCCAGGTCAGTTGGGTGAAGCCAGAATCGGGCTAAATATAATGATATGAGCCAAGCTGAGTTTAAGCGGTCGGACCTCCAGTTAAAGGAGTTTCTTTAGACCTTTGGTAGACGTTTGCTGTAGTCGTAATTTATAGCGTAAAATATTAAGTGCTAACATCCAGTTCAGTGCGCGAACCGTGTGATAAGAGCCTTACCGCGCGTGAACCGAAGATCGAAGTTCCAATGATAAGATTAGAACACTAAGTTTGGCAGGAGAATTAGAGAACGTAATTATTATTTTGTTCATATTTTTGCCAATATTTGCCCTCTCACAAACGGATCAACATTTTTGAATCTATATATTTTTATGGACTAAATGGTCGGCTGCTCCCCTTGAAATCTCCACCCCGCAGATGTCGCTAGCGCTGCGCTCGCCCGGCTCCGCGCTAGTGCTGGCGGACGAGTTTGGTAAGGGCACGGCGCGCGCGGACGGGCTCGCGCTGCTGGCGGCTGCCCTCAACTCACTGCTCTTCCGCGAGAGCGCCTGTCCGCACGTGTTCCTCGCCACACACGCGCCAGTGCGGCCCTACCTCGTAGATACACCGATGCTACGTTACCTGGTATGTACAGCCAAATATAAGAATTCAACAAAAGATTGGCACAACAAAAATTCAAAATTATGCTTTTATTTTCCTCCACGTGTAAGTATACTTATGACACAACGGCGTTAGTAAAGTTTTCTTCAAATCCGCAGCATTTTACGTACGTGTGGGAAGGCGGCGCACCCGTGTTCGTGTACCGCGCGGCGGCCGGCCCCGCACCCTCCAGCAGTCTGGCGACGCACGCAGCGCGCGCCAGCGGCGTGTGTCCGCGCCTGCTTGAGCGGGCGCCCCATGTGCTGGACGCGCTGCTGGTGTGTAGCACGTCTCTTACGAGTGGTAGTTGAGCTCCCATTTTTCACGTACCGCGCGGTCAAGCTCACGCTCGCACGATGCTCGAGCGCATGCTTCCCGTGTTGTAAATTATTTTTTGATTTTAATATTTATTCCTTCTGAAGTAGTCAAGTTCTTATTACATCCGAATCGGCCACATTAAAATGTAGCAACCATGAAATGGCTGAGCAGCAAACGAAGAAGGGCAGAGATTGAGTTTGTTTTTTATTGTTATTCACTAAGGTATCAATATTCTATGTATGCTCACAAAATCAGTCGATCGACTTCTGTTTGAGTAGGTGTGGATTCAGCACTCCTGCGTACTTATTATTATTGCAATTTTAAATTACAGAACAATACGCTCCCCGAGCCGAACGCAAAAATTGTCGCCAGACTAATGAAGATGACAGATAAAATAAAAGAACGTCTCACTGAAGATATTTAATTATATAAACTTTCAATAGACAATATATCTCAGCGTTGGAATAGTTTCAATAAATAAATTCATAAATACGAGTAATATAATACATTCGATGGCATCACGGCTCACTTTTATATTGCATTCTTATGACTTGATATATAAATATATATATATATAGAT
Source organism: Eumaeus atala (assembly GCA_017140195.1). Taxonomy (NCBI): domain Eukaryota; kingdom Metazoa; phylum Arthropoda; class Insecta; order Lepidoptera; family Lycaenidae; genus Eumaeus; species Eumaeus atala. The sequence continues at coordinate 92,788 of JAFELO010000009.1, read as the reverse complement.
ATATAAATATATATATATCAAGCCCCGGTGCAAGCTTTAATACTTTGTGTTTCTCAGTAGAGTCAATCGAGTGTTGTGTAGACCTATCAGCTACGCGGCGCCACGGACACTTGGTACAAGTGCCGAGTCACGTGGAGTCTGTTACTACAAGAACAAGTAATGAAACATAAATAGTCAAGAGTCGCACACTTGGATTCATCAGTAGACTCAGTGTCAATGTCTTCGCGCAATTGTTCCGAAACTAGACACGTTCGTCCACGATAAAAAGTTACATAAATTATTGCGATAAAATGCGATATACTTTGTAAATATGTCTGATCAAACGCCGACTGATAGTGAACAAAGTAGTTTCGTCTTTCGCATCAAATTGTAGAGTAAAGTTAGCTAAGACATAGCTAAGACATGGTTCTGTCCAACATGAGTACTGCACGGTACAGAGGAATGTAGCAATGTGGACGACTTTATACAAAAATACTCTGTTTAGCAAATGGAATATACCTACATAATATAGGAGGGCGAGGTAGCCGGGATACAATGTACTAGAAATAGTACCTACATAATATAGGAGGGCGAGGTAGCCGGGATACAATGTACTAGAAAAAATACAAAATAAAGCTTAGCATTCAAATGTCAGTAATGCAAAGGTTTTTATCTCATAATTTTAAAAAATATCTACAAACAATAATTACTATTTATTCATTAAAATTGAAACATCGAATGTAATACAACAAATAACACAATGTGAATGCTTCAAATATACAAATAATAGAATATAAAAAACAACACAACGAGGTATAAAGCACCAGTCAACGTGCACATGAACTAGCAACTGCGTCTAATAAATATGATGTGAATAATGTGTATACATCATACGACACACGCCTGCTCGTGCGCAATTGGAAACTTCAATGTACGTGCATACCAAATATATCGTAACTTGACGAATATAAGTTCGGTACGATTGTGTGCCACCGGCGCGTAACAGACGATAGAGGGCAGAACTGTGAGCTGGCCACCTGAAGGAACGACACAATGAAACTGTTCGCCTGTTGAACACTTCACTAACTCGTTAATAAGTTTTTAAAAATAATTTGTGCCCCAAGGATCAATTACAATAAATATGGAAAAGCGATGTTAAACAAATGCTGTGTCGTACTAGTGTTGAGATGCTGGTGCATCTCAAGTTTTTTCTAGCGATTGATTGTGTTTAGCAAGTTTAATGTATGCTTAAGGAATGTACGAAAACTACGACAACATACTTAACTTAAACACTATTAGTACTTAAATAAGACTTGAAGGACGAGTTTGATTCTCACCGGCAAACCTTGCTTACTAATTTACGCAGACAATGCAATTATAAAAAAAAAATACAAATACAAAAAGGGGATTTATGGGAGTTGGTATCTTCGCCAGTTCAGTGGTCCTGCGGCTCACATGGGCCACTGATCCCACAGCACACGTGGTCCAGTGGGCCGAGGAACCTCGACTAGTGGCTCGGGAGTCGCGGAAACAGTGGACCATGTCCAGCGGTCCCGCGGTTCACCGGGTCCTTCGCTCCTGCAGCTCACATGGTCCTCATCTGCTGCATGAGTTCCTCCAGCGAGAGCTCCTCGGCCGCCACGGCGCCGCCCGTGCTGGACTCCGGCGTGCTGCTGTCTACGGGCACGCTGTATGCCACCTGTACAGTCTCAGATTTAGTGGACTTTTGCAGACGATGTAATACGAATGAGCTGGTTAGACTACTGCTGACTACTAGAGTGGCTAACTAAATTCGGCATGATGTTCAAACTAAAGTAGTATAAAAGGCGGTCCCTAGAAAATCCAGATTTTTGCAAAATAGAAAAAAATATATTTAGTATAGTTGCTCAAACTCTAGTTGAATCATTGTGCAATCTTCAATTTCGATTATTGAAAACGACATAAATAAGACTTTATACTAACTTGAACTCCATCCACTAACT
>JAFELO010000009.1:79238-90690 GCA_017140195.1 Eumaeus atala | reverse complement strand
GGCGTAACATCTGTGGTGTCGCGTTTCGTGCGCAGACGTTGTGTACGACGTGTGTGAGCAGACGGTCCATTGGGGATGTGGTGAAATGGAGGGTAACGCATCAGCGTAGTATTTATGCGGATGTTTGTGGGCATCGGTATTCGTAGAAAGGCTCCGATTTCCCGTTTGTCCCCCTATATTATATAAAAAAACTTACGCACATAAAGTAAGCTATCACAAATTGCCCCATCTTAGAATTGATAAAATATTCTTTGATTCTGCCTCACTTTTTGACCACCGCCAGATTTTTTTTTGTCAGACAAAGCATAAAAGCAATATTCAATTTTGAAAGTGTCTAGGTTTTGTAGATTAAGTACGTTTGATAAGGCAAAGAATTTGATTCAGACTGATGTGTCCATGATAAATGTGGAAGCCACCGTGACCTGTTGTATATTAAATATTGACAAAACAGTTAGTAATCAATAAACGGGTCAATTTGTTAACGGATTTTCTTTAGGCACTTACAAGAACACATAACTGGGTGAAACAATATGTTACTAGGTATAGTCTTGCTATAAATATTGAAACAAAGAAAAAAAATGCAAATAACATTTATTACTTTTACTGTATGTTAGTTTAATATACATGTCATCATCATCATTATCAGCCCATATCGGTCCACTGCTGGACATAGGCCTCCCCCAATAACCGCCAAGACGACCGAACTCCTGCTACTCGCATCCATCCCGGACCGGCTACTGCACGGAGATCGTCCTCCCACCTGGTGAACGGTCGACCAACACTTTGTTTTACTAAAAAGTGTTGTTAATAATATACATTTATAAAACAATAAAAAATATAAAAAGCTTATTCAAGTGGTCTAAATTTGCTGAAATACAGTTCTTTAAACTTTGGGTTTACCCAGTTATCAATAGAAGCACGCACTCTTTCAATAGGGAAATTCTCCACTGCCAATCATATGGATTGTTCTCCAAATTATCATGGCGTTTATAGCAAGCTTTACTCTCTAAACAGACCATAAATCATAATCAAGCGGATTAATATCGGGACTAGACGAAGGGTAGTCTTCACCTCTGATCAAGTCCGGAACATTCGTTTTAACCAAGATTGGGTGGATCGAGCTTTATGATCCGGTCCCGAGTCTTGCTGGAAGAACCATATGTACTTGGTTATTGAACATGATGTAATTAAGGGGCTTAACTACATTTTCAAGAATGATATATTGATACACTTGTGCCGATGTTTTGATACCTGTTCACAAAAATATCTCTCTCAGCTCAGTCACTCCTTCATAGCTAACTTCAGACTTCAGTGATGGTTTGATGGAGACTAAACCATCATTGAAGTCGGATAGTGCCCACGTTGCACTAACTCTCTAGAATAATTGTGAAGCTTCCATAGAGCTGTGAACGTGAATACGGTTTTCAACGCAGGATAATTTTGTTTGTTAAAATGTTGCTCAATTGTAAAAAAAAATCTCATCTCTAAACAAAATTTTTCTGTGACCTCCCTTTTGCGTATCGCTTCAGTGGTTATTTCAATTTTACCACCCTGTTCATATTTAATTTATATGTTAAGAAATAACTGGTGCGTATCTTATTAGCCTGCAAGTCCTAAGTCATCTCTTAAAATACGCGACATGTTTTTAAGTGCTATCTTCATTTCCTGAGATAAAATCTTTTGCTTTCGGGCAGTACTTCTTTTAATTCTTTCCCGTACTTTTTTGACCACCTCCTTCGTACGAACACTACGTGGACGGTCAGATCTTTCTCTGTTACAATCAGAGGAAGTATCATTGTAACTATTATTAGGAGCCAGTAACTATTAATAGTACACAAACATGTGACTAAAAAGTGTATATTTAAAAAGTTGCATTTGGATCCATACCTATTTTGTGTAATGCCATCACACCGATTCTGTTCTCTTTATCACCCCACTAAATTTTAATATAGCAAAATGTCGTACAATGTATTGGTACCATAATGAGAAAACACAATGAATAATCATATAAAATTTATATATTCCAAATCTAAAAAAATTATAATGTATGTTTTTTATTTCAATTGTAGCAGTATCTATAGCCAGCCTAAGTACATATGCATATGGTTGTCACAGCTAATGTAACTATTATTAACATGGCCGGAGGCACCGAGAGGACTCCCCTGACTCTGGCGTCGGGGGCAGCTCGCGCGCGGTAGCTAAAATGGACTCGGTACTGATATGTGTACGTTTAGCTTATGGAGAGAATCATGACCGAGGGAGCCCCATCTCGTGTTAGAGTTTACTACGTGTTAGGTTCAGTGCGTTTAAGCGTGGTCGCACTCATCTCACCGATGATCTGCTCGAGGTATGTGATTTTCGGCGTATGGCTTTAATTATGGCATTTAATGGCGGTGACTCAAATATATCAAAATATTATTAATATTGCATTCGACGTACTTATAGCTGACGAAAGCTGGGTGAACTGGTATGATCCGAAAATCTTAGGGCAGTCCGCTCAGTGGATGTTTCCTTGCGTGAAGTTGCCAATCATGAGGTTAAAGTGTAGAAAAAAAGGTAGTGCCTCGAAAGATGGTTCCTTGTTCTTCGGAAGGTGAGAGCATTACAGGAGAAGTGTTTTAGAGGAAAAAACCGGTTAGTGCAGAGTCGTACACTAGCTGCTGTATGCTGTTTGACTTAGAAAATGTTCGGGGAAAATGATCTCGCTCTTGTATCCTCCCTCACCACGACAACGCCTCGTGGCACAGCGCCGGGGGGGGCCATCAACTACTTGACGAAGTCAGACGTGGAATGACGTTCCTTGCGATTTTTATTTACTTATTCCCTAGAAATAATACAAGCTTAAATAATGCCTCGTGAAAGCACTGGAGGTACCGCAGTGCGACAGCTGACCTGGGGTACATCGCATCTTTCAATGGCACGAAGTGATTCCTATGCTGCGGTGTTTCGTGTAGTCCGCGAGTTTCCGGAGACCCAATGGGCGTATTGGCAACAGTACTCACCCCAGGTGTTGTCGGCGTGTACCGGCGCCTGGTCCTCCGTCACCTCCGTGGCCAGCTCCACGGCGGGCCGCGCCGCCGCCTCTGCCTGCCGCGAGCGGCACCAGCGGTCGTCGCAGCTCGGATTAGGCTAAACGTTAACTGACGGTATAGAGTAAACCGCAACTGAATTGGATCACACATTAGACACAAACGTCAAATATAACTCACAGCTTGTTTTTGAGCCGGCGGTTAAATACAAACGACAAGACTGTTGCCTATAACTTCAGAGTTCTTTGATGCTAAGTTTTCTACAAGTGTTAGTTACAGGGCAGGCATCTTTCGCTCACATGGTACCATCGCAGGCTGTCACGTTTCCTGCGTTTTGGAGTTTCAGGTGGCCCATCGGAAGAGGGACGACAACACCTCGGAATAATTACTATGCGGATATATGTAAACGTGAAGAGGTTCTGGTTTGGGTCAAAGCACTGCGCGTTTGTGCTCTTAAGCTATAAAAAATATATGTGACTACTGAACCTCCTTGACACAGGCACACTGCCTGGTGCCTTTATAAGGTGTGGTTCTAAGAGTTTACATGAAATATTATTATTTATGTAATTGCTTTACCTTTGAGCCTGTCTGATTTCTATATTAAATTTACACGTACATCTTACTAATATTCTAAATGTGAAATGCGAATGTATTTACTCAATTTCCATTCAAATTCAAATTTGGAGTTTACTCCATAACTTTCCAAATTGTAAATTTGAAAGCTGTTAAGCTGAATCCAGTTTGTTACTCAATCACGCCAAAACTACGGAGCGGATTTATATAAGAACTTGGTAAAGCCATTTCAATATAGAAAGGAAACTTGATCTCCTTGACAAATGGCGGACATGTGCTCTCACTGACACAAGCGGACGGTGGCGTCAACCAAAACGTTTAGTATGGTGTTTGTTGTTAACATAACAAAATTTTATTTATTACTCATGCTTTCACCACGGTGGGTATATTACATATATTAACCTGACATTCACAATTTTTCGAGTAATTATAATTTGAGTTCCTTTAGTATAAATAGTACCTCTTATACATATACACGGGATATCTATTATATATATATATCCCTTCTCATTTGACCCCTACATAAATAAAAAAAATAATTAATAATATATATACCATATAAATAATGTTGTTGGGGGGGGGGGTCTGTAGGTTTCAGTGGGCCGTGTTTTACTTGCCAGGAAACGCACCTATAAAATGCGAATTTTGCCCCGCACCTTACCAACTGCCTCGTTGACCATGGTAGCTAAATATGAAGAACGAAAGGCGAGTGTTCGGCGCCTTAAAACCGAACTCTACCTGGCTAGAGGGAAGAAAAACCCTGACTCAAAAAAGAAACAACCATGGAAGCAAGACTTGAAAAGATACAGGATAAAGTAAAAAATATCCTCCGGTAAGGCAAAGTAATGGCGACTGGTCAAAAAATCCAGCAGACAAGCTGAATAATTTGCTATCTTTCTCAAGGAATGCTTCAAACCTAATCAGGCTGGTACAGTACACCCAGACCAAGAAACAGACAATATTTTAAATAGTGATCACCAATTGACACTACCACTAGGGCTCACGACACCAGCAGAAGTCAACAAGTGTATTCTTGGTCTAAAATAAAAAAACACCTGGTTTTGACCTGAGAATGGCAGTAATACCACAACTACTAAAAAAGGGATAGTTCTACTTACCATAATATTTAACTCTGTAATGGCATTGCATTATTTCTCACTGCTCTGGGAACTCTCAATCGTTAATTTGGTGGCCAAGCCCAGTAAACCAGTTACAGGCAAATTAGTCTTCTCCCTATTATGTCCAAGCTGTTTAAAATATACTCCTGAAACGTCTTCGTCCAATGCTTGAAGAGCTAAACATAGTACCAAGTCATCAATTCGGATTCCGAACATACACCACAGACAGATACATCGAGTAGCTAATACAATTCAAGAAGCTTTGGAAAAAAAAAGAATACTGCTTTGCTGTGTTCCTAGATATACAGCAAGCTTTTGATCGAGTATGATACAAGGGACTCCTCTGTAAATTAAAAATTCACTTTTCAAACACAATTTTTCAAATCATCAGATCATACTTGTAAGGCCGCACCTTTCAAGTAGACATTGAAGATTCCTTGTCGTCTATCAACAATGTTGAAGCTGGAGTTCGTCAAGGGTCGGTATTGGGTCCCATTTTGTACACAGTCTCTGCTGCTGACATACCTGATTCTACCGAGGTAATAACAGCAACCAGATGATACCGCAATATTGTCAATACATCGAGATCCAAATATAGCATCTACAAAATTACAAAAGAAATAGTGGCGATTAAGAGAAGAAGAAGAGAAAAGTGGCTTCAAAATCAGTGCATATCATATTTACTCTTGTTCTTTGTTGTCTTGCGTTGTGTGTTGTTTTGTCAGTGAAGCTCGAAGATACAGCACTAACTCAGAAAACAGTTGCCAAATACCTGGTGAAACATCTGGACAGAAAACTTACATGGAAAGACCATATCGAAGCAAAAAAGGAGCACCTAAGTAGGAAGCTAAGAGATCTAAATTGGCTTATAGGAAGAAAGTCCTCACTTTCTTTAGAAAATGAGATTACCATCTATAAGTGTATTATTAAGCGATTTTGGACGTACGACATAGAACTTTGGGGATAGGCAAGCCACTCCAATATTGTGATCTTACAACACTTTCAAAATAAAGCTCTAAAGACATTGTTAAATGCCCCTTGGTTTGTGATTGACTCAGATGTGCATAAATATCTGGAGATGTCAACTGCTCGAGAATAAATAGAGATCTCCTGTAAAAACTATAAAACTAGACTAGAAGCCCAATAGAAATCTTCTAGCTAAAGCTCTCACTAACACAGAGAACAGTGTATAGTCTTAGAAGGACAAGACTAGCTATAATAATATAATGCTACATATTTAAATGATATGCCACGTCATAAGGATGTCCTAATCTCCAAACACTATATATAGACTATATAGACAACCAATATAATTGAAGCTAACCAGGCTGATTGTAAATGGAAAAAAAATGTTGCAGGCCCTTCGTTCCACCAATAAACGACATCGTTTAACAACAACAATTAATAATATGCAAATTGAAACACAATAAATAGCAATAAATTTAAAATAATAATAAAAGTATTTAAAAAAAAAATGCGTATCGATTATTTCTTTGGTTCGTGTACTGGCAACAGATTGGTACATATGACAAAGACAGCAATTGTTTAAGAGTGAGAAAGCATGAAAGGTCCGCTCCGGCAATTAAGATTCTTTTCTTTTATTAAACATCTTTCTTATAACATTGTAGCGTGGTACAAGAGCTATAGATATATAATTTATGCACGTGGTTTTGTCTGTAGTCCACGCGGGCTAGCTAGTATACATATATAAAATAAACAAATACCTTTAACGTCATGGAGGGGAAAAAATCTGTTAGCGCGCTGTAGCCCAGGTAGTTGGTGACGTTTCCGAAGCCCAGCAGGTACTTGAGAGTGTTTTGAACTGAAAATGTTAGCTCGCTGCTTAAAATAACACAAGTTCAGAGTCAGAAATTTTAGGGGACTGCTGCCCAAGTCTCATTAACTGCATTCATTTTGCACGACATAACATGCACTGATTTGAGTTCCACAAGTTCCAGCTAAAGGCATATACAATGCTATACAATATATGTGCGTGGGTGTACGTATTAGCATTAGCTAATACACACATATCCTAAGAAATTAAATTACCTGTAACATTTTATACATTTCCTAAACAGCTCCGGCATTGTATTAAACCAAACTGCTACAGTAGTTCATTGAAGACATTCTACCGCGATACTGAACAAAAGGCGCGTACCGAGGAAGCCGGCGACGATGCCCATGGTGGTGGGCAGGCTGGCTGCGCACACACCCTCGCGCTTCAAGGTCTTCTCGTCGACCTTCGTGGCCACCACCAGCGGCGGCGCGCACTGTGAATGTACAATATGCGCATTGTATTCACGTTTTGTTTTAGACAAAGGAAATAAGAGGAGGTGGTTCCAATTACAAAGCATAACGTCGAATATATGAAACTGTAGAGGTCCTCTGTAAGTTTATACCACAGGGGTGAGACTGGACACATATAGGACTGTGCAATAATCATGCCATGACCACAGAGATTTTACTTGTGAATATAATTCTTTTGTATAGGCACTTACAGCGAAACATGCCGTGACTCCTGGTTCTATGAACTGTATGTGGCCTGACACGGCATTCTCACTGACACCAGATTCAAACCAACGCTGGTTTAGCTCGTTACAGGCAGTGTTGATTGCCATCCTCGCCTCGAAGTTGTCAACACAACTGAGCACCAGGTCCACGGGCCCACCAGTTAAACTACCCGTACTAGAACACAAGCGAGAAAAGTTATTAAATTATACATCGTGAAAAGTTTTATTATTTCCAGTTCTAAACATTGATATATGATAGTAGGAACTACATAGTTTAAGGAACTGAAAAGCTCTATAATCTCAAAAATTACTTCTCCCCAGTAACTTAAAAACAACTTTAAAGAAAATTGAAATTATCGAGTGATGCTATGTTATACATAATTAAATAAATGTTTATTTCAGAAGGACATAGAATACATATATTATAAGCATTTACATTCACTTAAAACAATTATTCATCACCTGATTGTGTCACAGAAGTTTTGAAAGTTGTCTACAGTGGTAATATTGTAATTATGTGCAAGAATTGTAACATCCGGGTTTATTGCTTGCAGTGTGGCCGACGCAGCATCCACCTTACTGAGCCCGGCTTGGTGTGGTTGGAAGAATAGCCTGTTCATGTTAGCCAACTCCACTTTGTCATAATCAAATAGGATAACCTAAAATTACATGCAAAATTATATTAGTAGTAGGTAATGTACATGTTTTTTATGGGTGGGGTTTGTATAACATCAAATTAAATAATGCTTATAGGCCTTCTACCTACTCACTACTTCTACATTCTTTCATTATTACTCTTCACTACAGAATGCAGTGAAAAGTGATGACGCGTGCAGAATAATAACTATATCTAAGTCCCCTATATAAAGGAAAGGGCTGAGACGAGATTAAAAATTGTGTACATTCCTGTTACTTGCTACAGCCTGAATGGCTCGTCAGCCTTCAATGCATGAGGTGTTTTTACATTTATATTGATAGCACTGGGTGATACCGGGTTTTTGAATATGTTTTAACTATTTTGTTATCCAATGTAATGTTACAATTTTGACTGTTCCGCTATCAAACTAGTGTCAAAGCACTTTAGCATTGCTTATATTATTTTCGACTAAATTATGATTTGGGGATCTGATGGTTCATATCTTTGACTACAACAAGCAAAATGCAATACTTAGTAGCCCCAACATGCCAGTAACTATCACATTTTACTATCAAAGAACTATTGACTCACGTACACACCTTTCCTATTCCACACCTAGTAAGCATCTCGGCTGTAACACTCCCCACACCACCGACTCCGACCACTGCTACTGACAAATCACGAATCTTTTCATAGTTGTCTACTATTCCCATTCTCTTAAGAGCCATCAGACGACTGAAAAGAGTAAAAATATTTGAGCACTACAGATTATACTGTCAACATCACAACACATGACAGGTACAGGACATGACGCACAAGTAAACTTGTCTCATGTTACTTTTTACTTTTTATTTTATCAGAAATGCAATAGTTGGTACAGAAAAGGTAGATAAAAAAGCAATCACAATATTAGGTTGACAACTAATAGATAAACAATTTGTGTTCTTCTATATGTGAAATAAAACTTTCAATCATCCCTGTTCTTTATTTCTCTCACATGGAATGTAAAATATACCACTTCATTATATACAACTCTGGTTCTTGAGCATGGTGACTTGTGTTCTTAACTGAACAGACTTGTTTTTAACTGATACTCCAAGCTGAAATTTCCAACCCCGACCTACTCAATTTAGAATAAATAGTCAATTGTTGGTTAAACACCCTGATCATAATTCAGATATATTAAGAGTAGGCATAAAAAGGAAATTATTTGTAGATATTTGCATTTTCCCTTTTGTCGTAATTTCAGTCGTTGTTTACCTGCACAAAATTCACTAAATAATACTTTTATTTTATTCTGAAATTTTAAACTATCATCACCATCATCAGCCGGAGAATGTCAACTGCTGGACATAGGACACCATCATGAGCCATTTGCATCTGTTGGATCTCTGCTACCTTAACTAAGTCATAAGTCCACCGGGTAAGAACCATCCCACATTCTATGTACATCAGCTACCAACTTTCAAATAAGTTGAAGACACTTAACTTTCAAATAAGTTGAACTTCTTAAACTTTGTTATAAATGATTTTTAAAGTAAAACCGCCCCTAAAATCTAAATATGTCTCAACATTTTGTCATAACATTAATGTTATGACAACATTGTTCAAAGAAGATTGATAAATGATGGTTAGTAGTTACTTGCCAGTTAGTGACTCCGTGAACATTGATATCAACATACCATCTAATTCTTCCATGCCTCAGAAAAAATGATGAAAAAGTGAGAACTAGAGATCTACAAAAGTAGATTATATTATCTCAGTGATTGATAATACAAATGTTTAAATAAGTGTTATACCTGTAAAATACCTGACGATGACTGGTTTTGTTCTTCAAACAATCGCAACAAAGCAATACTATTTAACAGAAGCGAAGCGATATGGCTCCTGATGATCCTTATAGACTCAACACCGAGTAATGAGTAACAACCAAACCTTGGCCATTGTAGATGCGTACGGGTAGTACATGTCATATAAATATCATGGCATAGTGATAATAAATATTTGTCGTAACATCATCCTAATTATTTTGAGGGATATACCTGTATGGATTTGAGTCCACTACTTCAGAAGACATAACGTCGATTTTCTGACGTACAGCACCTACATTTCCTTGAGCTATCGCTAACTTAGCTTCAAGCTCGCTTACTTTTTTCTTCAATTCCTCGACACTCGCCATAATTTTATTTATATTTATATGTCCTGAACAATTCGCAAGCACGACAATTTCAATATTTCTTGAATCTAACTACAAACGTCACATTAAAACGTCAATTGTCATAACACGTCCACAAATAGGTACAGATAACACAACGTAAAGTAAACTACTAATGACGAGGCGGTATGATCATTCGATTACTAAAATCCGTAAGGACGAATCTTACGACAAGGTACAGATTACCTTTAAAATAACAATATTTTGGAGAGGAAACATTTGGTTGTTTGTATTGAAGAGGCTCCGAAACTAGTGGACAAATGAAAAACAATCATTGATATTTTCTAAAATGTTATAGATGAGAACTTCGATAATGTAAGTAAAACTTAGGTGTGGAAAAAATACCAAACGGAATCTTTAAAATATAGCTGCAGATAACATTGAAAAGTAAACGTCCCGACAGACGTTGTTCTATCATAAATTTATTTTGTTGTCATTGTTACGTCTAACGTTTACGAGGCATTACTTTTCAGAATTAAAATTTATATTTTAAATAATGCATTGGAAGTACTTTAAGAATATTAATATTTTTTGTTACATGCATCAGAATACTATGTAACTATTCTAACAGCATATGCTGCTGAACTAAGCTTACTAGTAAGTATTGAAATATGAGGACCCCACTACAATTTAGCATCTAGTGTTTATTATGATTCTTAAGGCCTTACTTAGGTATAGCTAGAAATTAAAAACTGTGGACTGTATACTAAGTTTAATCAAGTAGATAAAAGCAATGATATAATGTTGTTGCGGGCGAATACGCTGCCGGAGTGCCGTTTCAACCGCCGCCCCGTCCTTCCGCCGCGCCGCCGCAAGCGCCGTCCGTAGACGCTTATGCGCTGATATACTGCTGGGCTTGAAGTATAGTAGTTACTTCAATGAAGCGGAAAGGGGCAAATTGGGTTGTAGCCTCGCACGAAGGAGCCTATTTTGGTTCTGATATTGGCGGCACAAGTTATGCCCGCGCTGCCCTGGTACAACGTTCGTGAAGAGTGGTGGTAACGCCTTGTTTCCTTGTTTTTTCACAAAAACCAGCTTCCCGGGCTCCAAGTCACCTGTAAATGCAGTCTCCAGAAGTGCCGCCGTATACTCTCACTCTCCGTATACTCTTACCTCTCTACGTTCCGTACACCGCTGCAGTGTGGAACAGCCAAGAGAGATAGTCCAATCAGAAAATGGACAGGTGTAAGGGCTGTTAAGACTAGAAGATCAGATGATGCGGGGGCGGTTGGCGAGAGTTAAGAATAGCCTGAATTTGATATAGACAAGTTGCTATTTCTTCATAAGTAAAATTATTTTGAGGAAAGAAACCTTTTAAGATGAGATTTGGTAGATTTAATTGCTGCTTCAGCGATGCCATTAAGGGGGGG
>JAFELO010000009.1:43106-79227 GCA_017140195.1 Eumaeus atala | reverse complement strand
GGGGGGGGAATAGGGAGTAGAAAAGTGAAATTCTATGCCTTCTTAGGCCAATTTTGACACAACGTTTGAACTTGAAAGGAAGTTATCAAATTCGTTGCAAGCTCCAACGAAGTTTGTTCCATTATCTGTCAAATACTGCGGGGCGTACCACGGCGAGAAATGAAGCGCTTCAGAGCAGCTACGTAGGCTTTTGTAGTTATAGTAGTTACAATTTCAAGATGAATCGCTTTAACTGCAAGGCACACAAACATGCATAAGTATGTCTTAATTAATCTACGACCTCGTCCCTTTCCATCAACGATCACAATTGGCCTGCCATAATCTACACTACAGTTTAAAAAAGGGAATCGGAGGTCTATCCGGACTGTAGGTAATTGTCCCATGATGGGTTGAACATTTTGGGCTCTATACCGATAGCAATTTATGCAGTTTTTACTGTCAATTTGACCAAGTTCCTACTTCCTAGAGGCCAGTACTGCTGACGCAGTTTTGAAAGCAAAAGTGGTGGTCCCGCATGTAAAAGATGTAGATGTTCATACTTAAATATTTTTTAAAATGTGCTTACTGCGAAGTAGTATGGGGGTTTTTGATGTTGAAATCATAGGCAGAGGTATCAAGCCTACCGCCAAAACGCAAAATGTCGTGCGAATATAGTAGATTCGCAGTTAGTGAGATGAGACGACTATTACGGGGCAGAGGTTTCCCTGATTTCAAAGTAGAACACTCCTCAGGAACATTTGAAGTTAAGCATTATGTAATAAGGAATTTAGGGCATTTTGTAATTTCTCCGTGGAAAGGATTTCGATGCGTCTTTTTTGTTTGTTTTTAAAATTGTAAATAGCTATAGGCAACTACTCGCTGTAAATATTTTAAACTAGAATATTTAGTTATAAGAGAATGTACAATAAAACGAAAAAGATTTTTTTGACTATTAAGCTGATTATCAATGCTACTAAACTACATGACAAATTACGTCTGGCAGATCTTGTTTCACACTGTTAGGCTTATGTGGCTATTCACTTTATGACTTTAATAGAAAAGAGGCACCAGACCACCATAACGAACTGGTGCTGATAGCATCAGCCGTCAGGCCGCGGGAAACAAGATCTGCAGGATTGTCGTTCGACGGGACGTAGACCAAGCACAGGGCGTTACACTCTCTTGCATTTCGTTGACTTTGTTACGTTCGAAAGTTTTGAGATGATTAGACGTCGTTAATAACCACGCGAGAACTATAGTGGAATCGCACCAAAAATACGTCTTGTCAATGCGCGTCGTAAGAGAGTCACGGACATTAGTATATAGTCTTGTCGCTACTAACGCACCGCAAAGTCTAAGTCGCGGAATGGTAGGAGGTTTAATTGGCGCTACTCGACTTTTAGACGTCAAAAGTTAACTTGGACTGTTCCTGAATTATGAAGAGACCAAATGTAAAGGCACGCTCCATGTGCTCATACAGAAGCATTAGAAAATACGTGTATTTCGTTTTGTGTGGAATCGCAACATGAAATAAATCGAGGTAAAGATACCTAGATTTATTTCATGTTGCTGACTGAGGCACGGTAAAGTGTTTGCAAAGATCCCAGTTAAATTCTTCGATCCAAAGATGCTGCATAATCAACTTGGCTTCGACAGCGCATGGACCTACGAGGCCCAATAAGTCGAAAATTTGACTTATTACAGACAGTACATGACGTTTTTCTTTGGTGCTTTGGTCGCTATTAATAGAAAAGGAAAGTATGTCTGAGCCGCATCGCCAATGAAGACCCAATGTTTTAGACGCTAGGTTGACGTCATGGCTGTTGAAGTCTAGTACGTTATTGCAAGACGTAGAAGTACTAGTAGATATATTGATATTAGTACACAATTGTTTTAAAATACCAGCGTCATTTGACTTTAGTTTACGTAACATAAATTTTGCTGAAGTAAGAGTACTAATAACGCCTTTACATAGATCGACAGCTCCCCTCATGGAGTCGCTGCCGCTCAAGTAGCCGTCGACATAGTAGTCGTGCTTTATTGCGCGCCTAACGTCTTCAGAAACCGCTGAGGTGGCCAGACTAGACGCGTCGTGGCTAAGTATGGAACTGAAACTAATCCATATGTCACAATGTATTGTTTGTGCACTTTGAGCGGCTCCTTTAGATCAGTACGAAAAACAATGCGCTGTAGACACCGCTGTGTGGGATTTATCTCTATCGCTCTATACATTTTCTCAATGTCACTCGACATGACGTATGTATAATGACGAAATCGTAACAGTAATGAAAATAGACCGTCTTGAACAACAGGGCTTATTATTTGCCTGGAATGAAATGCCGGAAGTCGTGGTGGCAGAATCATCAACTACAGTTCGTAACTTTGTAGTGGTACTGGATTCACGAATGACTCCGTGATAAAAGAAAAAGATCTTTCTTTAGAGGCATTGTGACCACATAACTCCCATCGTTGTTACGGATAGGTGTTCTGAAGAAAATGTTGTTCGCAAGCATTGTCCTCTTTTGTCAAGAAATGTTTTTGTGGAACTGAGTCCAGTTCCTAAAACCGATCGATATTGACGTCTTTTGCAAGATGGTAAAATAGAGATTAAGACGGTATGTGTGTAGCACACCATATACATAACCAGAAACAAGCCAACCCAATTTCGTTTCGAAAAGCTTAGATTGATTTATGCCCTAAGACGCTCCAGAAAAACGCTGCCCCAACCAGGACGTCTTTAGCTGAAGGAACATTGAAGGTAGGGTCAGCGAGACGCAATCCCGATGGAAGAGGGACATGTTTGACATTTATGAAACGCGAAGGCTACACCTTTGTTATTGCTGATAAAACTAAGCAATCTAGATCGACCGTATGTCCACTGTAGTAGGAGTAGAACTCCAACTTGGACGTTAAACCATTTGTGACAAAATTGACGGTACTACCGTTGTCTAGCTACACTCGGGCGGAGTGCTTAGTGCCATCGACACCATGCACTCTCACCAAGGCTGTGGAAAGCAAAACAAGATGAATTCTTATGTTCAAAATTAGCTGAAAGGGCAACATTATTATTATCTGGCATAGGGTGACAAGGTATACGCTTTAAGCTCTTGTGTGTAAGAGAGTATTATGACGTGCTTTGCAATATTTGCAATGTAATATAACTTGCACGTTTTTGCAGTGTGCCCAGAACGTAAACAATTCAAACAAACTTTGAACTGGTTTGCCTTTTCAATGCGTGCTTTAATATGTGTGTGTATGTAAACGACTTTGTTCAATATGTAAATGACTTTCTGTACATATAGGTCACTTAAAATTTGTTGACTTGTTTTTATGGTTATTAGATGCCACGATAAAACTTTTGGATTTACTACAGTTAGAAATATTTTTTGTTAAATTTAATTTAGGAATATTGTTATTATTTTCTTCCAATTTGTAAGTAGATTAATTTGAGTTTCAATAAATTTAATAAATTGTGATAATGTAGGCCGCTTGGCTAATTGTTTCAATATTCCTCTCAATAACGACTAGTGCTGCCATCTAGTTTCTGTGACACCATATATATTATAATTATGTCCCAATGTTCAGTCGGTTCCTTTCAGGTTTTTAGTGCCCGAATATTTTCATTCGTAACATAAATTAGATAACGCAAGCTTTTACTACTTTCTTTTATACATAATTGAACATTAAAAACGCGCTTAACGTGGTTGTGTATCAGAAGCTGTGTACATAATAATTCGCAAGCATTTTGATAATTTCACTAGAAAAATCAATATTTTTAATAACCAATACGGCGCTCCCACGTAAACAAGAACGAATGTATGACATCTCATTATTGTTAATATTATGAATGAAAGAACTGTAGGTGTCTTCAAATTCAAGCCTACCACTTACGCTGCCGTCGAAATGAGGCAATTCATTTTTTGATAAGCGGACATTTGTGTGTGCCTTACCTGATATTTCTTCTATACTAGGTTTTACAGTGAGTAACGTTTCTGCGCGATGGCTTCTGACATAAATAGGATAAAATTGATCATCTAACTCGCTCCGAGTTTTATTCTCGTCTCCAGATGAATCCAACAGCGATTCGATCTCTATCTGTAACGCGTCAAAGTCATCGTGTAAGGTACGGAACCGTTTATAACGTCCTTACAGTTCAAGACGTTGCAAATCAGATAACGAAGAAGAAGCACTATTAAGAAGTTTTAAATGATTTTAAAAAAAAGTTATGTTAGATTTAATTGCACTTCGCCTCTTTTTAAGCGTATCTAAAGCTTTCGAGTGCTCACTCATAATGCAAAAAAAAAATGCAAATAGCTGATAGGATGCAAAGAAATGAATTAAAACAATTAACAAAGGGCAACAGTCGTTGACCTTGAAGCCAATAGCCGGTCGACGCGCACAATGTTCACCGTTACACATTTGAACTATTATTTGAGATACACCGGCAATACACAGATATTCACCCCAATAGTTAATTATCTGTTGTAATACTTTATGTTAAAATACCTATATGCATGCACGAATTCCACGTATGAGACAAAATCAATAAATAGCAATAGCTCACCACAAAGCAAATACATAATAATGTAAATTCGTAAAGTGAGGCATAGGAAAAAAGTACTAAGACGTTATACGTCGTAGGCAGGTAATTAAAGGATACCTGATTGGAACGAACCCACTCTTTAACTGAATCCTTCCCGAATATTCGCTGCTCCACATCCGAATAACGGCAAAGCGAGCATTTCAAGTCCCGCGCCGAGTACAAAGGTCACCAACGCCGACTTGCTTGGTTTTATTCCGGTGAGTTTTACTCCTAAAACTTAGGGACCATGTCGTGATTCCTAGGGTCTTACTTAGGTCTAGTTAGAAATTAAAAACTGTGGACTGTATACTTAGTTTGATCAAGTAAATAAAAGCAATGATATAATGTTGTTCCTTGCGAATACGCTGCCGTTTCAACCGCCGCCCCGGCCCTCCGCCGCGCCGCAGCAGGCGCCGTCCGTAGACGCTTATTGCGCCGTGTCATTCCAAGAAACACAGTTGAGTCAACTAATTCTGAATTCTCGCCATTCGTACTAGTACACTATAATTCCCTCGCTTGCACGATCTTCCAATGGAGACTCGCTAAAGCTTCATCGGCTATATCCCAGGGTGGGATGCCCGAGAGCACACATGCCGCCTCACATTACGTCGTACAGTATCCTCGTGTCGCTCTGATGACCATGATCAGCTGCGGTTGCCGCAGAAGAGCCTTATTTGGAACCATATAGAGAAGCCGTACATGGCCATTGATTGGATTACTGTCATGCACAATTGGTAACATCTCTGTACTAGCCATTCCCACAAGATTCAAACGTCTAATAACGTCGAGAACGAGACCTAGATAATTTGTTCTGGAGAGGAACACAGTTGACTCGACAGGAATGAACGCCCGTCAAAAGATGAGATATGAACCTGCCGGGGGTGATCTTCAGGGACCATGGAAGCATAGGGTGTCGCTTTTATTAAGTGTCGCTTGCAGTCTCAAACGAACGAATAGGCTCGCTGAAGCAGCAATGGGCTGGTCACACACGCAGAAGAACAGATGACAGATGGGCCAGTAAGGTTCTGGAGTGGAGGCTGTGTTTAAGAAAACGAATTGTTGGTGAACAGTTCACCAGGTGGGAGGACGATCTCCGTGCAGTAGCCGGTCCGGGATGGATACGAGTAGCAGGAGATTGCTCGTCTTGGCGTTCATTGAGAGAGGCCTATGTTCAGCAGTGGACCGATAAGGGTTGTAATGATGAATAATCCCCAAACGTCGCACTCGCGCTTCTACTTGCATAATACCTGCTACGGTGAGAATGTGGGCAATAGCAAAGGTAGACACCGACGCTACGGTGTTATCTGCTTAAGAAGTTACGCCTATGCCTGACAGATTTGCAACACGGAGAACCCAATCGAACACAACATTCCGCAGGAGGGGGCCAAGGATAGATTCCTGAGGAACACCGCAGTACATTTCCCGTCTACGCCGTCTTACGTGGGAGCTGTTGTTTGAAATCTGATAAATATAGTTGGACTTGAACACTCAGACGCTAAACACGTTTTAAAGTTATACACCAAACCAGTGGCTACCAACCTTTTCGTCTGATTGTCTATAATTATTAGCATTCGGAATAGATAGTTATTACAATGCAGACGTGCAGTCGTTGTGGCGTTGCATGCAGTGAAATAGTACAGTACAGTGTTTGTAAGAATTTCTACAATTACAACTGTGCCGGAATAACAGAAAGTGGATTCCGATAATTAGGCGCTGATAGACGAGCTTCATGGAGATGCCTCGGCTGCAAAAGTCCACCCAGCCCGACACCAAGTGGGCAACCACGCCCAACTAGTTGAATGCAATAAAAACCACCATACTAGAGTAGAACTTTGGAAAAATTATAGAAGATGGCAGAAGGTTCAAGGGGCATTTGCGGCCTTGGACAATATACAAGTCGACCTAGACGCTAGGGATCAATCGACACGCCTCAACAACATAGATATAAAAGGCAACCCTATGAAGACAAACGAGAACCTATTTACAATCTTTGATACGCTATTCAGCAGTTTGAACTATACGGTCCCAAAGTAGCAAGCCAACTATTTATCCAGAGTGCCAACTTTCGGTGATAAGAAAAGACGATAGTAGTGAGTTTCATTAATCGATACATCAAAGAATGTTTTATCTCGTTAGCCCGTAAAAAAAAAAAGAAACTGACTGCTGAAGACCTGGGATACTCAGGAAGCATACAGCGCATTTTTATTAACGATCACCTGACGCCCCGCAACAAGAAGCTATTAACAAAAACTACATCTGCATTTAAAAACTAGTTTCAATATATCGGGGTGAAGTTCGGAAAGATCCATGTCAGACAAAACCATACCTCAAAAATACATAAAGTTCTATCTGAAACAAATTTCAACAAGCTTACTTAATTTGCTGCTTAAAATTTTATAATGCTTTAGTTTTCTATTTATCTCATTACAAAATATTATTTTTCAAGTTTCTAAATAAGATGGCATCAGAAGTGTTTCGGATCCCTCTCTCCTTTGCCGCTTCGATGTCAATATGTTGTATAAGCCTACATGCTGCAGTCATTTTAGTAATCTTACAAACGCCATGCGATAATAGCACCTTCAACTAACAACAAGGAATATATTCGTGTATACACATTTATTCTACGCCCGCTTGCTTGTGGAATCTACCCACGGTTTTTTGTTTTGCATGTAACCATTCTACTTAGTCCCATTTATTCTTCTCTTTTTTGTTACTATTAGTGTGCTATGTTTATAATCACTTATAAATTGATAGTAGATAGTCAAGTTACCTACATTTTATTTTGGAGTCGAAGAGACTTGCTGTCCGCTAACACTAGCAATTATTTTAGTTTGTACGTATTCCTTAAGAAAACCTCTAATTATGTCTCTGTTATTTAATAGTAAGAATGTCTCTAGAATTCTATATTTTGATGATAAGTCTTCAAGTTTTATATCGTTTTTTAGCCACGGGTATACTAGTATTTTGTTAGATTTTGTGTCGATTGCTTCGCGTAATATCGGAATTAAGGAAGTGTCTAATTGTATATTCGAATGTACCGTTTCTGTTCTGCTAGATACTGAGGGTGAATTAGATTTTGAAGAACAGCATCTAATGCTGTTCTTCAAAATCTAATTCGTTAGGACTCACTGAAACAGTTGGAGATGAATCGGAAATAGTTATAGTCTTACTTTCCTCCTTAGTGGTTTTGTTTTCGGCAAATTTAGCGATTTCATCAGTTACTTCCGCTAAGTATTTTTTTTAATTGTTCATCTTTTTATCTACGTTAACTACCAGCGATTCCTTGTCCAGCGAGTTCTCTCGGAGTCCATAGCATTTACTAATGGCTCGGTACATTTTTGAAAGGCTTTTATAAAATTGTTACGAATTTCGTTACGCCCTTTCAAGCAGCTTGCGGGTGCTATATGAAAAGTTTCCATATTTTTATCATGATCGGTCTGATGGGGATGCTCGTGGTCTACTTCAGAGGACTCTTCGTTAATTGTTGGCTGAGCTATAATTCACGTAATACTTGTGATTTTCAGCATACGAACGTTTATCATCATCACAATTATAAGGTTCGTTACAACGTGAAGGTTTCTCGTTTACGTACAGTTCGTGTAAGTGATTGACTTTTGGATGCGGGGCAGTTCGCATTGACACTTCTGTATCTTGTGGCTGTGTAGGCCCACAATCAAAATTATTTTGTGCTTTATACCCAAGTTGGTGGTGTAGGTGGTGGTTTGTAACCGAACTGATTTAATGGCTGACCGCCAGACTGTTGTGCCTGTTTGATAAGCTGTTGTGCCTGTTTGTTAAACTGTTGTGCCTGTTTGTCAAACTGTTGTGCTATCATTTTTGGCTGATTAAATGGTGACTGAAATTCGGGCGCAAAATTATTATTAAAATTAGGCCTATAACCAAATTGTTGGTTAGTGTTAAAATTGGGCTTATATCTAAGGGTCATTGGTTTAGTTTGCATGCTAAGGGCTGATGAGATTGTTGACCTTAACTCATTTGTGATATACCAAATTTAAAATGATCCGGCCTATTCTGAAGTAATTTTCTGTAGTAAAATTTCAAAACTTTTGGATGTATTATGTGACGTGTATGACTTATTTTTCCCGCTATTTTGTTCCTGGAAAATAACTTCTTCCTCCTCGGCTTACCTTATTTATTTGGTAGGTCCTTCTGGATCACTGTGTAAGCTCCTCGATCGCGAGATTATCAGAGTTTTATTATTATTACGAAAACGCGACGTAACGTAACAATTTTCGGGAAAAAATCCGAACCGGCTGCGCCAGTAGAGTTACCAGGAGCAAGAAATAACTTTTTAAAAATTACAATATTATATAATATTTATATTTATTGTATATTAAATTTAATTAAACAATTTAAAAGATTTGGATTCTAAATTGTTACAATTTATATTATTCAGAACTGAAACTGAACAGATTTGAATCCGCCGTGAAGTCAAGACGCTCCCGGTTCACATGCAACACAATACGCCCGTGAACATAAAATATGCTGTCTAACCATTGACACACGAATACATGATAGCTGACACCACAGTTAATAGAACACAATTAGTTAAAGACTTAGGCGTGTCTTTAAATCCCAAATTAACGTTTAATGATCATTTAACTAACATCATACACAAAGCATACAAGTGCCTCGGTTTTATTATACGTGTCTGTAAGCCGTTTTCCGGACATCAATTGTTTAAAAGTAATAAACTACTCATACGTTCGGAGCATTCTCGAATACTGCTGCACCATATGGAGCCCTCAATTATACATTGATATAAACAATATCGAAAAGATCCAATTAGCCTTCCTAAAACATCTAAACTATCGGTCATTTAATAAATACACAAGCTACGAGAAATCCTGTAAAATACACAATGTAATGGCGCTTAAGGATAGATGACCGCTTGTTGAACAGGTGTTTTTACATAAAGTATGCCATGGTGCTACTGTTAGCATCGAAATCACTGAGCATGTAGCTAGACTGTGTACCCCTCCACCCGCACTAGACACACACCTCTGTCCTAATTGCCGCGTACGCATACCAATTACTATAAGAACTCCATAATATGTCAAACTCAAAATAGCTTTAGTAGGCAGTTTAGCGCAGTTGACGTATATCATACAACAAGTAACAAATTTAAAAAATCATACGCTGACATAATATAAAACAATCAATATAAATAGCAGTAATATAATAACCAAATGTATCGGTAATGTGACATAACATACACACACACACACACATGCACATGCACACGCACACGCACACGCACACGCACACGCATACGCACACACACACGCACGCCCACACGCACGCACACGCACGCACGCACGCACGCACGCACGCACGCACGCACACACACACACACACACACACACACACACACACACACAAACCGTAGTAGTAGTAGGGATGGGTGAGGCTAACATAACCAGATACTTAAATATTTATTATCAAAAGGTAAGAAGGCTCCGTTCTAAAACACTTGAGTCTTATCGAAATCTCCAGATCTCTCATGATGTAGACCGAGACATGGCTCGTGGACGGTACACAATAGTGAAAAAATTCGACGATCGCTATTCAGTGTGGCGATGAGATCGCGACTTTATCTTCCAGTCAGTCCGCGGAGGACCTGTGGGATTACGCTTATATGACGCTAATAATATATTTATATAAACAAAACTTCAGGCAATTCATTCGCACAACAACTATCAAATTTTATGTCTGAGCTAAATGTTTGTTTTTGCGAAACTAGTGACAACGACTCAATATTGGTAGTCAGTGACTCTAACATGAGTAACATTCGTTGGTCCATGCGGAACAATGTGCTCGTACCATCCAACTTCACAGCTCAAGACGATTGTCTTCTCATTGACGAGACTAACATGCTCAACCTCAGGCAGTATGTATTTAACAGTTACGGTAGGTTATTAGATCTTGTATTCTGCAACAAAACCGTGACCGTCGTAGACTGCCAATAACCTCTAGTTTCAATCGATCCGCACCACAATGCACTAAGCCATTAAGGCTGATTTTGCTAAATTAGCTCACGTACAACACATATATTAAATATTTATATAGTAAGGGTGACTATAATATTATAATTAACCAGGAACTTTTTAAACATGACTGAACTTAATCTAAGTGGTATGTAATTAGTGGGCACAGAGGATTATTTCTACATTACGGTTGAGGATATTAGGAAAAAATATATCCTGACTTACACGTGTAAGGCAAAATCCTATCCTTATTAAATGTATCAAAGAGAAATATAAGTTACATATAAAATACAAAAAATATTGTAACCTTGCGGACTTGGAGACGTTTCAATTTTGCTATAATTTTGTTACAGCCTAAATAATTTTGGTCATTTATTAAAGACAGGGCAAGAGTCGGAGCCGTTTCCAGTAGTTTAGTTTATGGCAACACCACTGTAAATACTGGGCCGGAGATATGTAATGCTTTTCCTTCTCACTTTTACACGTAAAAAATCTACTCAAACGACTTAACCCATCTAAATCAGCTGGCCCTGATTACATACCATCTATTTTCCTTATAAAATGCGCGAACTCAATTGCTATTCCCATTACACTACTGTTTGGACGGTCCCTCCATGAGGGTATTGTACCGCCATATGGAACTCGGCATTTATATCTCCTGTACATAGAAAAGATTCAACTACAGATATTCGTAACTATCGACCTATTTCCAAACTATGTATTATAGCCAAAATATTTGAAAAACTTAACTATAATCAATTATGTTCTGCCACTTCGAACTCACTTAGCCCCACACAACACGGTTTCTTTAAAGCAAGATCTACTACTTCTAATTTAATTTTACTTAATGAGTTTATAACCGACGCTATGGATAACGACTGTCTAGTTGATATCACTTATACAGACTATACTAAATGTTTTCACTTATACAGACTATACTAAATGTTTTGACAGAGTGGATCACAGAATTATGTAAATGCTAGCTAATGAGTGTTGGGGTAGGCGGTAATTTATTAAGATGGTTTACATCATATATAGATAATAGGTGTCAGGCTGTGGTGGTCAGTAATTATATATCTAGCTGGGTAAGGGCGCCTAGTGGCGTCCCTCAAGGATCTCTATTAGGACCGTTATTATTTGTCATACTTGTCTGCGATATTGATTTGCCTACACGCGTGTTTTATGTTTTGCATACGATATGAAGACCTTCGCTAAAATATCCTCGCTCTCAGATGCGGCCCAACTCCAATCTGATTTGTGTAGGATAGAACGTCACTGTGAAGCTACATGTTAGTCCTTTTCCTATTCAAATGCGCAGTGGTTACATTAACACGTTCAAGGAATGACATTAATACAACTTACTCCTTAGAGGAGTCTCCTATTCGGCGTCTATTAAGGAACTTGGTATTTATCACGATAGTAGGATGATATTCAATGTTCATATTGACAATATTATAAGCAGAGCCTCACGCGCTCTTGTATTTGTAATGCGTCATATAGTCCACTTTAGAAATGCCAAAACCGTCAAAATACTTTATTCTACGTATTTTCGAAGCGTTCTTGAATATGCGTCGCAGGTCTGGAACCCTACGTGTTTAATATACACAAAGAAAAAAGGCATAAAATGTTTATGTTTTAAACTTAAAACTCCATACTTTACCAAAACATCTGTAAGAGACACCACTTGTTACGTTTGGAAAATCGTCGTGAAACTGTAGCCCTCTCCTGTTTATTGAAAATAGTCTCAGGAGAAAGTGTTTGTCCCGATCTTTTGTCTAATATTTATATGAACGTACCATTTTGAGGTCTCGTAGATTCAACGCCCCTCTTTATGTCCCAAAAGTGAACACTAATTGTAGGCAAAATAGTTTTATACGGCGAACTTGTAATAAATTTAATAATCTATCCAAAAGATTTGACATATTTCATGGCGGAGTAAACTTGACACGACATATGTTATCGCAGCATTTTTACGAGTTGATCCTTAGTGGTATTTTTATTGATTAAGTCTACTTAAAGGCTGTAACCACTAAGTAAATGTTTCTCATTTCTACTTATAATCTTTAATTCGGTTTAATTAAATAAAGCGCAATTAACAATTTAAAATTATCAAATATATACAGAGCTGACTTTATTGGAATTGACTAAGTTAAAGACATAATAGCAGAGGCGTGTACATTGCCCCCGTAAATAATTGTTTACTTTGCTAAGTATATGAACTGGTACATCTAGTTTGTGAACTTCTATCATGTATTTCACTTTTTTTTATTAAAGTTTTATGCACATATAGGAAATTTCCTAAATAATGTAATATATATATATATATATATATATATATATATATATTAAATGTATTGAAAGTAAACAGTCAGTATGCCGATTTCCTTCAATCTATCTCTAAGGGATGTATTGGGGGCTAGTTTGTAGCTCGGAAATATTATTTAACATGTCAGCACCACTTCCCCACAACAGTATGCTGTATGACATTATGCTTTTAAACTGCATTCTAAAATGTATTAAATGATCCAAGATAATCTGGTCAGATTATAGTATTTTTATGAAGGTTATTTAAACATAAGTACATTTCGCTTTAAGTTACGTAAGAAGCAGTTCAATGCTGCATTGCAAATGAATTGGGCTGGCACAACTGAGAAGGTACGTCACGCACAAATAACAACGCTGTGAAATGACAAAAACATGATAGTTTCGTGGTTTGTCAGTTTTTTATTGCTCATTGGAGGGGAGGAAGGAAGAAAAACAACAAAATTGATTACACCAGAAATCCGCATTTTTATATGTCTCTGCTATATTATCGCAATGGAGTTAGTCATAACCAGAGTGTTCAAATGTAAAAGAATACGAAGACATATTCGCAGTTACAGATTGACACTTGACATTATTAAAAACGAAACACTAAACAAGGATAATGGTTGTATTGACTTAACAAATATTGTTATCATTTAAAAGACTAAGGAGATTAAAATAACATAATACATGTTGTTTGATATTGTAGACCTATGTATAAATCTCATCTGATTAAAGAAATATTCCTCGTACTCATTAAAATTTCAGAACTTCAGTAATAAAATTAAAACAGCGCTATGGTTAACGACACATGCTTGTTGTGTTTCACAGTTAATAGAAGAAGTTACAATATACATAACACACATTTGCAAACAATTCTTAAGAGATTCACAAATTCTAAGGTATGAATTTTTATCAGACTGCTGCGAAATATAGACACGGTGAAATAGTAAGATGTTGCTAATGAAGCTGCCTCACAGTCTATATCCTGCTACGTCCCGATACCGTGAACAGTGCTCACCACTGACATTGCCTGTCTAGCTAATAAGCATAGAATATGACAAGTAGTTGTATGTTGGATCATATTGGCAGTCATAGTTTTAGTAGTACATGGTTGGGTTTTTTCAACACACGATGAGAACACATATTAATCGGATAATTCTGTATGTATTGGATTTCTCTTCGCTTTCACTGCATAAATTACAGGAAAAAATAGTTGGTGTTGATCTTTAACTTTACACTTGTTGCACTTTTATGCATGAGGGTGGGCCCTTTGTACCCTAGCTGCACCTATAAACAACGAAATAGGCAGCTGATACTTGCATGCAGTTGACCTTTGTTTCGGCTAACATAACTCAACTTGAATCACCAGGTGGATGTTGAATGAGTTTGGGAGACAGCCACAAAAAACGGTTGCAACTAAATTTCAAAATGAATATCATGAAATGAATAATGCAATTATTCATTTCATGATTTATTTGAATTTATTCATTTATATGCAATTTGGAATAACAAATAAGAAAATACTGAATCTAGGTATACAATGAACCTATCAATGCTTTTAAAAAATATTCAGTAAGCATTTCTTACACAATATAATTAGGGCGGCATAAAACTAATTTCCTGAAAGTGTAATAATAGCAGTACTATTTATTTACTTTAAGAATAGGTTGTACAAACTAGTGATTTTCAAACTGTTTAACACATATCAGCTTATTAGCTGCTAGTGTGGTTTCACGTTTAGTCAGTATGTGGGATTTTACAAACATACCAAGTGTATAGACACTAATGTTTCAACAAAAAGATCTAACAGAACATAATACATAATATGTAAACAAGATATGTGACATAATGATGCTTCTACACACTACATTTTAACTTTGAATAAGGGTGCACTGGTAAACACAACATTTAGTTTAATGTAATTTAAGAATAAGGAACACAATCCAATTGGTCAAAGAAAAAACTTCGAGTATCCATATTATTTATATCACCTCTGTGGTGTACCGGTGCAGGTGTCGCCTGTTAAGAAAGTTAGCCATGTGAGGTCCTGGGTTCGATCCCAGGTTGGGCATTATTAAATCTTTCTCAGATTATTCTGAGCACACATTACACTGTCCGGAATGGAAATGTGCCCGAAGTGGCCATAGGCTTGCCATCTATGACATCACGGGCCTCAGTACCTTGGCTCATCATGGGTGTTCTAGTATATCTACTTATGAGTTGAGGATATACTAGCACACCTCTGCCTACTTCTTCAGGAATAAAAGGCGTAAAGTTATTTTTTTTTAATATGATTTTGCACCTATTCTATGCGGGTATTTTTAATCCGCCATGGTAGTATTTTGAATCTATTATGCAAGTATTTTTAATCCGCCACACTCAGGTAAATATAGCAGAATGTCCTGTATGAAGTATGTGGCCAGGTAGGCTCAGAAAAGACTTGCCTAGTAATGAAAACCATATCCCAATAATTTTAAGGAAAAGTCCTATTGGTAAAAATAATAATTCCAATGTATTTTTTATAATACAATTTTCATTCTTATGTTTTATGTAATCAAGTTCTAATTCCTATAGGGGTAAGCAGAAACCACCAGTATTGCATCCAGTTGTACCACATTTAAGCTAGCCCTAGTATTTAACATTACAAGTATGTTTCATCTCTAATGCAGCACTAGTCTACAGTACTAGAAGTAGAACTGACAGGACTACTACACACAATATCCCATTGGACAAATATCACAACCTCATTTTATTTTGTTAAACGCATGATGTGAAATATTCCTTATGTAATGTGAAATTGTTTCTGTTGGCAGATTATGAATGTTAAATGCTACTTGTTGTGTTTCATTTGTTACACAAGACTCAAACAGACCTATCAACTGCTCCAGATGGCTGAGAAAGCCGATAAGATGCTACAGAGCTATCTCATGGATAAGGTATTATGTTACATATTCAATAAATACTGTAGTAGTGTGGTGACAGTTGCACGGTCAGTAGTCACCAGGCGGCTTCTGCTGCATGTTTGCACCCTTCTAATAAAAAGAAGAGACTTTATATATAGAAAATGTTATATAGGAACAGGGTGTCTAAATTAATTTTGTGAACTATTTATATTTTATTTTATAGGGGTCAAATTGGCAGTTGGTGCACTTTGATAACTAGCAACGCCCATAAACATTCGCATAATAGTCATTCAAATGGATTCTCACCCTTTCGTTCAGCTCTCCAATGCGCCACCGGCTACTTACAAGCCGCACGAAACGTGAAAGGTCGTCACTTTACGTCGATATAATGCTAGTGAGAGGTACCTTACCGATCGTGCCCATCCGAATTACGCTGCAATACAGCATAGCAGTACCTCGTATTCATTTGATCTTGTGATTTTAGACCAATGAAAAAATTCCACCTAGAAAATCATTAGTGGAGCTCTCAATTTCAAATGTGACAAACACCTCAATCATACCCGTAGTAAAGTATGAGGCATCTGAAGGAGAAACTAGGATTGAAAGGGGATCATACGCTCGAAGTTGGTAATTAAATATAATTATGTGTGTGTTGACTTTAGAGTTAGTGTGAAATGAAGCAAAACACAAGACTACCTACAGTTCGACACGGACTCATACTTTGAGCTTTGAGCCGGTATTGTGTGAGCGGCAGGGCCCCGCTACACGTGCCTGCCTAACTCAGCTGCAACATGGCAATAATAAAAAAACAATTACTAGGTGTTTCACAACTGCCACGCGATCTACGACAGTGGCTCATTGCACTTTATTTTATCTAAAAACAGAGGACGATGATGGTGAATATGCACTAATATTTAGATGAACGGTCCTTCCAGTGAAATTCCGGAATGTGAAGAGGATGATATTAGAAATACAGGAGATATAACAGACATGGAAGAAAATGTGAAGCAGGAAATAGATGTAGAAGACTTCACAGGTATTCTTTGATTTATTTTAATTCTTTTGTTATGTCTTCTCTATCTTATTAAATTATTTTCAAGTGTCTGTATCTTCAGAAGAAGAAAATAGGGGTATTTGAAGTTTAACTCAATTTTTTTAAAATTGGAATGTAGTTTTTCTCTAAGACAAGTTCTTGGCTCTAAGACATGTTGGGTTCAAAATGATCTAAATGATCTAGGCTATCATATCGGTGAGACTTTGCACCCCGTTACCACACGACCTGTATATTTTTTTAAGATAACTCCTGACATTCACCATTGCTAGTAAACTATAAATTACGATTCACACTGACATGGGTGCAATTATTGGTCCGAAACACCAATCAATGAATGTGAAGTAATTGTTGGAACAATCTGCTATATTGCTTGTAATTCGTAAAATATCTGGAGGCACGGTGTTTTCCCAGCACGGCCTCGCTAGTAAAACGGTGCAAGGGTGCTACCTGCCTTCTCTGAAAGAGTTAAAACCTCGATAACTTTGTTTTGGTCTACAGCTAATAAAGAAAATTTGATAATGTTAGTCATTAGAGGTCTCATTAAATAATGGGCAGAGCTTGTCCTGCCCTAAATAGCAGCTTAACTTTAACTAGATGGCAGCTCCACCTATCGGGTCCAATTGTGTTCTGAAACCATTGAGGAACCCATTAAAACTTACCCCAGAAATTATCTACTTGACAATATACAATTGTTTAGTACATTATTTATTATTTAGACGCATCTCCAATAGTTTAGCCAGCTGCCGTTATGTGGTCTCCAGAAAATTTTGACGACTTCACCACAAAACATGGAATTTACCACTTTACTTTAATACTAGATTGTTATGTTCTGGGAGTTACAAGCCTTCGAGATTACATTTTCCAAATAATAGGAAAAACTGTATAAGGAGCGGTTGCTATTTCAAAGGAAAAAGCTAAAAAATAGACTGACAGAGGAGAGCGTCTTTGTTTTATACTAGGTAGTGAATTACATATAGCTCGTAATCCAGGATGACATGTACTAATTTTTCTTATGTATATTTGTAGGAATCTCAGGAAATTATGATTTTGAAGACTTTAGCATGGAAGATTCTTTTCATTCCAAAACCAATTCTGAACAGCCAACAAAATTAGAAAAAACTACAAATGAAAACAATGAAAGAAAATTATTCCAATGCGACACATGTAATGGCCAATTTAAGGACAAGGACAAACTTAAAGACCATGTGTTAACTCATTTGAGCAAATCGTTAAGCTGTCGCGTGTGTGCACGCCCTTATCGACATCGATATTTGTTGATAAGACACGAAAGATCACACGCAAGACAGAAGCAGTACACTTGCAATGTCTGCAAGCGACGATACGCACATAGAGCGTCGCTGAAGACACATCAGTTACTACACACCGGTGACAAACCGTTTGTGTGTGGCGTTTGTCAACGCAGCTTCACGCAGAAGGGCAGTCTTAAATCGCACATGAGAACGCATACAGGTGAAAAACCGTTCAGCTGTGATCATTGCGAGAAGAAATTCAGACAAGGCAGTTCATTGAACGCACACTTACGGACACATACTGGCGAACGGCCGTTTATCTGTGATATTTGTAACCGGGACTTCTCGCAACCGCACGTGTTGAAGGAGCATAGGAGAATACACACTGGTGAAAAACCATATGCCTGTGATGTATGCCACGTCAGATTTCCTAACCATAGGGGACTTAAGACTCATAAGAAAAGTCATCATGAGTAAGTTGAGCCGCCCTGCTGACCAGACTCAAATTATATTGTTGCGTCACTGGTGACAGATTAACGTGCATCCTATTTGCTGTTTCATTTGTTACACAAGACTCAAACAGACCTACCAACTGTTCCAGATGGCTGCGTACTACAAACCTGTATCATGGATAAGATATTAGGTTAGCATCAAATCAGTAAAAACTGGTTGAGCAGGTATTTAGTAGTCCCCACCATGGTTCAAGCATTCGTGGCGGTTGGATTCAGTAGCCTGGTGAACCCAGGCAAACCCAGTTGAACTCCTCTTATAAGAGGGAACAAGAGAGCAGCAGGAGGAGGTCAAGCGACAAGGATGGGAACCTCACCCCATTACACTGTCCCAAATTTGGCGGAGTTGTCATGTAGTACCGGATAACCCCATCTGTTGAGGTGGTGTCTGTCCCTTAGGGGCCTGACTAGCCGTCGAGGTGCCCTGATGATATGCATTACCGGGGTACCTTATAAATGGCTTCACTGATGGCACTGGTTTTAGTAGGTATTCGGCACCATAATGTGCTGCGAGCCACACTCACCACACGACTCCACCTAGGGCCGGAGATGACGATTAAATGCATTTGTCCACGTAAATAAAAAAGAAAAAGAAGGTGATTCTTGGTGACTACTAATAGTCACTAATAGTCACTAATAGTCACTAATAGTCACTAAGAAAAATATTATTCGTCAATACAGTCTGAATATACTGATTGGGAGTCGTGAAGTGAAGAGAATAAAATGTTAAAACATTATATATTCACAAACATTATCTAATTAATTTCGGTCCTATTAGTTCTACTCCTAAATTACCTTACTCCTAAATTCTATTTGTTTTTGTAATTTTCTTTGACATTCTATACATAGTATTTGTTTAATCCGACATTACTTAAGTTGTAATTTCTATTTTATAATTTATGTGCTATATTTAATTGTATGTGTATTATTTAATTCAATTTAATTTACTATTTGATTTTATTTTGAATTTTGCCATGTGAACGCTGTCTCGCCTATAAAAGCGCACGCATCAGAAGTTGTTTTTAATTATATTATTGCTATGAATGTATTGATGTGTGTACCGCTGGTGTCCTCCTTAAATGAAATAAAAATAAAACTGTAAAGAATCTGTCTGCCGGATCTAGATGTAACATATTACAGATTAGTGGCCCTTGCCCTTGCGCCATGCTCTGTCAAGTGCTTTTGCTACGCAGAAAAGTACGGCGCACGTCCGGATGCATCTCTTACAATGTGTAAATTCCGCGAGGCGGTGTACCTGTAGCGAGCAACTGTGTTTTACGCGGAAGATGAATTGTTTTTTTGAATTTTTCTCCGTCACGGCATCCTTTACGCACGCACGTAGAATTCTCTCATAGATCCTGCCTTAGGAACTTATAAACTTGTGGAATCGGCGCGGGGCTTGTGGACACCGATATCAGTGGCTACTTTCCAATCTGGGATAGAAATTACGAGATACATATTTTTCAAATAGTATATGAACGAGGATAACGTGTTGCGAATATTTTATGATTTGTTATAATAGATTCACAGTAACCAAAGGCATTACTTTACTTGTGCAAATCATGCTAGTTTTCCAAATAATGCTTAATAGGTTTTATATACCGTAACGCATTATTTGAAAAATTTGTACGAGAACCCAACCGAACCTCCTGTTTTTTAAGACATACAAAATCACACCCCGAAAAAGAAAGAATAAATGTCTAAAATTTTACTTCATTGTTTGTGAAATTTATTGTAACTTCGACTGTACGTTTCTGAAAACATAAACATAAGCAGTAATTTCGTCTTAATGTAGTTTTATTAGTGCCATTGTCTAACGTGCCCTGGAAAATATCAAATCTTCTACAATTTACGCTGTTTATTAGGTAAAGCGTTAAACTAAAAAAATGAGTTATGGGAAAATACTAATATAACATTTCAAGTCTCGCGAAGGCTGTCTGCTCATGTCCCCCATTCTTATTCTACAAGGAACTAGTTTCAGTGTTGGTCTCGTTCGTGGTGTCGTGGTGTTTTCTTGCTCGTGGTGGAACAATTAATCAACTTCATCGGGCGGTGCGTTTACAGATCAATTTGAGAAACGTTATCTCTTAAAGTTATACCGTCCGAAACCCGATTTCTTGTCAGTTTATTTATTTCATAATATGCGTTAATGTATGTTTTAGTGGTGCCTGTTGTATGTTTTACTATAGGGAATGTGACCAGGGCGCCAGTCTTTACACAGAGCGACTGCCGTCGGTCCTCTGCACGTTGCAACCCAGAAGGGAAACCTGACCTATTGCTATTTCATACTATGTAGTATACATAATGAATACATTAACACTATAATTCAATTATTACCAAGACTAAAATTGGTCTTGTTTTGCCACATGTTGACCACATGAGCTGAACCAGCTACATAATAAATTATTGTGATTATAGATGACATGATTGTCTCCGTCTTCGAGTCGCAGAAGTTGGCATTAATGGTTCTGAGAGGTAGGTTTTAGGAGGGTCTCCTATTGAGGCCGAGGGGGTAGATACACGACACTAAACATTAGTTTCATGTCCGGTTCTTATGGATTCTTTTATGGAGTTCATTATGTTAACGGGTCGCTTTTGCTGTTTTCTTTGCTTTCAGCTTTGCGCGTCTTGTCTCTTGTGGATGATGTAACAATTGGTATATTTAATTTTTAATCTCGCCAGCCATATCTGACCAAATTATTATTCTGCATTGCCTCGATTTTACTCAAAATATCAAGAAAGTATAGGACTTATTGTATAAAAAGCTTATTAGCATTTGTCTGCGTGTTTAAATTGAAATTCATTACTTAAAGTCGAAGCTCAAACACGCGTAGGTAAAGTTGATTATGGTGGATAGTCTTTTATATTTTAACAATTTAGTAAAGCAATATGTCAACTTTATAAAAACCAAGATTTGGTTAGGCTGGTTTAGTTGAGCCGGTAAGCTAGTCATCCTTTATATATTTGCCTATTTGACTTACATCAATATCACTACTAAACTAAATAATAATAGTAACTATTTATTTGTAAAAACACACTACACAATATGGATATTAAAGTTACACACACAAGAAAAAAGAAAAATACAAAACAAACAAAAAACAAGAAAATCAAGACATAAATTAAAATACAAATCAGTGTGTTTTACAAAAAGTGAGTTCTCGGCTTAGGTTAGGGCTGAAGTCCACCAGCATCTCTCTTTGCTGGTAGCACACAGTACAGGTAGCCAGTATCTACACGTACACATGGTCCAAGGTACGACAGTCAAAAACATAAAATATTATAAATACTTATTAATTATTAAAAATATTATATAACTACATGCAACACTACCAAATTTTGAGACAATTCTCTAGTAGGTACACAGATTTTGCAAACAAACACGTCCACATTATTGATGTTGTATCGTTGTGCGTCATGTTTTTGAGTTAGTAACAAGTAGTTTTTATATTGGTGTTTGAAATTTTGTTGCGATATAATTTTTTTGAATGGGGTGGCGGAAGATTGTTCCAAATTTTCAATGCGGCATATTTAAAACTGCCTCGAAATGCTGATGTACGTTGAATTGGCGTGGATAGTGCATCTTGTATAAATCTTGTGGTATGTGTAAAATCCGTGCCTCGCAGTAACAAAAAGCATTGTAGCTACGTGCAGCTTCATTCGATATTCCATCCTTAATAGAGATGCTTGATTTAATTACGGAGTAACATGATCTCGCCGCGGTGTATGGAAACAATATCGTGCGCAAGCAATTTGTACTCGTTGTACTGACTTTTTAGTACTCTCAAACAGTCTAGGCCCTATTGCACAATCAACGTAATTAGATTTGGACAGCACTAGAGTTTCACGTAGTCGAATACGAGTTGCTTCGTTCAGTTCTATGTTAAAGTTCTATATCACATCAGAAACTCGTTTTGATGTGATATAGAACTTTTAAGCGATACAAGCCACTCCGTATTATTTCAGAAACATGTTTTTTAAAACTCTGTGTTTCATCGATTTTGAGTCCTAGATTACGTGCCTCCGTGACATTTGCTATATTGTTGCCATTAACACTTATTGTTACTTTTTACACCTGTGAACGAGTACCAAGCACTGTTGTTGTATTTAGTTCCCGTTTAAGACTAGCACATTCGATTTTGACTATTTAAAAGCGGGCCAAATCGTCATTAATTCTCATAATAGCACGCTCTATGTGAATTAATTCTCATAATAGCACGCTCTATGTGAATTAATTCTCATAATAGCACACTCTATGTGAATTAATTCTCATAATAGCACGCTCTATGTGAATTAATTCTCATAATAGCACGCTCTATGTGAATTAATTCTCATAATAGCACGCTCTATGTGAATTAATTCTCATAATCGCACGCTCTATGTGAATTAAACGACAAATAAAGTTGGATATCGTCAGTATGAACAATGTTGTATGCACTTCATGACATTAGCTTTTAAAAATTGAATAACATAGGCCCTAACATAGCCATGTGGGACACCTCTTATTATTTTTCTATGCTGTGACGAGATCACATTTTCCACCCGATTTTTATTTCCACGGTTTGATGATGATGATACCTGTTCTTTAAACAACTTGCAAACTACAAGACAGACGCCTCTTCTAATCCTTAGAAACGCAGTCTTGCAACTTGCTTGGAATTTTCATAGTAGCTCCACTAAAACTGGTCATCATTGAAGACAGAGATTATCCTTGGATAACATTATAACATTCGTGCCATAACATCGTGATGAAGCCAATCGCAGAGCCCGTATGTGTAACACACCATCTAAGATATCGTAATACAAAGAGCTTTATTCGTTTAATACTAATACAAACTACGTAATACAAGCGAATAAAGCTTATTTTAAAAATATGTGTATGCATGAATATAGTAAATCCAAAAAGTATGTGTTTTAAAAAATGTGATGATGCTCTTCCATCCCACCCGTGTGTTCCTGAATATTTAAGTGCGCACTTTCATAACATCACAGGTAACGACACAGTAGCCACAGCGGATATTAACTACCACAACACAAAAAAATAAGTAATGAAACAGACCCTGAAAACTGTGTCTGTGATGGAGGTATTTAGCTCATTCCGGGATCTGCGATCAAATGCCATTGGCACGTACAGTACGTTTTTTTTACTTTGGACATGCTACTGTTAACTTTTCCACATATATTGAGTGTTATAACTGGTTTAGTTAACAAAAGTACTTCGTCTTGTGCGACAGATTCCGAAAATAGCTAACCTCGTAACATTAAAAGTCCTGCGTCCGATAGGCGTGTTGCCTTGCATTTCCAAGATAATTAACGGAATACATAGATGCATATAACATACTACCGGTCAAGCAGTCAGGTTTTCGAAAACACCATAGCTCAGGATGGTGGAAATAATATTACTCGATTTTCCCGGGCTTTTGATGCCATTAATATTGATTTACTACTTAAATATTGCCCGTTTTCTGGATAGGTAGAAGCTCATATGCATACGTTATCCAATGCCGATTTCTGGACTTACGTGCAAAATTGAATTCTACTTGGAAGTGTTACGGCTTAAGTTTTTCTTAGCACAGGCTACCCAGACTTTATTTGATCTGCAATTAGTCCACGTCAGCCCACGGCTCGAAGGAGGGTTGCGGAATCTGCCTGCACTGCATGAGAGGGTTCGTGGGTTTGGAAGACTCCATGATTCTGGGCTGTACCCACTCCAACTCCCCCTCGTTGGCGCACACAACGCCTGCGAGCGTCGTTTTCCGAATTTCATTCAACTGTCCTGCAATTATATTAAAATATTATTTCTAATTTCTCAACTTTAATACGATAATAGTAAAAATAAATATGAATTTCAGAAAACCCAAAATAATCTTTTAATACTAACTAATAATTGGGTATTTTTACTAAAGTTATGCCATTGTAAAAATATACATCAACATACTCGTATATAAGTGTAATGCTCCTTTGGGTAGGCGAGAAACGTTGCCGCTTACTATGACGGACTCCATATACGTCTTGATGGTCCATTGTAGTGTAGGATAAGGGCCGATAATGATGATGATATGCCTATATCAATTACCTACTATCCCAAGTATAACAAATCGTTGGACGTGAACTAGTTAAATAAATATTCTTAATTACATATATGATTTCCCCCTGCCACATTTATGGCCTGGCCATAAATACTGCCACAACTAAAAATAAAGAAATGTTACATTTGAATTTGGAAGCCATCATTTTCATCATTTTTATGCGATGTTCACTCTGTTTTCTCGTTTTGGCACATTGGCGCCCTGTATTGGTATTATGCAATATTTTGCGATATGAAAATGCGAGTGGGATAATAAAGAGAACAGAATTGCTGTGATTGCATTACACAAAGTAGGCATGGGGCCAAACGCAATTTTGAAAACTCCATTACACTTACACTTGGCATTAGCCAAATGTGACTTCCTCTGTTTGTGACAGATGTGGCCGTCCACGTAGTGTTCGTACACGTGGTAAAGGTGGTAAAAGCAGTAAGGGAAAGAATTGGAAAAAATGTCCGAAAGCAAAAGATTTTATCTCAGGAAATGAAGAGAGCACCTAGAACCATGTCACGTATTTTAAGAGATGACTCAGGACTTGGAGCCTATACGAGACGTTGTGGTCTTTTCTTGACGGGTAAATTAAAGATGAATAAGGCGGTAAAATCGAAATACCTACTGAAGCTGTACGCAAAGGGAGGTCACAAGAAAATTTTGTTTACGGATAAGAACTTTGTACAATTAAGCAACATTTTAACGAACAAAATGACCGTATTTATCCTCAAAGCTCTAAGGAAGTTTCCCAATTAGTCCACAGAGTTCAACGTGGGCATTGTCTGACTTCCATGGTGGTTTGGTGGGGCGCTAGCTATGAACCAGTGACAGTCATATTTTTGTGAAAGAGCTATCAATACATCGGCACAATTGTATCAAGATACCTTTCTTGAGAAGGTAGCTAAGCCCCTTAATAACTCCATGTTCAATAACCAAGTCCTTTCAGCAAGACTAGGGACCCGATCATAAGGCTCGATTCACCCAATCTTGGTTAAAACGTCGTCTTGACCAGAGCTGAAGACTACCTTTCATCTAGACCCGGCCCTAATTAGCTGGATTATGATTCATGGACAATTTTAGAGAGTACAGTTTTCTCTAAACGCCATGATAATTTGGATTCCCTAAAACAATCCATACGACTGGCAGCGAAGAATTCTCCCATGTAAAGAGTGCGCGCTTCTACTGATAACTGGCCTCAACGTTCACAGGACTGTATTGCAGCCAATGGACCACGTCGAATAAGCTTTTTATATTTAAAATTGTTTTTTATTTGTGGAGTAAACGTAAACTAGCTCACTGTAAAATTAGGAAATGTTACAATATTTGTGGCAAGACCAGGTATATGCTCAACTTATGTCACTACAATAAATCTGACGAGTTCCGCGACTACACACTACATATGAGAATAGACATTCAGCTGGTAGGGCCTGTTAAAGAAACGGGCATACATACATATTTATAAGAATGTGTCATGGAGCTATCATGCTGCGTTGTGGCGGCAACGCCGACCGCGGTACCTCACGTTCACATGATAGTACCATAAAATGACGGCTGTCGTGTTTCATGCGGATTGTTAGCTTCCGGTGGCCCATTAGAGAAAAGAAGAAGAGAAGGAGAGTATCACGTGGGCGTATAGCAATCCCTCAAAATTTGATGTATAAGTCCATAAGCCAGTAACGGAATATCGGTCCACTGCTGCTTATAGGCTTCTTTTCCCTGAGAGCAAAAACGGCAGATCTCCTGTTTAGCATTTATAATCCACTCCATATACATACCGGAGGTGAACCTTAACTCCGGGTCGCTGGTCTCATACCAGAACCTGTCTCCTATCTTGAGGCGCAGGAACTGGTCGGCGATGAGACAGGTGAAGGTGGGTCCCAGGAGACGACCGCTGGGCTTCTCCGCCAGACCACCCGTATACAAGTCTATGTCTTCTACGTCTCTGTAGACAATATAATAATAATAATAATTGGGTACTTGTCACACTACGCAGCCCCGTGGGAAAGCCACAAGGCCGCGTGATACAGGCAGGTATTACACAACGGAAATATATCTAAATGATACTTCTTTTAAATTAACTGTGATTTTTATAATATATACAAACAGCGCCTCCCCGGTTTCGCTACTGTAACTTCGGTCCTCATATAATAAAACTACTTTAAGGTACTTTATCGCGTTCTTCAAGTACTTGACAGTCCTGACATTTGCGCTCCTATTGGCATGTATATATGCCGACACGGTAACTTGACAGTCCCGACATTTGCGCTCCTATTGGCATGTATATATGCCGACACGGTAACTTGGCCAACAGCACAAAACGTATGGCAACTTCCATTATTTTTTCTTAGCTCCACAAAATTTGGCTGAATGTGATCGGAGTCTATCCAGTTCACGTTCCTGATCACTTTTTCTCACAATCAAAAGTTTTTTGAGTTGATGATGAAGTTTATGCAAAAAACACATTCACACAAAATTTTACACTAGAGTTAAATCGCTACTAATTTAAAATTGTCTGTCATTTTTAATATTGTCTGTCATTTTTAATAGCGTGTGTTGCCTGCCCTTATGACCGCCTGGATTGGGTCTGGCATGCTTTGGATGACGTTCTTGCTATCGATTTGTGATAAGTCCGCGCCAGGCAGTTAGTGCAGCATCTCGAAGCGGATTAGGGGTTTGTGGTGGGTTCGATGAGGACTTCATTACTCGCTTCAGCATATTCCATACGTGTTCTATGGGATTTAAGTCCGGGCTACGAACTGGCCACTGAAATTTTTGAACACCAAGCTCTTTGATACCTATCATTTACAATGTGAACGACATGGGGACGAGAATTGTCATACATTAAAATGAATTGGTCGTAACCAATAAACCCTACGAAGGGCACAACATGATCTTGAAGAATTTCCTCGACGTATCGCGTTGCATTTAAGGCGTTATTGACGATGACTCAATCCATACAATTATAAAACCTCCGCCAAAACTGACCGTTGGAGTGGTTGTCATTGCCAAATACCGTTCCCCTTTCCTTCTCCAGGCCCGTTGTCGACCATTAGCTGCATTTAAAGCGATCCTGCACTCGTCTGTAAGCAGAACCCTTGCCCATTGCTCAGGAGTCCAGTTATCGTGTTCGTGGACAAAGTGAAATCGAGCTACTCTGTGCTGTGGGAGGAGCTGTGGACCACGGGCTTCTTACTCTCAAATTAACTTCCTCTCTTCTCACCGTACGCTCGCTAACATTCATTCAATAAAGCGGTCGTCACGAGCAGATGTGCATCGTACACCGCCACTACCTGGTCTGCGGGTGTAGCGGTCAGTCTCTTGATACCGTTTTAGTCCATATTACATCGAAGAACGCGGCACATTTAGGACATCAGCCACTTCACGATTAGTCAAACCCTGTTCGAGTAATGCCACTGCTTGTGCTCTATCTCTATCTGACTTGGTGACAAAGACATTTTTATGGATCTTTTAGGTGTTTATTAACTACAATAACAAGAAAAGTCTTTGACAAATCAGAATTTAAAATTTTCAAAGCAAAACATATAAAAACTTCGACTTTGTCGGATAAATGACACGATTTAACTAAACTTAAAAACATAGAATAAAATACACTTCAAATGAGTGAATTACCCTCTTGAGATTAGCGTAAACATTTTTTCTACCCACCTACACGATAGGAACAAAGTTAGACACCCTTATAAACATGTTATCCATGTGATTCTGAGTTTGGCCAAGACTCAGTGCCGCTAAGGGCATATATATAAGGGTATATATATTGCAGTACAGGGAGAACAAACAAGCAAACGGAGCCTCTTGACGACTATCGACGCCGCATTCGCATTATTGTTGTCATGCAAACGTTCACTTCTCCCTTTCTCACAAACCACACGAAACGGGACAGCGTAGCTGTTACTTTACGACGGTCTCGTACGAGGGAGAGGTACCCCCTCTGTCATGCTGACCCAATTCGGTTGCAATGTAACATAACACAACCTCTTAAAAGAAATATATTTCACCGTCTTTCCATGGTCCGTAA
Organism: Eumaeus atala; assembly: GCA_017140195.1. Classification (NCBI taxonomy): domain Eukaryota; kingdom Metazoa; phylum Arthropoda; class Insecta; order Lepidoptera; family Lycaenidae; genus Eumaeus; species Eumaeus atala. Next base: position 50,522 of record JAFELO010000009.1, on the reverse strand, counting down.
TATCTTCTTGCCTTTCGCTTACATGTTATGAAGTTTTCTGGAAACAGCTGCTTCGAAGCGTCAAAATTCGTCACATTACTTCTTCCATACGCACTAAAAGTTGTATAACTTCTAGATAAAAGGAAAATACTCCGGGACCAAAACCAGAACTTCTGACCGACGCAGCAGAAAAGTAATTTATCTCACTTGTAAATTTGCGATATTCTACTGTAAGACATCTCGTCGAATATGCCCTTCAGGTCGTCAAAGCTGGTCGGTCTGGAGAGTCCGCAGTGCTCCCGCCAGTGCGTGTATGTGGGCAGGCCGTTGTCCCGTCCGCGCTGTATGTTCAGCGACACCAGGTCTAGGCCGCAAGGCGCCTGCTTTGGCGCTGTGGTTTTGTTGCTGATTGTGTCCAGGAACGGCAAACGCTCGAACATATGCTCGGTTAGCTGAAATGTAAAATGCAATTTATACCTTCATATCATCTTCGCGAACACAATTGTATCCGTGGATATAAAGACAAGTCAAACGCATAACTTCTTACTGTGTGTATTCTAGGGGACGATGCAATCATAATAAAAAGACATTCGGACTATAAGAATAAAATATACAGAATAAGAATAGAATAGAACATAACTTTATTTAGATACTAAAAATTACACTAAGTAAATAAGTGTAGTAAATAACTGGACTAAAGTAAAGTATTGTAGTAGGTACGCGTTCCAACTTACCTCAGAAGTGACGTGAGTGTGCGGCGAGCGTACCAGGGTATGCGTGGCGGAGTCGACGGCGTACTTGCTGCCCTTCTTGGTGTAGAGCGCGTAGGGGTTGAACAGGATCTCATGCAGGTGGATGTAGCTGATGGTGCCCGTGCTGGAGTCTGCGGCGTGGATAAGGCCCTGAGGGGTTTTACGCGAATGTAACTACTGCTGTGTCTGCGGAATGACTCCTGCCTTTGGGGAGATGGAGTCTTTTGATACAAGCACTTCGTGGTGCACTTGTCCTAATAGATCCGGGCTTTTTATATACCGGTCATAGACGCTCGAGACGTCTTGGTTTAGTGGGAGTGCGTCGTCTATCTGCATGGTGCACGCCACCTTATTTCACACAGAGTCACAATAAAGAAGACGCTAAAATTAAACTCACTGGCAGGAGAGTATGCGCGAATCTGAAGGCAGCGGAGGCGAAGTGGTTCGCTATAGATGGGTCCACAGTCGGGTCGTACGCGTCAGAGTGTCCCTCCTCTAGCGGATTCAGGCCCAAGGCGTTCATCACGTCATGACCTGAGAAATTCTGGATTTCTATTTACCTGCACTTCCAAATAATGTTGGTATCGATTCAATCATTAAGGGAAAACTCAAAAATTTCGGAATAATAAATCTTTTATCCCAAAAAGTGTAACTGAATGTTTATTCTTAGCATTTCTATTACATCATAACCCCAAATGTCACAATAGACTTAGATGCGTGAAGTATCCTTAGGATCCGTATATTATTTAAACCTACAACGTTAAATGAGATCCCATCAAAAACATATTATGTAACGTAAAAAAATCGAAGTCTCTGAGCGCATTGCAAAGCAAAAAATTGTGAAATGTCACGTAAACCCACTCCATTAGTTCATTTTAATTAGTAGATATATATTGATTTTGGAAACAAATATTATAGATTATTATTTAATCTTATTGATGTATATGATATCAGTAAGTATGTATGTTTGTTATGAAATACGACCGGCTGGCTCAGTTCGTAACGTGGCGGTTAGACCGCGTGTTATGCCAGAGGTCGCGGGTTCACATCCCGCCTAGGTCATGGATGTTTATCTACGTATTATATGTATTTCTATTATATAAATCTTAAATATATAAAATTTCTTAAATTTATAACAATATGAAATATATTTCCGTTGTCTAATACCTGTTAAGCCCACAGATATTATTATTACTATTATTATTATTATCATTATTATTTTTATCATCATTATTATCATCATTATTATTATTATCATTATTATAATAATAATAATTATCATGATCATCATCATCATCATCATTATTATTATTATAAATACCTAGTATAACAGACAGGAACTCGGAGTATGTGATATGTTGCATCTGCGCGCTGACCACTCGCCGCGCTTCCTCGAAGATGGTAGAGTCGGACCAGTTTGGCTGCAGCCGGCGCAGCTCGGACGCTATTCGGTTGTGCTGGCGCGCCCAGATCAGGTGCATGGTCGTGAGGTGGAGGTTCTCGTTGGCCCGTTCATCGCCTGGGAACCGGAAACTTTGGACTGAGTGAACCTACTTTCCGACCCCTGACAATGACTCACGCTTATGAACAAGTTCCGCTGTTAAAAACCAGGTCTAGATAGGCCCAACCCAGACGGAACGTAACGTAAGTAATGACGACGGTGCCGAGTATAAGTGGACGAAGATAGCCGTTCGGATGCTTACGAGGGGCAGTCACCGTATTGGTATCTGCCATATAAAAACACAACTTTACTCACCAGATTCAAAGCAATATTTCCCTTTTGCCATCATCTCTATGGAGTTGCAGCCGTCATGTGGGTCCCTGGAGGGCGGCAGCATCTCTCGCGCGCCGATCTTCATCATCCTCAGTTGTCCGTGCATACCGGAACGGAGCTGGCTGGTCTTGGTCTCCGTGTACCCGTATACCGAGGACGCGTCTATGAAAGACGTCGCTTGGTTCAGCTGCTGTCTAGGTCCTGGAATATTATGTTCTTCTTAATGTTCTCGTCTCTTTTGCTGTTCTTAAGGCTAGACTAGTTGCGGCCGTAACACGGCGGCGAAAAATAATGAACACTCTAGTACACTGCGGCATTTGTTTTACATAGTCAACGTCCTACTGACTCCACTCAACACTGTAGAGCATACGGCGCGGTGTACTCGCTACATGGCCCTGCTCGCTGTGTTGCATACGGCGCGGTGTACTCGCTACATGGCCCTGCTCGCTTGGATGCATACGGCGCGGTGTACTCGCTACATGGCCCTGCTCGCTTGGTTGCATACGGCGCGGTGTACTCGCTACATGGCCCTGCTGGCTTGGTTGCAGCTGATCGCTTTTTTTCTCTTCATCATTTTTTTTTCTCTTTTTAATTCGATTTAAAAGCATGTTTATCGTTCTTTTACTAAACCTAACTCATCATTGACTTACCAAAGTGACAGGAGTGCGCAGGCGCCGAGCGCACGAACTCCATGCAGGTGAGATTGTACTCACTGTAGAAGGGGTCTTCCGCCTCCAGGTCCACGGGGAAGCACTCCGGGTGCACTGGGCCCGCCACGTTGCAGCACTTGATTGCGCTACTGTTGGAGCCTGTAGTACAATTTGTATAATGAACTTTTATTCTACTGTAAGATGCACAGGGGCAAACGAGAAATCGGAGCCTCTTGGTGACTACCGATGCCCATTGAATTTCACATAATTGTTAACCCAGATCTGTTGCACTCCTATCATCCTCCCCAATGGGCCACGGGCTAGTCACAAACCGCATGAAATGCGACAGTGACGCCGTCATTTTACGCCGGTATCAAGTGAGCGAGAGGTACTTCCCCGGTCGTGCCGGGCCAATTCCGTTGCATAGAAGGATGTAGTGTCATGTCCATTGGGGGGATGATAGGAGGGCAACGCATCTGCGTAAATCATGCTCAATTCGTGGCCGTCGGTAGCCATCAAGGGGCTCCCATTTCTCGTTTGTCTCTTATGCCATTAAAAAACGTTTTTTTTACCAAAAACCGAAGTATGTAAAACGAAATTTTATAATATAACATAAACTTAACATTAAAGGTATAAAACAAATGTCTATTTTGTAAAGCCAGTCACATGCCTTCATGTAAATATTATGTATGTGCAATGAAATAGAACAAACTCATCAATATGTTTAGTTACCTTTCACGAATCATACAACTAACAGGATAGAAGTAACATGATACAGCTCGGATCGGAGTGTAAAAACAGAGCCCCTTTAAACCCTGCCTTGAAGCTGCGTCTGGCCTCAATAGCCTGAAGTCGAGGCCAACACTCTGGTTAGGGGGACTGAGCCGAGGTTGCCACTTTGTGTACGCATATGCGATAATGGAAATGCCGGAGAGGCATTTTGCGCACGTTACAGAGGCTATTGCACTGTCGGAACTGCAGTGTTCTATTGTTGTCCAGAGTAATGTTGTCCAGTTTCGTCAGTGTTCAGGTCATGACAGATGTCCTGTGCGTCTTACGGCTGGCGACAGGGGCACAAAACCAAAATCCTCCGATACTGAGATCACAAGCGTCAATCGATATTGAAAAGAAGTTACCTTTACTCAGCGCCAGTGAGGTGATATCGTGGTCTATCATCTGTCCCCACACGGCCAGCATGACGGTGAAGCTGGAGTCGTGCGAATAGCTGGGCCGGTGCACCGTGAGGCTGACGTCACGCGCGCTGGGCAGCTGCGCGCCGTCCGTACCCACCCGGGGAACACTTATGCCTATAAATATAATTATTAACTATCATTAAACTTGTTTATTATCGATGTGCATTTCCTGCAAATGAGGAGGGAAACCAAGAAGTCTATATTATAGAGATAATTACTGAGGGATATGCAGTTGAAGAACAGATGGCAGATAGGCCATTAAGGTTCTGGAGTGGAGGCCGCGTTTAGGAAAACGAAGTATTGGTCGATCGTTCACCAGGTGGGAAGGCGATCTCGGTGCAGTAGCCGGCCCGGAATGGATGCGAATAGCAAGAGACCGGTTGTCTTGGCGTTCATTGAGCCAGGCCTTTGGGCTTAGTCCGTGACAAAATAATAAGTAGGCGAGTAATGAATCAAACTCCAACGATAATGATGTTTGATAATGATTATCAAATATCAATAGTCAATAGTTTGACGATTACAGATTTTTCATTAAATGGAGTAAATTTCGTAGGCGAGAATACCCACCATCGCCATAATGCGACGGCAGCGTTCGTCTGTAGGGGGTATTTGAGACCCCCCAACTCTGAGGATGTTCCAGGTTATTACAGGAACCATCCTGGCTCCTGTACTTGGTTTTTGGGCACGGGGAAGCTTGCAGCACACAGTACTGTGGCACATCGATGAATCCGACGCTCGAAGGTCCCACACCAACATTTTTTAACCCGTCTGCGATATTAGATCTGAAAAGAAGATTTTAGTTTCTATCAGCATAGAATTGTTATGTTCATCACGAGTATTGCTCTGCTTAAGTAAGAAAGTTTTAGCAACAATCACTGAGCAACACCTCACATCATTGAGCAACACCTCACATCATTGAGCAACACCTCACATCATTGAGCAACACCTCACATCATTGAGCAACACCTCACATCATTGAGCAACACCTCACATCACTGAGCAACACCTCACATCACTGAGCAACACCTCACATCACTGAGCAACACCTCACACCATTGAGCAACACCTCACACCATTGAGCAACACCTCACATCATTGAGCAACACCTCACACCATTGAGCAACACCTCACATCATTGAGCAACACCTCACATCGATGAAGCCAAGTTCAAAGCAATAATCTGCATGTCGACGTAGTAAACTCATATACTTCTACGTGTGTAAGGTCTACCTGCCACATGTGGCTCATTCATAACACCATTTCTCTATTCTATGTGGATTGTAACGACTGACAGTCCGTCCCGGCTTGGCAAGGATATTTCAAGATATATGACAAAAATGCATTGATTTACAAAAAAAAAAACATTAAAATTATATTTTTTTACTAATTCGGCCCCGTAAACATTCCAATGGCAATAAATTTAATTAATGACAGAACGACGCCTATCGGAATAGCTCGTTATTAGTAATTTCTTCACCTATATAACAATTTACTTTGGTATTTTCTCACACCACCATTTGGTTGCATTATCGAAATTTTCATAATGATCAAAACGTTTTAGAAAATGTTTGTTAGCCATTTTCTTTATACATAATGTAGAATTTGGATGGAAAAACAATCTTTCAAATAGGCTCATTTGTTTCGGAGCCTATTCTGTGCAAACGATTGTTTCCTCTTTATAGTATTAGTATAGATACTATATAATATCGATTAACAAAATTGGTTTTCTTCTTTGTCCTGTTTCTGTGGACGAATATCATTTTAACCGAGACGTATAAGCGGACAATCCATTAGAAAGCGAACCAACTGTGTTGAATACTCATTTACCTGTTCAGCAGAGCTCGGGTTGCCTCTTCCACCACGTAGGCTGCCTCGGCCAAGGGTTTGACAGAAGCTGCAGTGGCGACGGACCTCTGAGCTCGCGACGCTGGCGTGTCTTCTTCTAAAGGCTCCAGCTCGCTTTCAAGTCTTTTGCGTTTCTTTAGCTCCTCTTTTCCTTTTTTGATCGCATCCATAAGTTCTTCCTTAGTTGGTATATTGTCAGCCCAGTCTTCTGGCGGTCGCTCTGCAATACATGTATTTTTATAGAAATGGTATCTAAGATTTAATTTCCATCATTAGAACAGATGTATTGAATGCGAGAAAGATTCACGTTATCGGCAGTGCTATCGGGGTTAATAATGAATTTTTCAGAACCTCTCAGCTTTTTTGTAGTAATAACATGATGAGGAAACTGGGCTGTCGTGTGTTCGTGGCTACGGACATCCTTAAAAGACCGTACAATCAGAAGTTTTGCTCTGCTTCTCTAAACGACCAGCAAATCGCACGAAACATAGTATAACTCAGTAAAAGTACAAGAGTCATCACTCAACGCCAGTGTTACGTGAGTTTCCGGTAATGGCGCTACCTCTTATAAAAAGATTTTGTAGTTCTTATTTATAATTTCCAAATTAGTAATTCTTTATCTTTTAATTAATTTATCATATTCATAAATATAATACATAAAGCTTTGTTATCTATTTTTGCATTAATTTAATAACAGATAATTTAATAACTCATAGAAACATTAATCGTGTAAATAAAGATAAGGATATCTCTAAGGGACTATATTTACTACGACAAATACGTGATAAATCATTAGGAAAGATAAAATGACAAAATTTACATAAAACATAAGGAACAAAATGTCAAGTTACATCTCATTATTTGAATACAGACGGTGATATTTAAATACATTAAAGTATTATGAGGTCGCCCAAGTTATCACGTAGCCGGTCAGATAATATGTATCTACTGGACGAGATTTCACAACAATCAACACTATATTTAGTACAGAAAAACTTTCAACCTCATCTTTTAAGTGGAGCCAAAATCAGACCTGCTGTTTAAAATTATTGTTTGACTAATGCGTGGGCGTCCGATATAGATCTCTACGATATTATCGTATTCTTTTTTATAAAGTAGCCAAGAACATACTTTCTTTCACCACTAGTATTGCACCCTGACACGACAACAACTGCCTCATGGTTTATTTCAAGGATGTTCAGCCACAGTCGCGAGGCCTTGGC
>JAFELO010000009.1:21019-36404 GCA_017140195.1 Eumaeus atala | reverse complement strand
CATAACGTTAAAGGATGTGGGATATGAATTATTCGAAGCTCGAAGATCGTTGACACTATCCGATGTATCGGGGACGTATAGCGAGCAAGCTTTGTTGTACACATTCTATTGCAATTATTATATATATACATTTTAAATTTCGACTATATAACAAATTTATCATGCCGGCCTTACCTTTATTGACAATTGAGTCCAATTTTTGTGCCGATAATTATGTTATAAGTAAATTATAACAATATTTTTGGATAATAATTTACTGTATGTGTACATTCTAATAATTATTTTTATTTTTTATGATGGAGAATATATCATGGGATGTATCTGTGTGTGTGCCTAGCTGCTCAGAGATCTGTCAACTTTCCGTCATTGGTGGGGCTATCCACAAATTTAAACATCCCGATAGCTAATACTAACAAGGTCCGAGGGCAGTCGAAAAGGTTCGACTTAAATGGAACGGTCACTCTGTACTCCACCATGTTGTAACACCAACCAGCCAAAGTCGGAACATTTCAAACAGTTACGCTCTAAGCCTCAACCCGTTTTGCCTACCTAACCCCTGCCAGCCACATGTTGTTCAATAACTAGAACTTGCCAGAGAAGCCTCCTCTATCACCGATATTCAAATCGTCGGCGCTCAAAATAGTTGGAGTTATAATATCGCAGTCTTACCGGGTAACATTTTGTAGTTCTACTAATAATAATAATATTTCTGCCGTCAGCTATTCTAAATAATAATACTAATCTTCAATAAATTCTAGTTTCACCTCGTTGGTGAAACTAGAACTAGTTGTGGGGCTAATTTTAAATCGTTGGGTTCGATAAAATATCGAAGACCTCATACGGTACAATTCGTGTTGTGGTTACCGGAGTTTTTTTTATAGCATAAGGGGCAAAAGAGAAATTCGAGCCCTTTGATAACTACCGACGCCAGTGGGCGTTCGCATGATTGTTACGCAGATGCGTTGCTCTGCTATCACCCCCCCAAGGGGCCACCGGCTACTCACAAACCGCATGAAACGCGACCGCGACGCCGTCACTTTAAGTCGGTATCAAGTGAGCGAGAGGTACCTCCCTGGTCGTGCCGGCCCAGTTCCGTTGCATAGAAGGATGTACTGTCATGGACCAGGCATGCCACTAACTCTTCCTAAAAAGTGGTTACCGGAGTACACCAGAATATCTTACTATCAATGCTCTAGAATTAAAACGTCTATATTTGTAGGAAAATTGAAACAAAAGGACAATAAGGGTGTAAAAATGCATCGGAAACTTTACAGTGGCGAAATATAAATTAAAAGCCCAACATGAAATTGAATAGCAAAACCCAAGTACCGGCGTCACTCGCGCTATGACGACAAATGTAACGACGCGTCGTACGACAAACCCGACATGTCGTGCCGGGAGTGCCGTCATGTCGTGCATCAATATATACACAAGCACGAAAAACGAGGCCTTCCTACTGACAACTACAGTTAAAATAGTTCCCTGCCAACAATTCTGCACAGATATAAATTAAAGTATACATACATTTGTCCAGTAATGGTGAAGGTTTCTCAATAATGATTCTAGTTGTAGAGATATAATACACAAAGAGCTACCTAATTAAACCTCCAAAGTAGGTAAATCTCAATATTTTCAACATGTATTTTATCCTTCTGATAATTCAGAAAACATTCCTACTTGCATTCTTAGAATATAATCCCCAAAAAAACATAAAACTATGTAACTTAAGTTAAGTTTCTTCCGTTTTGTGTCTTAGTCGCATTACGTACCTATACCCAAACTAACACCGGCAAGAAGCTGTGTTGTCGCGCTGGTTTGTGTACCAAGTCTCTGGTGGCCCAATGGTAGCGATGGGGTGACACGCATCTGCAGGACCACTGATTGTGCGGATATTTCCGTCCATCAGTATTCAGTAGTCACCAAAAGTCTCAGTGCGTCTGTTTGTCTTCAAAAATACTTCCTTATAATTGACGTTAATCGTTTAATTATACGACATGTTTTATTACCTGCGACAGAATGTCCGAGAGCTCTTAGCCTTGAATAACTAGACTAAAAGCCGCTATGTAAAAGGTTGTTGTTGTAACACGTTTTTGATTTCTATACAGAAACATAACTGATGAACACAAACTGATGTGGTTTTAAATTAAACCATTATTAGGATAAAAACGTATAGTCTCTTTTTATTTTATTCTAGTGTCGTTGTAGAATATACCAATGGATTGTGTTGTTAGTTGTCACTAATCATGATCATTATCAGCCGTTATCGGTCCACTGCTACAGGCCTCTTTCAATGAACGCCCAGACGACCGATCTCCTGCTACTCGCATCCATCCCGGACCGGCTACTGCACGGAGATCGTCTTCCCACCTGGTGAAAGATCGACCAACACTTCGTTTTCCTAAACTCCTAAATGCGGCCTCCACTCCAGAACCTCACTGGCCCATCTGCCATCTGTTCTCCTGAGTGAGACTGAGCTTATTCGACGCGTGTTATCGGAAACTTTAGTTCTCTGCCTTTTGACTTCGTTACAAATTCTGTCGGACAGAGAAACACCCAACATATCTCGATCAGTAGCCCGTTGAGCTACCGCAAACTTGTGGACCAGTCCTGAATTAAGAGATCATGATTTGGCCCCGTAGGTCATCACGGGGAGAACGCACAGGTTGAAGACTTTTGTCTTCAAGCTCTGCGGTATAGCCAACGTGAGAATTATGCCTACCTAAATGCAACGTGAGAATTATGCCTATCTAATTGCAAAAGGACGTCTACGTCTTCGTCTACAACTTTGAGAATAGAACCATCGACGTTGACCGGCCTAGGATCTTCTTTCTTTGGTCCTAGGACTTTGTCTTGTCCAAGGACATACTAAAGCAATAGGTAGGGAGGATTCATTTAGGACAACATTTCCTGTAAGCTCTCCGACGATTCAACGTTGTCACGTACAACATATTATTCTATGAGATGATACCGGTCGACTATATGTATGCATCTTATATATAAGGTTCTCGTGTCACAATGTTAGTTAACTTACTCTTCCGAAACGGCTTTACCAAATTTATATGCATATGCAGGTCAGAGATTCAGCTACTGTCTACTTTTCATACCCCTAAATGATAAGTGTTGTTCACTCTTATATACATTTTTTAAACCTCGTATTCACTGGCGACATTATCATCATCACCCACGATCCACATCAGTTGTGATGGAGATGTCTATATTATTGTTAAGTGCCGTTTATGTGATCACAAATTCAAAACGAAATGCAAAAATAGTGGGTTCAAATATATTTACCAAAAAGTGAACGTACCATATACTTGGTTAGCAGTCTGCGAATATGTAATGGCTCACTCAAAAATTTTACTAGAATGACATCAACATGATTTTGAAGAACGGAACAATCAACTGGAAAATAAACTGAAATGGAATCATCTAAAAGAAGATCAACATTTTATTGAGCGTTGAGCATTCAGCAACAGTCGATGTGCGTCATACCTGCCTACATCGACTCGCCGCCGAAGTCGGGTTACTCTAATGTTGCACGCGTTTATAGGGTTCCGTGACCAAATAGCAAGAAACGGAACTTTTCCCGTTTCTTTATAGCTGCAAGTAGTCCAGTTCATTTCACCACGCTGATGGAAGATTTCAATAGACAATTCTTATTTGCTCAAATGTGCATATTTTACTAACAACGAGGCATATTTACGTAAAGTATTATCTTGCTCGCACATTCGAACTATCTAGTAATAATGTCAGTAGATCGCTTTAAGCGAATGAAAATAAGGGGTCACAGAAAATCAGGGCCATGACATCTGCTAAGTGTTGACATGTCATCTGCTAAGTGTTGACATGGCGCTTGCGGAGCGTCTGCCTGAATTGGTCACAATACCAACAACTCTATTGTATAATTATTTCATGTTATTGCGTTGTGATCAATAAACTCTTTTTCTTTCTTTCTTTCTAATGAGTAAAATACACGCAGTTTTACGTGTATTCTACTTGTTAGATTTTCTCAACAATGGAAAGAAACCAATTTCGTGTGGTAGTAAAGTTCTACGTTCTAAAAGGGAAAACAGCAACCCAGATTAAAGTCCAACTAGACATTGTTTTAGGTAATTCTGAATACTGCTCCTGCATCGAGTACAATTCACACCTGACTTTAAACGTGGGAGACAGAGCTGCAAAGACGGAAACAGGTCTAGCCGTCCAAATGAAGTCACGATCAAAAAGATTAAATCGTTTTGATTGATCGGAACTTAAAGTAAGCATTTTCTCTAAACGCATTTTTAACATTTTACACCAACATCTACGAATGAAAAGGCTTTGCGCGCGACGGGTGCCGCGTTGCCTCACTGTTAACCAAAAGCAACGTCGAGTGGACGATTCGTCGGAGCGTTTGGCACTGTTTAAGCGTGATACTAACAACTTTCGCGGCGTCACGTAACATTAGATGAAACATGGATACATCATTATATTTCTGAGACAAAAGAACAATCAAAGCAGTAAAATGAGAGCGAAAAACTTGCGCGGAAGAAAGAAAAACGGTTTTGTCGCCGGTAAAGTGGTGGCCACTGTTTTTGCGCTAGGGATTACTCTAGTGAATTATTTGCAGAGGAAAAACAATAAATGGAGAGCATTATGCAAGCAATTGCTGAAACTTCTTTTATGAAAAAGTTGCATTTGCCAAACTCAATGAATTGCGGTTCTAATTGTTACCGCATCCCCTATTCCCCAGACCTGGCCCCGTGCGACTTCCACTTATTCCCGAATCTCAAGAAATGGTTAGGTGGCCGGAGATTTTCATCAAATGATGAAGCCATTGTCGCCGTCGACGAGTGTTTTGAGGGATCAGAGAAAATATTTTTTCAAACTGGTGTAACGATTGGGGAAGCGCTGGACTAAATTCATGGAGGTAGAAGGAAACTACGTTGAAAAATAAAATTGTTATAAATATACTATTAAAGTTTTTCTTTGTAGTTTTGGATACTTATCAATCACCCCTCGTAACTGCGCCCCCTACATGACGGCAATAGTAACGTATATGACGAAATTAAGAGGTCAACTATCACACTCAGGTTGGCTTTATAGATTACGAGCGGTACTCGTTCAATTGTAATTTACTCAGGAACAATTTTTCTAAGGAACTCGTATCCAAAGCAAAAAGTTGTATCGTGCGGTGAGACACACAGTGAAAGTGAAAGTTCAGTTAAGTTCTTCTGTATGGATAGATACACTAACAATAGGTATTAAAATGAACTTTGGAACTCTGAATTTATAATATTAATATCACTAAAGGTTTAGTTCTTTACCAAGTAACCAATATTTGTATTTTAACTACCAAGGAACCAATATTTGTATTTTAAGTACCAAGGAACCAATATTTGTATCTTAAGTACCAAGTAACCAATATTTGTTTTTTAAGTACCAAGGAACCAATATTTGTATTTTAAGTACCAAGTAACCAATATTTTTATTTTAAGTACCAAGTAACCAATATTTGTTTGGGTATATTATTAGCAAATTAAATTAACCAAAAAAATGCTTAGATAGGTTTGTTCTACTATAACCATGATAAATCAAGTTATATTGTTTATGTCTTATGCTATTATGTCACGTTTTATTTACTGACGGAATATTGAGAAAAAGGACAACGGCTAAAGACGCCTTGTCCTTAACATAACAAACTGCTTTTTTCGGGTTCCGTGGACCGGGCCCTTCAAGCAAGGTAATGTGTATTGCACTGGTAATGTAAATATTGTATTATAAATTATATTAATATTTTAGTAGTAGTCTGTGGAAGGGGGGACAATCTGCCTTTGCTTCACCGATTCTTCTAAGAATAAGCTACATTAGGGAGCCGGAAGATTCAGCCTCAGCCGCTATTCAACCTCAGCAGCTATTCAGCCTCAGCCGCTTATCAGCCTCAGCCGCTATTCACTACAATAACAATCATTCAGTGATGATCATGAATGATAATGATGATGATAAATATTTAGGCTCAACACGCAGCCCACTTATTTTTATTAATTAGATATAAAATAAAAGTGATGCGCTATAAAAGAATTCCCATCGCGTGTCTTGCTTTGTTTTGAGTCGGTTCAATTATTTTGTAAATTTGTTTTTTTAGTCACTTAAGCGTTTTCTAAACATACTTTTAGCATAAGCCGTACTTGCATACTACTTGGTACATAATCAAGTGCCTCTATATTATATTTACGTCACGTTATAAACGTTGTTGATTAGAGGACATGTTCGTATTAATGTATTTTATTAATAGAACGTCGAAAGTATTCAAATTAAATACTTTTCATTTGAAATGCGAATCTGCAATAAAATTTGCCGCCGGCTGCGAACCTGTTGAGGTCTGAGACAGACCTGCCAATTCACCTCCACTACGTGTTGCCATTTATTTATGTGTGACGTTTTTAAGAATCAGCGAAAGCTGTCACGAAAATTTTGGTGTATTCTGTGCAGAGGTCTATCATCCAATTTAATTTCGAAATTACGTGCCAAAGCATGGGTAGCGTTACTGTCACGCATGTATTACCGTGTTCTTTTATGGGTTTCATTTGAATATGTGTTTGTCTTATAATAATTATATATGATAATAACTACTGAAACATTTGAATATGTGTTTGGCTTATAATAATTATATATGATAATAACTACTGCAACATTTGAATATGTGTTTGTCTTATAATAATTATATATGATAATACTACTGAAACAGTATCAAAATGAGACCAAATAGTTAAGTACTATTGACATTGATTACCAACTTTAGACCACGCGACTGCGCTAGCTGAGTTTACACGAATTGTGTAGAGGCAAACAGCGTAGCTACAGGTACACTGTAGTGCAGCTTTACCCACACCTGATACAGTGATACCACATATATTTAAGTCGGTAGCTCCTCGTATGCAGCATATTTCGTTGATTTTAGAAAATGTTCTAATGTCTTGTCACAATGTTATTCAATTTTTTAAGGGCTAAATAAAATGCCCGAGTTGTAAATGTCAAAGCAGATTGTACTAGTGGTCACCGTCTGGATACAACTGATACAACTGATACAACTGATACAACTGTGTGCCTGTAACCTGCACGGTCACTTTGTTTTTAATCTTTATTTGAAGGCGCGTATACGTCATAAGATTGAGTAAGTCGGTATTACTTTTTACCGCTAAAATTACATCGTGCCATTACTGATGTTATACCGAAGGTTTCAACAATTATGCATAATTACATTTCCATTTATTTTAAAATCGTTTATAGCAAAGTCTAAAACAAAATAGTTTACGTTGTTTTATTATTAGGAATAGTAAAAAATATATATTGTTTTCCTAAACGTCCGTTTGGATATATAAAAAAAAAACTTATTTTATTTAATTTCACGAACTAAGCTGGGTTGAGGCATAATAAAATCATAATAGTAATTATTATTCACTAGCTAGACTTGGCTATTAAAGTAAGTTGTTTATAGGCACTTATATGTACACTTTGAATGCTATTAAAATTTAGTATACTGGGGGTTCCGCCATAAGAAATACGACCTTACTATTTACTTAAACCTTTTAAGCCATCATATTACAGTATATATTTATATATCTTCGATAATATATATGAATAGTAAAAAAATGTGTTATTCATGCTACAAATTATTTTCAACTTGAATGAAAGTTTTATTATTATTAAGATATCTACAAGTATCTTACGATCTATTTGGCATGACTGGAACGGCTACATTTCTGCGGGTGCCGCAGATCAGCTATTCCCCTCTCCCACACGTGGCCTCCTCTGCCAGCCGCTCCAGAAAATAACTGTGTATAAGTTTAATTAATTGCATCGTAGTTAGTTGAATGTTTAATTTACGTTGTGTAAACATTTCGGATGTAATCTATCAGAGGTCTGTATGATGCGGTACCCTAATGACATGGAAACATTTATGCAAATAACACATCCAACCTCGCTGAATATTTATGTAATAAAGGAGGAGGGAAACCGAACCAGCCCCATTACACTTGCGATGAGATTTGTTTAGCACTGGGTATAAGATATATAATATATATTCTCCGACACCATAAAGATCGCGTAGAGAAACCGTCGTAGATCTGCATCGTGCAAATGCACTACATGTAGAAGCATAAAAAATAGACTACCGTAAATGCCGATTAGGGACACCGATAAACAATGTATTTTAATGTTTTAATGGATATCATTGAATTTAATCATTATAATACCTTTTCCTATTTTTGTTAATCTGAGTCTATTTTTTACTAATGAATAGATTTGTATAAACTACAATAGATATATTATATAAAAAATGAAACAGGGACTGGTGGGACACTCAAAATTACCTCCACTCTGTGCTTTTTGTCCATTGAGATCTCAAGCCAAATATGCGTAGTATTATTTCTTCAGAAATAAATAAGGGCTGATGGGTGACCGGAGACGTGCCACGTGTCCATGTATGGTGTTAAGAGTCAATGACAAGTTTCAGAACAATTTCTTGAAATGAAAATTAACTCAATCTCCAATTATTTATGTGAATGATTCCTTTTACTGATCAGCTGTTTTTATTTTTAAGTAGGACCGATATAGACCAGCCAAAATCCAAAATTTTTATCAATATTTAAATATTGTTCCGATCCAATGATGCAAAAATGGAAGAAATTTATAATTTTGTGAACATTTCTAACTATTCGTTGTCGGACCAAAATTTTTCTGATAATTTAAATGTAAAAACAGAATAGTATAATCGTTGAATCGTGGCATACTATGAATGAAGCTCTGGCAACGAAGCCACACACACGAGTATGAATGAACGCCACCACAGTCGCTTACCAGGGCTATGTAAAAATATAGGTTTAAAATGTTCTATTAATTTGATGTTTTGTTAATAAAATGTAGCCGCAATGTCTTATAGCTACTGTTATTGTAGAACATTATTACTATTACACAGACTTAAATTAACGTCAGTCACTTACTCATACTTACCATAAAAATAAAAACAATCCTAAATTTTAATAAGCATTCCCGTAGGTTATTGGTAATTTCAAAAGCTCCTCCAACAACCTGCACAGTTGATTGAATGTATTGTAACCTCTTAATGGAAATTCATGTTAACACTTGAATAAAGAAATACCTCAGTGTCGATACTTTACCTGATGATGAAAAGTCGAAACCGGTCGTAAATAATCGTTCAAAAATTAATTAATTGTGGAAGAGTATATAAAGTTTATTTATCTGTGCAAGTAGTAACCCGCCTAGTATAAGGTACAATACATCTCTTATCAGCCAGGACAAACAGAGTTCGTCCTGTATACGTACAATATATCATACTTTGCTGATGCAAATTAATTACTCAGCAGACATGAGAGTGGACACTAGCTTTAGCTTTAAATGGCGCATTGTGATACTTTATTATAATTTGAATAATGTTTATATCATATTTAATAGCCACAATAGTTGAATTTCAGACAAAATTTTTATCATTTTGGGATCTTACCATGAAAGTCAAATCTTAAACGAAGCGCTTATAAAAATAGTATCAAGTGTGAATTATTGAAAAAACTAAATACTAAACTAACATAAAAGTTACTTTAAAAAGTATACAGGTAAATAAAATGACATTCTTATTCATCAATATAAATCTAATGAATATCCTGTTTTAATTTGGTGCCAAGATAAAGAGGTGTTTTTAAGCGATGTTACGTAACACGTCCAACCCTGCCACGCTGTACGTCCGGCGGAGGCGCGTCATCACACGTACATGTGCGTTCTCGCGGTACAATTCAGCACAATTTATGGAAACTACTATTATGTGTTTCATTGAATTCATTTTGTATGTTTGTTTTTAATGTACCTATTGCCAAAAGCCTTATGTGGTATAAGTTGGTAAGGCCAGATGTTGCAGGTACATTTCTGTTTAACTGTTTAGGATTATATATAATCTGTGTGATTCTTATGATTTATAGATTAATTATGTCCTTTTTTAATAAAAAATACATATACTACTTACCTATGCGTATGCGACGATGCGGTTGTGTTTTTTTGTAAAAGAAAATAATAATTAAAAAACATAATATCTAGGCAGGGTCAAAGGAAACAGAAACTTAAAGCTATTTTTGGCGTATAAATGAGCGCGGTTTTTGCACACACAAAAAATACTGGCATTTTAGTTTAGAGTCGGTTTTATTATACTAGATTATGTTGTGTTACCAGATGTATTATGAATTTCGTATTTTCATAGTTTCCAACATTCATTCGTGTATTTAATGGGCACAGTGTTATGTCGTAACACTTTTCGTGTATTACATAATGATTTTATTTAATAATAAAGGCCGAATCTATGAAATATGCAAATAATATCTAAAATACCTTCGAGTAATATAAAATGACAGATAAATAACCTCGTTGATGCGTAGTTAACTTATGTACCTACTCTTCGGTTTATACTTTTATATTTAGACTGGCCGCATCCTGTGGTCTCGCCCGCGTAACTTAACAAACTTATAATTCCTTGTTCTTCCTTCTATTTCGACAAATGTATTATCCC
Source organism: Eumaeus atala (assembly GCA_017140195.1). Classification (NCBI taxonomy): domain Eukaryota; kingdom Metazoa; phylum Arthropoda; class Insecta; order Lepidoptera; family Lycaenidae; genus Eumaeus; species Eumaeus atala. The sequence continues at coordinate 25,852 of JAFELO010000009.1, read as the reverse complement.
AAAGAGTGTTCTAAGCTCCTGTCTCGGCAGCTTACTTTATCTGAGTGAATACCAAAGTTTAGCTGAATGTGTGTAGTCGTTTCGAACGTGGGTTGTTAGATCTGTGAGTCTATCGGTGCCAGTCACATGACATCTGTGTCGCGTCTCGTGCGGTTTGTGAGTAGCCTGTGGCTCATTGGAGGGGAGGAGGGAAGGCGGACAACGCATCTGCATGACAAACAACATTGGAGATGTCTATGGGCATCGGTAGTCATCAAAAGGCTCCGATTGCTCATTTGCTTTGCCCTGTAGTATATAAAAATATATAAGCAAACGGTGTGGAATAAGGACTCATCTGCGATACATGTGACTTATAAAACCGTCGCCTCTCGTCTGCCTCGTGGCCTAGTGGTAAGGAATGAGGACTCATCTGCGATACATGTGAGTTATAAAACCCTCGCCTCTCGTCTGCCTCGTGGCCTAGTGGTAAGGACTGAGGACTCATCTGCGATACATGTGAGTTATAAAACCCTCGCCTCTCGTCTGCCTCGTGGCCTAGTGGTAAGGAATGAGGACTCATCTGCGATACATGTGAGTTATAAAACCCTCGCCTCTCGTCTGCCTCGTGGCCTAGTGGTAAGCACGTTCAATCAAAGGCGTGTGGTCTCGGGTTCGAGTCCTGGGTCGGGCCAAAATGTTGAGACATTTCAATTTCTAGTAACAGCCCGAGGTCTGGAATTGACCAGCCCCGTGCCTCGGAGAGCACGTCGAGCCCTCGGTCCTGCGCCTGACTTCTCCCCAGTAGTGTCAAATGGCCGTCCCATCGGAACAGGAGAATGAGGGAAGAGGAAGTGCACCTGTGCTTGCGCAAGCACTTATGCAGTATAATATAACCTGCACAGTTGGCTAGTCTCTATAGAAATTGAATGAAGGAGTGAAATGAATGGCAAACAACCGGCGAAACAAACTCAGTCTCAGTCATTTTATATTATTATTATAAAACATAGTTCCCAAAAACTATCAGTCTGCATGCTTTTAATTAAAATTACTGAACTGATTACTCGAACGACAGACAAACACATAGATTTAATTTTGCATTTATCATGGATCAATTTAATCTGCTTGAACACGGAGTTCCCTCCTTCGTCAGGCTCTGAACTGACAATAAAACGCACAATAACTTTATTGAAAGGTTTTTCTTGAATCGTTCAAAAACTTTTAAATTGAGGATGACTTGTATTATAAACTAGCAGCGCCCAACACTACTAGGATGATTTGTATTATAAACTAGCAGCGCCCAACACTACTAGGATGATTTGTATTATAAACTAGCAGCGCCCAACACTACTAGGATGACTTGTATTATAAACTAGCAGCGCCCAACACTACTAGGATGACTCGTATTATAAACTAGCAGCGCCCAACACTACTAGGATGACTTGTATTATAAACTAGCAGCGCCCAACACTACTAGGATAAATGTCACATAATCCTCAGCACTAAGGTGATGAATTTTTAGAAATTCATAGAAATTCATCATCAATGATATAATGAAAGCAACCCCTGCAATCTTCTAGAATACCAATGTTAATAAAACCGTTCAAAAATTAGCTTGGAACAGGAACTACGTATATAAAATTAAACATATATTGTTCAATTATTTATTTCTTCAATAACATATAATTTGGCACAATGAAAATTCACAATGAACTTAGCAACTAAGAGAAAAAAGGGGTTTATTTCGGCTTCAGTTTTTTTAATGGATCTAGCAGCTTGCAGACACTACTACTATTTTCTATAATTAAGTCAGTATACTAGAGGCCGGGTTCACAGGATATTGCATGTTATGCTTAACTGGTAGATGAGAAATTATATATATTAAATTTGATGTTTGTTTGCCACTTAAATTTCCAAGAGACTTATCGGGAAATTAAAATGAAACCAACCCTAACATTATTTCATATGCAAATATATAGTATAACTAACAATAAATAAATTGGTAACTTGCTCGGTTGCTGGATCTTTTTGGGTCAGGGGTTTTATGAAAGGGGACCGAAGTGTGTAACAAGAAATCAGAGAAATGTGAGCTATCTCGCGCGATATGCAGTTACAATTAAATCAGTGAAATGTAAGCCATCTCGCGCGATATGCAGTTACAATTAAATCAGAGAAGTGTGAGCTATCTCGCGCGATATGCAGTTACAATTAAATCAGAGAAATGTGAGCTATCTCGCGCGATATGCAGTTACAATTAAATCAGAGAAATGTGAGCTATCTCGCGCGATATGCAGTTACAACTAAATCAGAGAAATGTGAGCTATCTCGCGCGATATGCAGTTACAATTAAATCAGAGAAATGTGAGCTATCTCGCGCGATATGCAGTTACAATTAAATCAGAGAAATGTGAGTTATCTCGCGCGATATGCAGTTACAATTAAAAACAAAGCGTGACAATAAAAGTTAAATAAAAATACCAATACCAATACGCTAACTAATACCTAAACTAGGTATGAACTTAGCCTAAGTTTTAGTTAGGAGTATACCTAATACTGCTTTTCATGGTCACCATGATTGGTAACCATCGTTTGTAACTCATAACCTCACCTACAAGTTACGCTTACACTTTATGCAACTTATAACCTCACCTACAACTTACACTTACATTTTATGTAAACACTCTGTATTTATCAATCATTTCATTAAAATGGATATATTCAGAACACCTGCAAAGACACAAAAAATATACCTACGTCGATATTAGACTGAAGGCCATCCGGTTGGCGCATTCTGAACAATTATAATGTAGTCATCAGCTTTTTATTAATTACGAAATTTTACATGTTTCATAATGAATAGTAGCAGATATTCAGAAAATAAAACAAATGCGAAAGTCAAATATTATATTAAAAACACGAGTTTACAACTTAAATATTACTAAGCCGCCTACAGTGTACCTTAATCCACTTATGTTATCAATAGATAGAAACAAATATACTTACTACTAGATATTCTAAGTCATATGCGACTACATTAAATGACTTACCAGGTTACTAAAGTATATGGGACGCCTTCAAAGTTGTCAACATTCATTCGAGTACGGGTATTTATTCCAAGTATGCTAGGCTGACCCGACGGACGGTCCCGAGATCAGAGTGGGCTGGTCTAGGTTGTCGTTGGCAATGGCCTATCGCCGAGGATTCCTGTTGCTGTCTGATTCGGGACACCTGAGTGTTGGCGCCCGCGGGATTTTACATGAAACAAGACGAACGGTTGCGGGACTGAAACCCCCCGTTAATCCATTGTTAGGGCATTTACAAAAGGACACACAAAATGAAATTATATAAAGTTTAAATATAATATATGATACATACAATCATAAATGAGTATTTATGATTGTATGTTTCTATATATAAACTACTATTTACAAATCTATTAAACGAAATTTTAAAGTATAACCACCAATTCACAGATTTCTACTAAAATTCCAATTAGATACTCAACTCTTAAGTAATCACAAGTATCAATTAAAACTTTCATATTAATTACCTCTAACTGGAACCCGCGAAACCGAAATTCATAATTTATTTGTACATCTCTAATTATTTTATTTTAATCATAAAGATATTTAGGAACTTAAAGTTATATGCTGCTTAAGGACCATTTTTATTAGCTAATTGATTATGTATCTCACTATTCATAACATCACATTTAAATATTTGTAAAGTCTACAAAGGGTTATTTATAACTTTTGATCAACAACAAGATAGATACTTACCCAATTTTCAGTAAACAGGTACGTTCATACCGTACCAGAAACTGTTAGCAGACACGTGTCCCAGTACATGAAATCAATTAGAGCATGTCGAGACACTTAAATATTTAGGCTTAACGATTGGTCGAAGTTTTAACTGGAAAATGCATGTTAATGATATATGAAGTAAGATAAGATACATATAGTTGATAAAATGTATTGTCACTACTTAATGGAAATTCACGTTAAACAAATTTGATTTTGTTTACCTGATGATGATAAGTCGAAACCGGGCGTAAATGTAAATTGAAAAATAAATTAACTGGGGAAAAAGTATATTAAGTTTATTTATTTTTATAAGTGTTACGATCCATATTGGGAAAGTTTATCACTTAAATACAGTAGATAAGCGCACATTACGCATTGTGTATCATGCGCTTCGCTCATTAATTAGCTATGAACTTATTGTGTATGGGAGGACGTTCTTCATCTATGTAGAAGAAATTTTAAAAAATACAAGTACGATTGATTAAGTATCTGGTTAGCAAAAACGTTAAAACAACTGCGTAAATGATTATAATAAATTATATCCAAATTGTAACACACAACTTGTCTATAACAAATAGAATATCTTACGGGCTCGCAACGTTAATATAGTAATGATTATAAAGCATTAAATTTATGTAATAAATATTCTACGAGGAGTGTCAAATACTTGTTAAGCCGAGAATGTCTAATTACTATGGCGAAAGGTTGTCAACATTTTTAGTACCAATAATATTTAATAGAATTGAATTATTGAGAGGAAGACGGAACTAAGTGAAAAAGCTGTTTCTAGATGAATTAATGACAACAACGCAGTTTGATATGGTACATTATATATGTATTTACAAAATTTTCTAAGTTTCAAAATATTTTTTTACCTGTTCTTAATATAAAGCTAAGTTAATTAAGCTATCTATTTTAAGAAAACGTTGTTTTTAAACACTTGTATTCACTATAACGTATGAGCGCATCTCGCCCTCAAACGTTATAGTGAAAACAATTTTTTCTGGAATAAATAAAAAAAAAGATATGATTTATAAGTATAGATCTACCTATA
>JAFELO010000009.1:0-17396 GCA_017140195.1 Eumaeus atala | reverse complement strand
ACAAGTGAACGTTGGTCCCAGGAGTCGACCCCTGGGTTTCTCCGCGAGTGCGCCGGTGTACAGATCTATATCGTCCACGTGGCTGAAACGGTGTACGATGTTCACTGAACCAGTTTGAAGTCGTGCGAGAGCGTAATATGGCGTTACATATATAATATGTAATGTTTGGAGTCCTGCGAGCGCGTAATATGGCGTTACATATATAATGTGTAATGTTTGGAATCATGCGAGCGCGTAATATGGCGTTACATATATAATGTGTAATGTTTGTAGTAGTGCGAGCGCGTGATATGGCGTTACATATATAATGTGTAATGTCTAGAATCATGCGAGCGCGTAATATGGCGTTACATATATAATGTGTAATGTTTGGAGTCATGCGAGCGCGTAATATGGCGTTACATATATAATGTGTAATGTTTGGAGTCGTGCGAGTGCGTAATATGGCGTTACATATATAATGCGTAATGTTTGGAGTCGTGCGAGCGCGTAATATGGCGTTACATATATAATGTGTAATGTTTGTAGTCGTGCGAGCGCGTGATATGGCGTTACATATACAATGTCTAATGTCAGGAATCATGCGAGCACGTAATATGGCGTTACATATATAATGTGTAATGTTTGGAGTCGTGCGAGCGCGTAATATGGCGTTACATATATAATGTGTAATGTTTTGAGTTGTGCGAGCGCGTAATATGGCGTTACATATATAATGTGTGATGTTTGGGGTCGTGCGAGCGCGTAATATGGCATTACATATATAATGTGTAATGTTTGGAATCATGCGAGAGCGTAATATGGCGTTACATATATAATATGTAATGTTTGGAGTCCTGCGAGCGCGTAATATGGCGTTACATATATAATGTGTAATGTTTGGAATCATGCGAGTGCGTAATATGGCGTTACATATACAATGTGTAATGTTTGGAATCATGCGACCGCGTAACATGGCGTTACATATATAATGTGTAATGTTTGGAATCATGCGAGCGCGTAATATGGCGTTACATATATAATGTGTTATGTTTGGAGTCATGCGGGCGCGTAATATTGCGTTACATATATAATGTGTCTATGCTGCGTTTTTTGTTCAAATGCCACTTATGTAGAAACTAGAATATTACAATAGATGATATGTCATACGACATTTGACGCTTGTTGCAAGAGTAAACTGTACCAAATTACATTATATGATCTAATAAATAATATATTCAAATTATATCTTATTAAGCTACTGTTATGTCAACGTTAAAAACTTTCTCGTATATGTGTTTAAAATATTTAGATTCAATAAACGGGACACAAGTAATTAAAGGAAGATAGTTTAACGACTTTATGTTATTCATAGTTTTTGAAGTGAAAGTTCTTTAGTGGCATAGTTCGCGTCAGCAAACATGCTGTGCGCGCGTAGCGCCGAGTAGCTGCCACTTGTACGTGTAAGTATAGCATTTTATGAAAGTTTTCACTTCTATCGACTGTGCCCTTAGCGGCCCTTTGCCTATTTATCAAAATTCTACTCACTCATATATTTGTTTGATTCTAGTGAGCGACAGGTCGTCGAATACATGTTCCAAATCGCTGTAATTGTAAGGTCTGGACAGGCCGCAGTGCTGCCTCCAGACCCTGTAGGGCGGCAGGCCGTGGTCTCGGCCGCGCTGGATATTCAAGGACACCAGGTCCAGTCCACAAGGCCCCGGCTTGGTTGCAGCGTCGTCGGTCGAGGAGGTATCGTTCAGGATGACCGGACTCTCAAACAAGTGTTCACTGAGCTGAATCAAAAAATAACATCTCTTTTTGACTGTAGATTTATTGCAATGCTGCGCTGTCTCCACTTTGCTTGGGAGGGAATCTGGAAACACTCCTACTTTTCTTCAAATTAAATTCGTTTCGAGAGAATGCTAACAAACAACAAGTTGTTATATTATAGAAAAACAACAATTACGCATGCAAAGATCAGGTAGCAGAGTATAACATGAATTAATCATCAGCGAATGACATCATCATCAAGGCTCCAAACTTGTTTCACTTCTATCAACAGTCCAACTCGTCCAACTCATTTCAACAACTTTTTTTAAATGGAGTATACATTTTAGCACGATCATGAGAGTAAATTTTTACGGTGCGCGCGAATACCGAAAATCAACACCCTGATGTTAATTAAGTTTTTCAATAAAACTTACTATAATGCGTTATAATAAAACTTTCAATGTGTTAAATACATTCTTTCTTTTCATTCATAATAATAGGTGTCATTTTTTCTACAAACGGCAAAAGTTAAACTTTTTTAAAAGACATTTATCTTGTTACGCCAAGGGAGTATAACAAATGCGTGTACACACACACTTTTTTATAGTAATCACTAAAATATAATAGATAGATAAATAATAATTCTCAATTAGCTACCCACCCACCGAAAAATAGCTAATTAAGAATTCTATATTTATTTATTATTCACAAATCTACATTTAGTGGTACGAATTAATTATAATCTGTATTATATCGTACATAACTCATTTGAGATATTATAATTTATGAAGGCATAAAATTGTTCACTGCACACGTTTATTACTTTATTGTTATTTCACTTTGATGTACGGATGTCTGTGTGCGTCTGTAGTCGTAGAAAGCTCGTTTCCACCACAAACTGTTTATACATATTTAAGTTTCCAGAACTTACTTCAGACGTAACGTAAGGGTCGACGGCATGGACTGGTGTGCTCATGGCCGAGCTGATGGCAGTTTGACTCCCCCTCTTGTTGTAGAGCGCGTAGGGGTTGAAGAGCATCTGATGCAGATGGACGTAGTCGACCGTCCCCGTGCTGGCATCCGTGTTGCGGATGAGGCCCTGGAACACGCGAGCACTTTAATAGCTGCCCCATAACGGTCGCTTTCAATATTCTGTCTGTCGATGGATTTGACCATTGCAGATAGACTTATTTTCTATTATTTTCATTTATAGAAATATTACATGTTCCATTAGAGTTTATGTCAAAATTCTATTGTTGTTGTTGTTGTCAAATACTTACTGGCAGCAGTGTATGTGCGAAACGAAAAGCAGCTGCCGAGAAGTGGTTGGCGATGGAGGGGTCCACGGTGGGGTCGTAGGCGTCGGAGTAGCCCTCGTCCTTGAGCGTCATGTTCAGGGCAAACATCACATCGGTACCTACAATTTGTTTCTTGATTTAACAGTGGTAAAGCGGAAACCAAACGCCGAAAATATGGATTGGTTGACAAAAGTATTCCGAAAGAAGTAATTGCCTAAAAAAACAGAATAATATAACAGTATATGGTTCATTATTTATATACTTTAAAGGTTACTTCAAGTCTTGGAATACTATCGTTGCAATCTTGTGAAAAGGTAATAAATAAAAACATGTGTAAATGGCAGCCGTGGCCGAGTTTGGGTTACGCCGGCCGCCAGCCATCTCTTTATACTATCCAACGACATATTCTAAGGCATCATTATATGTGGATACAAGTCTCTAATTCTCTTTGTCCAATGCAGCAGTCAGAAAGAGAAATCCTCCTAATGTCAGGATCTCCGGCTCATGCCTGTCGCTACACCACAAGTAAGTCGCAGTAGCGTATAACAGCCACAGAAATACATCCACGCCCAGGAGTTGTCACACAGGCAACAGTACACTTTGCTACCTTGAGAAAGGCTTGACGGATACGTTGAGCGCAGGAATGCTGGACAGTTCTATAGGACTCGCAGCGTCCAAAATGGCAATGAGCATGTTAACTAAACCCCCAACAGTGTTCTTTCGCGTTACCTTCAAGACCGATCCCGGGAACTTATTAAGGCCGCGTCACCTTGAGGGCAGAGCCCGGGAAGACGTTTGCTTACATTTTAGTATCAAACTTAGTTGTTTCATTCATTCATCATTATCAGCCCTTATCGGTCCAATGCTGGACATAGGCCTTTTTTAATGAACGCCAAGGCGATCGATCTCTTGCTACTCGCATCCATCCCGGACCGGCTACTGCACGGAGATCGTCTCCCACCTGGTGAACGGTCGACCAACACTTCGTTTTCCTAAACGCGGCCTCTACTCAAGAACCTTACTGGCCCATCTGCCATCTGTTATTTTGAGTGTGTGACCAGCCCATTGCCACTTCAGCGAACTTATTCGTCGCGTGATATCGGAAACTTTAGTTCTCTGCCTTATGACTTCGTTACAAATTCTTTCGGACAGAGAAACACCCAACATAGCACGCTCAATAGCCCATTGAGCTACCGCAAACTTGCGGAGCAGTCCTAAATCAATAGGCCATGTTTTGGCCCCGTGACGTACGGGGCGTTCTACCTCACGGGGAGAACTCATTGGTTGAAGACTTTTGCCTTCGAGCTCTGCAATTTCCTACTAATGTGTATAATAGTAGGAAATAGTAGATAGAGTGAATGGAGCTGAACGTATCAAGTATTTTACCATCAAAAAAGAAAAAAAGCATTAGTGAAAGCAGTCTCCAAGTCGTAGTTCATATCAGTTTCGGGAAAATAAAATCCCCCTGCCCCACTCCTCGATGCAATTGGACTGGTCTTATTTTACCTCCCGGAATCAGAACGGACATAAAAGTAGCGTCATACTTCGACGTATCGAGTACGTCAGTGTATCGCCAATCGACTTGACATCGCTGTAAAGTTCCAGAACAGCCCAGGTTCCGGCAGAGTCAGAAGCTTTCTCATGATCCATAAAGGCAAGGCACAGCGGCTGATTGTACTCATGTGTCTTTTGTACACTTGTCTTATTGTGAAAGTGTGGTTCACGCTGCTAAATGCTCAAGCTTTTTAGTGAGACGAATCGTCAAGACTCTCGAGAACAACTAGTAAATATGATCAAGAAGTGAAATGGGTCTGTAACTTTGAAAAATTGATTTGACACCCTTCTTAAAAAACAAAACAACGTCACTTCTAAGCCATGCCTTGGGAGGTACGCCCCCCAGAAGGACAAAATGAAAAATCTTTTTTAGCTCCCTTGATACAGGTTTGCCTCCTGCTCCAAGAAGCTTAACTGTAATTCTGTCCTTCCCCGGAGCCTTTCCCCCTTTAAGCTGCGCAAGAGCTGAACTAATCTCACTCAAGCTGACGTTCGGCATATCACCTGACAAATGTTGTGTTAGGCTTGCACGTGGTTCGTTGTTTAGGATATCCGGATAAGGACCGTGCGACGCATACAGCATGAGAGCTTCGATCTGAGATAAGATCTCAGGCTTGGAAGGAACGGTAACCCCAGAATCAGTATCAACTTTTGTCAGATGACTTCTTCCAAGCTTATCCACATAAACTTTCAACCCTCTGCTCTGCTCAATCACTTCGGTGACCCGCTGCGTATTGATTAGTATGTTGAACTATGAAGATGTCGGCGTATTAGATTGCGGATTCACTTCGAAAGAAGCTTGATATAGGCAGACGTAACGTCTTCGTGTGCTCTTCGTTCTCTCATACTCCTACAGTATCTTTCACCCACGTCCCACATGCAATCATTCCATTGTACTTGCCGACACTTTGGAAGTTAGGTCGGAGAGTCGACTATACTAGCCGGACACGCTTGCATCGAAAGCTTATATTCAGAGAGCTCCTAACCAAATGGTGATCACTTCCGGTTTTGGACCTGTTTATCACGGAGACATCCCTAAATATATGCTTTCGGTCCGTCATAACAAAGTCATTCTCATTCTTTGTCACAGTATCGGGGCTCTACCATATCCACTTCCTATGGGGCTTCTTCTTAAAATAGGAATTCATTAAGAAGAGGCCGTCCTTCTCCAGGAAATTTACCAGCACTTGCCCCCTGCGATTTTGACTTACGACTCTATGTATTCCCAGACTCGATTCGATACCATTTCGTATTCCCACCTTGACATTAAAGTCCCCCATAACAACATTGAAGTGTTATGTAAGGTCTTTGAGACATCCTCATAGGTTGTCTCCACGTCGTCATCGGAATGTGCTGAGGCTGTGCCGATACTTGTATCACTTTAAGACTATCTATACCTCTTATGGTATTTAAGTATGAGATACGCCACCCTACCTAGAGATTTCGACGATGTTGCCTGCGAGGAATCCTACGCCGCCTTGTGATGGAGTGTCGCGTTCATGGAGTGGGTGAAGTGAAATAGGTGACACGATGACAGAGTTATGGTGTCCGTGCCTTGTCTTCGGACCTCACATAGCCCCAGAACGTGCCATCGGATTTTTCCCATTTCCACCTCCAGCTCAACCAAGTAGTTATCTAGTTTGAGTGTTCGTCCGTAATACGTAGCCAGGTCCAATCGGTGGTAGCGACCCGTGGCCCGGAGATTCTTAGCACCCCTTGTTCTACCGTTACTGTGGCCGCTACCGTGACCAGGACTAGTGGAACTACTGGGAACTAGGGGCCGAATTCTACTGCTGTCGTCCATTTGAGGTTAATGCTCATAATTACCACACTGAGCAGGCAGATTGGCAATCGCAGATTTGGTTTGGGACCGACGCCGCTGCTGCCTGTCCCCGATCCGATTGATCGTTCCGCCATCACTCGGCGCGAGAGCTGTCCGGTGTTCCCATCTATTCCACTGGCACTATGAAACAGACGGGACAACAAACAACCAGCTTGCTCAAGCCTCTTTGTTGTTAAGAGACTAGTGCCCTTGACGACTCTTACGTCACCCTGGGCTTGGATTGATGGTGAGGGTATTCTGAGGCCGCCCCCACACAGCACGTACCTAATATAGCTGGTAGAAACTCCGCGTAGGTGATGTGCTGCATTTGGGCCCCGAGTATCCGGCGCGTTTCCTCAAACACCACGTCGTCGGGCCAGGTGGGGTTGAGCTTCTGGAGCTCGGTCGCCACGCGGTTGTGCTGGCGCGCCCAGATCAGGTGCATGGTCGTCAAGTGAAGGTTCTCGTTGGCTCGCGCGTCACCTACCCACAATGTACAATTAGGGACAACATTTTTTAGAGACCGTTGTCACGTTAATTAGAAGCTAAAGGACCGGTCGACAAAAATAAAATAAAATAAATAGTAAATAAAAATAATAAGTAATTAATTTACGTAATGGCTATTGTATGCGCTGCTACTGTATTTAGAAAAAAGTAATTTACAATAAAAAAAATCCTCACATTTAATTCATAGTTTTTACTTAAAAAAAATTAAATCTATGAACCGATTTTGATTAAACCTGTACTGGTCATTAAGATGAATTAAATGTAAGTAAATAAATATCTGATATAGGATAATCAAAATGATCACTCAGAACTCGTGTTAAAGAACATATAGCAAGCAACCGTCATATAGCAAGCAACCGTCATATAGCAAGCAAAACTATATGCTTGCTATATGACGGTGTTTACACCGTCGCTTAAAAATGTTTACAGTTCATGAACACACTAAGGTTGGCCCCCAGTCATTACATCATATTTGATAAAGCGTAAATCCAAACGCATCGGCACGGTAATTATCTGGATGTTCATGGGCGTCGATAGTCGTAAAAAGGCGCTGACTGCTCGATTGCCCCCTATTCTAAAAAAATATACGAAGACAAACATACATACATACATAACAATTTGTATATTTGTTTAGGCCTAACTTATTGTCCTATGTGAATAAATTGTAATAACATGTGTAAAGAGTGACTACCACAGAGACACATGCTACGTAGTACAATGAAGTAGGTGTTATACTGTTTGTCGTGTCGTATTACAGATTAGCATTTTATCGGTCCGCCTGTGCAGACTGTGTCTCGTGTTGTTGTGCAATGTAGTATTTGTAATGCGCTGGAGCTATCCAATCATTCCATCCATAAATAATACATAATTAAACATGTTATTTATTTTTATATTTTATTGTAGATGTCGTCTCGGTAATAATTAATTTGGTCGATAAGCTGAGATAAAATATGCCACCAAATTCAAATCAATTCATAACGATAACATTAGAAATAAATAAAACTGTCGTGTTACATTTCGTTACGGATATCAATTATTTTATTGAGTTGTCGATAAAATCAACACGATTAGACAAAAATAGAATAAATAAAGGTATAGGAAAGTTTTGACGGCCGGTGATCTCAGGTTCCGATGAAACGAACAAAGGCATGCTCATAAAACCTAAGCGTTGTTTCTACTTTAAGAAAAACCGTTTCAGGTTCATTCATAACATTTTACGTAAGATAATATAATGGAGATAACAAATTCCGGAGAGTAAATATTGTCTAATGTACTCCACATTAGACAATATTCTCTGCAATTTTCAATTGATTGGCGACGAGACAAGACATTTGGAGAAATTAAGACGCATCACCTGATTCAAAGCAATATCTGCCTTGGGCGTTCATAGCGACGGTGTTGCAACCATCGTTGGGATCAGTCGAGGGTGGCAGCAGCTCCCGGTATCCGACCCTCAGCATCCTCAGCTGGCCAGACATATCCTTCCTCAGTGTCCGTGTTTTCAATTGGTCAGCTCCGTAAACTGCAGAGCCGTCAATGAAGGCCGTTGCTTGGTTCAACTGTTCCCTTGGACCTATAGATTAGAATGATAATAAATGGAGTTAAATTCATAGTACGCATTAGATCAGAGTCAAATAAAATAATAAATGGAGTTAAATTCATAGGACGCATTAGATCAGATTCAAATAAAACTTTAGAGCGTTATAAAGATGATGGCCACATACAACCTAGTGAGTCACGTTTCTGGAACTAGTATTATTGGTAATTTGTTATTTATATTTATGTTTCTGGAACTAGTATTATTGGTAATTTGTTATTTATATTTATGTTTCTGGAACTAGTATTATTGGTAATTTGTCATTTATATTTATGATGATTTAACTTGATTTGGCAGGATTTTGGACTGCTGATATGGAAACAAAGATTCTTTCTTGTCTTGGAAAATATTTGAATCTCTTATTTATAGAACTTTCAAAAAAATGTTTGATCTGTATTTTAAACAATAACTTTTAATCTACTGAAGCCAATATTTCTTAACATCCCTTGGGCATGGTGCACCGTTTATATTTCTGATTGTAACACATTTATCGGGGAAATTATGAAACTCAGCTTGAGTCCTTTTTCCTTATAGTAACAACAAGTGGACAAACGAGAAAAATAGCCTTTCTACGACTACCGACGCTCATGAATATAAGCATAATTACTAAGCCGATACGTTGACCTCCTTTTCACCTCCCCACCCAATGGGCTACCGAATACTCACATACCGCACGTAACGCGATACCGTAGATGTCACTTTACGGCGGTATTATGTGACCGAGAGGTGTGGTACCTCACGGTCGTGCCAGCCCAATTCCGCTGCAATGCAGCATGGCACTACAGCTTACTTTTTCTTTTTGAGTTTTCTAAAAAAGTACATAAAACAATTAACTCACCATAATGACAAGTCAAGGCTGGCGCTGAGCGCACGAACTCCATGCAGGTGAGGTTATAGTCCTGGTAGAAGGGGTCCTCCACGTCCAGCTTTACGGGGTAGCATTCGGGGTGCGGAGGCTGACTTTCATCGCAGCATTTTATAGCTGTGTTATTTGCTCCTACGGCAAATTGTACTTTATAGTCTCACCGTGAGTGTACCTTACGAAGCCTACAGACAGATGCTACGGTTTCGCAGCTGCGTGGCCTTTGAGACAAGGATAATTTCTTTTATATCCGATACGATATATCGCATCGGATATACCTAGGACGGCGGCGGGTTCCACAGGGAACTGAAACGAATGCTATGTATTTTGGAATTACTCAATTTTAAAATACAATCCTTCAGTATTTATTGTTAGTTAGAGCTTAACAGTGGGATAAACTAAACTGATAGTCTATCTAATTACGTCGTTAAATAATCGTTATTATGTCGAAAATGATTGTTTCTAACATTTTTCCCCGCAAGTACTTCTGCAGCATTTTCACAAACGTTTCGTGCAAACGCAATAGCAGATCCAAGAGACGCCGGCATTATGCGAGCGAGAGATTCCTCGTCGCTTTCCGGCCGCATTCAGCATCAAAATTGGCACTTGCTCTCACAGAGTACATACCTTTGCTGAGTGCAGTGGCCGTGATGTCGTGGTCTACGAACTGCCCCCACACGGCTAGCATCACGGTGAAGTCGGAGTCGGGCCCGTAGGCGGGCCGGTGCACGGTCACGCTGACGTCACGTGCGCTGGGCAGCTCCGCCGTGTGCTTGGGGTTGCGCGGCGTGCTCACACCTGACGCCGAGATGGCCCTTTTTATATTTTATGGTACAGGGGGATAAACTTTCAACGACTACCGTCGCTCATGAACATCTCCATAATTATGTCGATGCATTGCCCCCCTTTTCACATCCCCCTCTAATAGGCCACCGGCTACTCACAGAACCCACGAAACGCAACACCGTAGGTATAATTTTACGGCGGTATCAAGTGAGCGAGAGGTATGGCCTCGTTCGTTCCGGCCCAAGGCCGTTACATAGGATGCATGGTGCAGTGCCATGCATGCACCATGCATGGCTCTGTACCATGCATCCTACTATGCAACATGGCACTGCCTCTTACAAAAAGAGAATTTCCACTTTGTATAGCATAGGAAACAAACGAGTAATCGGAGCCATTTGGAACACACCGGGGCCCATCAACATCCGAATATACGGATGCATTGCCGTCCTTTATCTCATCCCCAAGGCTGGTGCGATGCAATCCTTCATGCTATTCTTCACAATGGGCCACCGGCTACTCACAAATCACATGAATCACACTATACAGTATAATTTTAAGCCGGTATCATGTGACGAAGAAAAACTTCTTCCTTTGTTGTCCGTTCTTCAGACGCAATGCATATGTACTATATACAGATAGATACTAAGATATTGAAAATATATGTTAAGACCCGAAGACGCCACCGCATATTCCCAAAGAACTAAATTGAAAGTTATCACTTCAAACTTCCGAGCATAGATATAACATTTGAAATCTATAAAATGAATATAAGTGGTTCTGTATATTTTAGTTTTTTTTTATTCTCTATTCAAATGTCAGTTTAGGGGATCAGCAGTCCACTAGATATGTGTAAATAAGCATAGCACTACGTCTTATGAAGTTTTCTGTAATGATTCCTAATTTATTGTATCTGCTTATTTTCTTATTATAAACTTCCTTACCATCCCCGTACCAAGGTGTCTCCGCTCTTCTAAAGGGAGTGTTCGCAACGCCCCACAGCAGGGGGTGCTCCAAGTTGTTACAAGTGCCATCTTGCGTCCTGTACTTGGACAGGGGACACGACACGGGCTCCTCGTTGCAGTACGTTGGCTTCATGGGCACTCCTTCAACTTTAGGACCTTTTCCGATCCCGTCTGCTATAATATGGGCGGGCGTGCTGCGAACAAGCCTCGCCTTTAATTGAACTGAATAATGAGTCGAGCTTTCACAACATATATGAAATAAAAAGAGCAAGTAGTAAAGTGTAGGAGCCGAAGTTCAGACACGGCGTCCATCTCTATAGAGACTAGCCAACTGCGCAGAACATATTATAGAGTAGAATTCCCTCAGTCTCTTAATCCGATGGGATGGCAATCTGACGCGACCGGAGAGAAGTCAGGCGCCAGACTGACGGCCTAGCCACGTGTGATCTAGTGGCGCGGGCGCAGTGGTAAGCGTGGCAGTCGAACACACCCGTAATACAGAACCTTTAATGAGTGTCATGGACCCCACAGTCCATAGACCTCTTTCTATGACTTCGACGCATGCGTACATTTTACCTAGTAAGAAGTTGTGTCATGCTGCAGTGCAGCAGAATTGCGCCAGCACGTCGCATGACCAGGTGCCTCAGGTCAATGCGGTTTGTGTGTCTCCAATGGTCTATTGGTGGAGGAGGGTGTGTACTATCGCATGGTAGACTCTGTTTTCCTCCTAATGCTATAAAATATTTTAGAAGGAGACCAGCAAAATATACTTCTATGTGAATAATTTAATATCGGAGATGATTAAGCGCTCTAGTCCTGGGCCTTCCAACGTCCCCGCCATCATGGTTCAAGCTCTGTCGTGGCGGAGGGGGCTTAGTAGCCTGGGGTGAAACCACACGAACTGTGGGGTAGTCCTGTCGTACGGGGCAACCCCATCTGTGGAGGTGGAGCCGGTCCCTTGGGAGCTAACTAGCCGTCGAGGTGCCCTGATGCTTTGTTGTTCCGGGGCACCTCACCAAGGGTGATGATACTCGCGGTGGTTTTCGTGAGTATTCGGCACTATCATGTGCCACGAATCCCACACACCACAGGACCAACCAGACCCAAGGCCAGTGAAAGCGCGTAAACACCTTTCCCCGCGTCAACAAAAAAAGGGGTCTTCCAACATGGAGTTCAATGATTCATTAGAGGATTTGCTATTGTCTTTATGTTTTATATTTTTAACAGAAATGATTTTATGCTGGGGAAGCGAAGAGAAGCTCAATACAGCTTCTTCGCGCGCCTGTCAATGAGATCAGGTTTACGGTCGAAAGGGGGTCCGACTCCCCTACCTCACGCAGATGGGAGTGATATATCCTGATATGAAATGTTTGTAACGGCTTAACTAATATTACCATGGTCAAAGGGACCGAGAGGTCCTCCTCCCTCGAGTGGTCTCGGCGCTGACGTGAACTTTTTGCTCGTGGAGAGTTTCATATCTGTCCTCGGGGACGTCTGCGTGTTCCTACATTGGGTTTGCGGTGTCGTATCTGAGAGCGTGTTTGCTGAAAGTGTTTGACAGTAGTCGTGGTGTGATCGTATTCTTCCGACGGAACGTGTCTGGGACGACGACATGTGATAGTCGTACAGCTTGAATCATAGTCCAGTGCTTTTGTAATGAGAGGGTTGGGGTGACGAGACACTCGATTGAAATACTCAGTTGCGATTTCTTTGAAGCGACCTCTGATAGGGCAATTCAAAGTCCTTGTGTAGGTCCGGACCAAAGAGAATGTAACTACGATTATACTCTTTGGTCGAGATTGCGTATGTACCACGGACAGCAGGTAGCCATCCACAGGAGTCGATTTTGTAGTTTTTGTAATATAGAGATTACGTAAAAAGCATGAAATCTAGCGTGAGCGAATACTACGATGGAATATGTGAACTTGCTTCTATGAGACATCTCACTTTTAGCATTTATAAGCCTTTTCGGTGATTCACACAATCTCTTCAATCGTGTCTGTATGAAGAGAGTAATGAATGTAGAGCAGGCAAGGCAGGTATGTAAGGATTGTGATGTATGGCATTCCGTTCCCTCTGTCTGCCCCATTAGGGAGCTAGCGTGTAGACGTGTATGTGTATGTACGCATGTAAATGCATTTACATGCGTACATACACATACGGCTGCACCTTAACCTATATATCAGACCCGTAAACAGCACGTTACCATAACAACAAATTCAATATATGACAGAACAACATTTGTCAATAATTTCTGTATCGATGTAAAGATTTAATTTAAAAAAAAATTACACCTTCTTAAAATAAAATTTTAAATTGCGCTCTCTCTCTCGACCTACTGCCAGCTACAGTCTGCTACAGATTCATTAAAATATGAGCCCGGAACAGAATATATATATGAGACGGGCATTTTTGGATTTTCCAAGTTTAAGGTACATATTTAGATCTGGTATTAATTCAACGGAGGTACAAATGTTCAGTGTTGATGTCTTAAGTTTACGCGAATGTTATTAGAATAAAACTACTTTTACGGATTTTATCGCGTTTTATTTAAATATTTATGTAGACCGACACTTCAGAAGTTTTACAGCAACCATAGGCACTGGTGGACTGTGGTGACAGATGTCCTGATGTCACAGATTATTAAAAGAACCCGAAGAATTGTAATTGTTTAGTTGTTCCGATTAACTCAAACAATACTTATTATATCTTGCTGTCTTGTGGTGTTGTGTTTAGTTTTTGATTTGATTATGTTTACCGCTGGGTCTCACACAGAGGGAAGGACCCATCCATCTTCTCTACAGAATTTAGATGTTTTTTTTTTTAATTCAATAGCCTTGCGGTGATCCGCATGGATCCGCAGGGATGATTCCCTAGTGAGGATTTGGGCTTTATCAATCCTAATGTAATGGCAAGGGCCAATCTGTGTTGCTTAATAATCCGTAAAAGTAGTTTTATTTTAAAAATACATTAATTTTATCTACTGTTCATCGATTACTACCACGAAACGAAAAAAAGGACCTAACAGGGTTGTCACTACACAACGATAGAAGAATCGCGATTGTGACAGCTCAATTCTGCAAAAATAGTTAAATAATTAAATAAAACGCTATAAAATCCGTTAAAGTAGTTTTATTGTAATGAGTAACATTCGCGTAAACTTAAGACATCAATATTACAAAGTGATTTTTTTGTCCCTTACATACGCATATTTACCACAGAAATCGACGAGACAAGAAAAAATTAACAGTACACTACACAGGTGATGGACTTTGACAAAATCTTATTAAAGAATTAGGGCTCTCAACACAAGGAGGGCTTCTGCTAATGAATAAGATTAGCAATAAGCATCAGCTGACTTACCTCTTGGTTGCCACGTATTGATACTATAACCATTATCAACCCTGCGCAGTGCGCGCTGAGGAAGAAAATCGTGAATCGTTTTCATTATTACTTTGTGTAAGTATATATTATATACTAGCTGTGCCCCCTGGTATCACGCGTGTGTCCCGACCGTTAATTGTTGGCTGGATCAGAAAACTTTCGCATCAACGATATGTAACAAAGTAGAATATGAATATCTTTTAAAATCGACACATACACCAATTTGTAAGTGTACCTTACAAATTGGTGTATGTGTCGATTTATTTTTATTATTTTATTTTTATATTATTAGCAACTTATTAATTTTATGATTTACTAGCAGCGCCCCGCAGTTTCACCTGTGTTAACTACCTTCACGTTATTCGGTAAAGCTAGCTGTACTTAAATAAAGTGGACCATTATCAGACACTGTAACAAGTTTTTTTTTATAGCATGAGGGGGTAAACGAGCATTCGAGGCCTCTTAACGGCTACCGACGCCCATGAACATCAGCATTATTATGCCGATGCGTTGCTCTCCTTTCACCTTCGCCCCAATAGGCAACCGGCTAGCCTTACTATAATATACTGATTTATACAACACGTCTACGACAAATTTACCAGACTACTCAGAAACTATTCCGAGCAAAAGTTATATATAAATAAAAAAAAAGTACGTTCCAAGTTTATATTGTCGAGTCTTACTGAAAAATGGATCGACGACTGATTTTTTATCACATCAAATGTCAAGTGAAACCGGAGGAATAATAGGATAAACTGTAAACGGCATTTGTGAAGATCCTGCCAAGGCAACCTTGTGTCGCTGATACAATGAATTCAAGCGTGCTCGACTAACTTTGCGGAATGAAAAGTGCGTCGCTTTTATCAGCTGTTATGTAATAAGACGTACTGACAGTGAGACATGTAATTCAAGTCAATAAGCGAATTATGTACCAGGAGACTCGGCACAATGCAGACTGGATCGGAGAGCGTTCATGAGGTGTTAGTGGAACATCTTCGCATGAGGAGGATAGTTTCACGTTAGGCGCCGCACGACCTCACTGAGGGACGAAAACGTTGGTATGTGGAATCGGTGGCGGTTGGAATTGTGCTGTGACAGGATAGGTAAATTTGATGCAGGCTCATCTCAGCGTGTCACGTGTTTGCGACATCATTGCAGGTGATGACTCCTGGAGCTATCAATACGGATTCAGAAACGAAGCGGTGGAAGACATTTTTGGGTGTTTCAAAACAAAGCGACGCCTGTCAAAATGACAGCACGCCGCTCAAATTATTGGGTCACCCTCCTTGCAGCCCTGAGCGTGTATCGTGTGACTTCTTTTTATTCAATAAATTAAAAAATCTGCTCAAAGAGATACAATATTCGTCAACCGGAATATGAGCTGTCAGCGTGTCAGCAGGTTGCAAATGAGGGGTCTGCGGCGGAATGGAAAGAGTGTTTGGCGCATGAAACTTTGATTTGTGGCTGGCAGAGAGTACTTTTAAAATAATTAATAGAAATAATTTATCTATAAAACATTGTGTATTATTTTCGCAAAACTTGACGACGAGTGTCCCATGTTCACTATACATTCATGTTAATGCTTTTCTCTTCATAATCATGTGCACCTTTAAAGAGCAGGGGAGCTCCCGCCGCGTATGGGTGCTAACGCAAACAGTTTTTATTTTTTGGCACTGAAAATCAAACATCACGTGAAATAGTATTATAGATTAAAGATTTCGGTATTGGGATTATTCTGATCTATTAAGAGGCCAGGTCAGGTCAGGTATCCGGAGCTGACCGCGAAACTCTATACGCGATTAGGTCGCGGCCTGGCTTCACCAAACCGCATCGGGTGTCGATATCGAAACCGCCTCGTTATTACTGCGCTCCTGGTGTCGCCGCCCGCCTCGATGGCACTTGCAATTGGTATGGAAATTTCGGCTACAGTTCACCCACGCTATAAGGCGGCATCGTATGAAACTTTCAAATCGTGTCAGACCAATTCTGATACGGTGCTGCATGGCACTACCTCCTATATAACTTCAATTTTAAGCCAGGAAAAGTTTGCGAAACAAATCTAAGCATCGGTATAGCAATAAGCAGGTCAGGTCAGTATAGTAATAAGCAGGTCGGTATAGCGCCCGAGTCCGTGAGCACGTAGAAAGTCGCAAATAATCGTATTTATTAATTATGGATCCTGGCCCTAAGGGCCTGTTCTCTGTACTCTCAATTCAGAGAAGAGGTTTTTGCATAATCTCATATATAAAATTCTTGTGGCACAATGTTAGTTACCTTACTCCTTAGAAACGGCCTTCCCGATTTTCACCAAATTTTATATGCATACTCTGTAAGTCTGAAAATCGCATACTACCTATTTTTCCTACCCCTAAGTAATAAGGGTTGTCCTCCCAACAGGTAAGCTAGTATTCTGCAATAATATCCGAATGCTTCTCATTTTATTTCCCAGCTAGTGTTGGAATACCGTAGAGCTATTAATAATACACTTGCCCACGACTTCGGTCGGACGAAAATGAATAAATAATCTATCCCAACTCGCAAGTGATCATTACTTTTACCAGGATCAAAACGAGAGAGTTGTTCAAGTTCACATTCTATATCTGTGTCCAATTTCATCAAAATCCTTCTGGTAGTATTTTTTGTGAAAAGTATCAAAAAAATGCCGCGAAGGATTGAGGATGATTATCGTTGTGAGGATTTTAACTAGAACTTGTTTGTCGGTCTGTAATTGTGTTTGTGCGGGGTAGTCTCTAGAACTAAAACTTGTTTGTCGGTCTGTAATTGTGTTTGTGCGGGGTAGTCTCTAGAACTAGAACTTTTTTGCCGGTCTGTAATTGTGTTTGTGCGGGGTAGTCTCTAGAACTAGAACTTG
>JAFELO010000008.1:122235-142088 GCA_017140195.1 Eumaeus atala | reverse complement strand
TACATAATCTTACAGAACACAAATAGTAACAAAATATTGTAAATTCAAGTACTTTTACTGCAAACAATCCTCTCTTAAATACGCACACAAAATTAAGTATTAGAACGCAGGAGGAGGTCCAACAGTTGGATGCAAATAGGGCATTTTAGTACAAAAAATTATATTTGTTTTCAACTGTTATACTTTCTTGCTAAATTTTGAGTGAATAATATTCCGCTATCGCTGTGGATAAGTAAAAAAGCTGTTTACACAATAGTAATCATAGAAATAAATAAAAGGTTATGCACGAAGGCATAAAGGATTTTAATTATTTAAACAAAAAAATACTTAAAAGATGACTGAAATAAAAAACGTTTTGTAAATAAATATTCCGACATAGGAATTAATAAAATTACATTTTTCCGAAAGATTTTATTTCAAAGGGCCGTCAATACTCAAAGGCCCATTTTAGAAAAACCCTCCTTCATTTTCTTTTGAAAAAAATAAATATTATTATAATAATATTCACCTCGGGAATCGCGGGAATTCGAATGATAAAATTCTTTCTGGGGAATTCTTTGCCGCGTAATGCGTGAGTTGTACGCAAATACTTCATACTTCAGCTAAGTTCTCGACGTCAAATTTTTGTCCTTTCATGACAGTGTTTGAATAATTTCATCATTATCCATGGAATTATTATTACTCATGTAAAAACGTAAACTATAATTCAAATTTATTACCACCTTAGTAATTGTCTGCTTTTGAATTTGACTGTATTATTCTATTTATTTTTTAGGAAGACGCAGTGCCATGCTACATAGGAGGAGGTAGTGTCATGCATAGTGCATGATAACACATCCTCCGATGAAAAGGAATAAGGCTGGCACGACCGGGGAGGTCTAAGTCGTAAAGAGACATCTTCAGTGTCACGTTTCGTGCGGTTTGTGAGTCGCCGGCCCATTGGGGGAAGGAGCGCAACGCATCGGCATAGTAATTATATGCATGTCTACGACTACCTACGCCCATGAAGGGCGTAGAAAGTCGTAAAAAGTCCCAATTGCTCGTTTGCCCACTATTCTATAAAAAAATCGAAAACACGAAAGTTTCTCACGTTCCCCACGAGTATATATTATATAGTAAACGAGCAAGCGGAGCAATTTTACGAATGACGCCCATGAATAACCGCATAATGACTATGCCGGTGCGCTGCCCACCTCTCCACCTCCCCTCCGATAGGATGCATCGTGGCACTCGTACAAAAAGTTGGCATACAGGGTTGCTATAAAATTAAATCAAATATAATTTTTTTTATAAAATCTAAATGTTGAGACAGTGTTGGATATTTTCTTAAGTTGCTGCGTTGCAGCCTTAATAGGCTGGCATGGTCTACGAGCTAACTCTAGTTTTCTTTATACTGGTGGAAAGTCTTGTCTACACGTTCCTGTTTCATACGATTTGTGGGAAGGATATCAGTAGCCCATCCGCATAACCATGGAAAAGGACAGTAATCATCCGCACAAAAGCAGCTCATATCATATTTTACATTAATTCACGAGACATGGCGGCGTTTACAGAAGTAAAAATGTAAATGTCCTATTAATATTTATATCGCCGTAGGCCGCGGGTTTCGTAATTACGGATATTTCACGATAAAAGAAATTCAATTATTATCCGGCCTCACGTCCATCAATTTCATTTATCAATTATTGTAAAATCACTCACCTGACAAGTGTGTTTATGGTAAAACACGTTAGAATAATTTTCATGGGGCTTAGATATATTGGGCGTTTAATTCACGTGTTAATTTACTTTTTATAATAATCCAACTAAAATGAAAGTTATTTATAGTATAAGGGCCAAAAGGGAAATCGATGCCCTTTTATGACTACCGATGCCCATAGACATACGCATTATCGTCTTCTATGGGCCACCGGTTACTCACAGCAGCGGCGTTTAGAACGAGAGTAATACCGACCCATTTCAGCTCCAATACAGCAAGTCACCTCTTCTTGTAAAAGCGTATATTTTTAGTTAAGCGACTTCGATTGAACTTAACCGGTTTTATATAAATACAGTCGGAGCTACTGACATAAATCTGCGTTTACATTTAACAGCATAAAATATAGAATAAAATTTAAAAGTTTTAAAAACATTCGAATTTTAAACTAAGAATTCTCTTTCAAATAAAGAAGTATTTTTTAAATCTAACTAAAAGAGGTCCCTATACGGCAAGATGATAGCGTCCGCAGTGGAAATAGCCTTTGTTAGAAAATACGCCGTCTTTACCGGAGCTAGAATTATATACAGACCCCACTCGCATTGTCTATTGTCTTGTCCGATTCAGCAGTGCAGAAAGGAGCTTACATACAGATAAATATGCAGGTTTTATGCACTGATAAACATCTATCGTAGATTAGAAACTTGTTTCAATTTAAAATAAATGCTTTTACAAACCTATTTTTATCCTGCCAACGGCAAGGAGCAACAACACATCCTCGTGCTAGAATGCTCGTGTAATAACAATTACAGGCACTAGGATGTGTTTTTGCTATTTAGTCTGTACAATAAAATCACTTTTACCGACTCTTTTACTATTCAGGGGATATACAGCAAACACGGTCACGGGTGGACTGAGATAACAAATGTTCTGATGCTACGAATTCCTAAAATTACCTACCTGAAGATTTACATGGAAGATATATTTATTGTAATAAGTAACATTTGCGTTAATTTAAAGCATCAGTATTTAGCCTTTCTTATTTATTTTCCTTCGATTTTAACTTAAGTATATGAATAAATTAGAATATTGTCTTATTATCGACGTGATGTCCAGTTGCTTATGGATCCGGGAGACTCCAGCACGGCGACAGAAGACACTCTCCCAGAGGTTTTTACTCGCTGGTGTAGAGTCCGGCACATGCCTAGAGTTGTTTGGTCGGTGCTTAAAGCATTTTACCTGCGATAACAAAAAAAAAGTGCAAAGTAAAATATGTTATGTTATTAGGATGTTATTAATGAAAACACTCCCTATACTATAGAATTTTTTTTTTTCTAAACTTCTGAAATGTCCTCAGCGTAAAATATTTAATAAACCGCGATAGAGTCCGTTAAAGTTGTTTTATTATAATGTTTATAAATCCATTTAAAAAAAGGAATCTCTTCCAGCAAAGCCATTTTTGGGTGTACAAATAAGATTTCAATCGACAAACAATATTTAGCGTACATGTAATATCTATACGTGTACTTAAATTATGTTTTTTTTTTTTCAGACATTGCGAGAATGTAGAAACGATGTGTGCGCCGGCGACCGCGGCGCTATTCATAGCTGCACTCTCCGCTCTCCCGTGCAGAGGTGACATCCATCATCCTAGTCTCTCTTCCGCCATACATTCTTTCCAATAAAGTAAATTTTATAAACCAATTTTGGCTTCGACATGTACACATAATATAAAACACATACAGACGGCTGTGAGTAGAAAGATTTTCTCAAACGCTAGGAACCTATATAAAATAAAGTTGTAAAGGTATGCAGTATTTATATATACATACATATATAAATATATATAACAATATGCAGGTATAATGTGCATATATACTTAATTTATTATATCGTCAACACATATCCAGAGAAATAACTATATAGCTGATTTTTCTATAGTATAGAGTGCCAAACCATAAACATCGGCATAATTATGTAGATGCGTTGCCCTCCTTTTCACCTCCCTCCCCCCATAGGCCACAGGCTACTCACAAACCACACGAAACGCAACACCGTAGGTGACACTTTACGGCGATATTAAGTGAGCGAGAGGTAACTCCCCCGGTCGTGCCGGCCCAATTCCGTTGCATAGGAGGATGTAGTATCATGCACTATGTATATATGCATGGCACTACTTCCTCCTATGCAACATGGCACTACGTTTTAAGGGATATAATAATTATCTATTTCTCAGTGAATAAATAGTACAATGGGCCAAAATGAAATGTAATGTACATTGAACCATTGGGTAAAAAAGCTTAAGAAACAGTACAAAATACACGAGCGTTTAATTAGTAATGTTGAAGAATATAAACTCTTTTAAAAGTTAACTAAATATCCAATGTTAATAAACACTTTTATATGATTTTTTATGACTATTTTGCACTTTTTTCAAGAAATAGACTATGAAGGAATATACAAAGCGAATGTACGTTGTAACAAGTGATGTTCATTTCTACGAGGATCCAGGGCAGCTGTTACTCAGAAACTAATAATTTCCAAGTCCCGTATGTCGTTAATGCGGCTTTTTGTAAATCTCTACAATTAATTTATTGAACTTTTCTTTCTTCTTTTCTCTTTGAATTCATATATTTTTTTATATCAAAGTAATATATTTTTATGGTTATTTCTAAACTACAGTAATTATATTAAACTTTATTGTAATTCTAAAAAGCAAGAATATATAATGTGATAATTTATATAAATATTGATAAGGAGGGCATATTAGTGTTCCTGGATGGATGCGAGTAGCAGGAGATAGATCCTCTTGGCGTTCATTGAGATAGGCCCCTATCTATCCACTGCTGGATACGCATTGAGTATCCAGCAGTGGGTAGATCCCTATCTAGCCCCTGCTGATAATGATGATGGTAAAATAGTAGTCGTTGCCCTTTCGATGAGTACCGATGCCAAAAGTTATCTAGACAGTTGTTATGAAGATGTGCACAGCACATCCCCTCTTGCACAGCTCCGCTCGTCCTCCTCGACAACGAGCCTAAAATGGAACTCAGCGGAAAGTGAAAACAGCATGAAACATGACGCATAGCGGCAAATTTATGATGGTATCCTATGAGAGGTCCCATTCCGATCTTGACTCTCTGATTGGATTGAAATACAATCTCTTGCGAAGAATAACATACACACGCCTGTAGTTTATATGGGTAAACTGTTTGCGGTAGCTCAGCGGGCTATTTAACGTAACCCAACATAGCGTTGGGTATTTCTCTGTCCGACAGAATTCGTAACGATGTCATGAGGCAGAGCACTAAAGTATCCGATATCGCGCGAAGAATAAGTTCGATGAAGTGACAATGGGCTGGTCACACACTCTGAAGATCTGATGGCAGATGGGCCATAAGATTCTGGAGTGGAGCCCGCGTTTAGGAAATCGATCGGGGATCGGGAAGACGATCTCCGTGCGGGAGCCGATCCCGGATGGATGCAAGTAGCAGGAGATCGGCCGTCTGGGCGTTCATTGAAAGAGGCCCACGTCCAGCAGTGGACCGATAAGGGCTGATAATGATGATGATGATGATGATGAAACAGTTGGTTATTCGAGTCATCTAGCAAATACCTCTTGTACTGCCAAAACAACACATTCATTTAAAAAAAATCAAAATACATTATATATTTAATAAGATTATGTTATGTAAATAGTACACTCTATTAAAAAAAACACAAAATAAAAAATACTATAAGGTGATCGAAAAGACAAAAAGGGACTACTATATGAGGATTAAATGAAATATGTGTACATTTTCAAGATCCAACTGCACACGAAACTATTTCATTAGAAGTAGTGCAGGCAATTATACATATTTTACTAGCGGCACCTCGGCGTCGCCTTGGAGTACCAGATTGGTAATTTTAGAACTGGAATTTAACTATCTGGCCCTTTCAATTTCTATTTTTTTTTTCTTAAATGTCAATCAAAATCAATCCATCCATTGCCAGAGATTATCTCGCCTGATTTTTAATATGTCCATATACATATCGCAACCAAAATGTAAATGTTACCTACACTTAATCATCTGCAAATCATATTTTGCTATACACTAATTATAATAGAACAACTTACACAATAGAAATTCCTAATAATGCTCTAGAAATTATGATATGATGTACATAGAAAGATCATTTAGGTAGCCCACGTAAAATTTTTCCTGAGGGAACAATTTTTAATTATTTTTTGTTATAAAATATATTTTTTAGTTATTCCTGATTGTAACCTATACTCTGCCAATGATATTTTAGGAAGATGTAGTGCCATGCTGCGTAGGAGGAGGTGGTGCCATGCATAGTGCATGACACTTCGTCCGAAATCATGATGATGTTCGTCTGAATCCATACAACAGAATTGGGCCGGCATGACCGGGGAATTACCTCTCGCTCACTTGATACCGGCGTAAAGTGGCAGCGTCCCTGTTGCGTTTCGTGCGATGTGTGGGTAGCCGGTGGCCCATTGGGGGGAGGGCGCTATAGAAGGGCGACGCATCTGCGTAGCAATCATGCGAATGTCCACGGGCAACGTGTAGTCATCAATAGGCTCCGATTTCTTTTTGACCCTTATGCTATTAAAAAACATGTCCAAACCAATGGAGTATGCCATTTTTCATTTCTACACCGACACCTTCCATCATGCTCAGACTCACTCACGGTTCACTATTATGACCTCAGTTGACGAGGGATACCTGACATATTTTTCGCAAGGACCTCATCTGCGTCCCGTTTATTCTACTTTCATGCACCTTCTGACACACCCAACTCTAAATTCCATACAATAACGTTGAAAAGTGCATGGAATTGACGGTTAAAAATTGTTTGAGTATATAATTTTAAATAAAGCTTACATTTAAAAGCAGTGATCATGATAGCACGATTACTATTTGAAACTATTCAAAGATTTCAAGGAGTACCAATAACGGAAATGTCTAAACTTAAACGAACCACTAAAACTGGGGTCGGCAATTAGAACTTAACTCCAGCTCGGGATTAAAAGTTGTAATAGAATATTCGAAATGGCTTAAGATTTGAATCTATTGTGTGAGCTATATTTTAAGAAAATACCTATGTGTTACATACATTTGCAAAATTACATTACGTTGGATTTATATTTGTCGCATTGGTATACTTCTCGCTACTGCGGATAAGAGAACACTATTCTGTGTAACAGTGTTTGTAAAATTTTAACGCTAATATAAGATACGGTTTCGTTAGACACTATGCATTGCCCTTAAACTGTTCGATTAACTGATTGTCTATTTGTACTCATAATTTATTATGATAAACCGTAGCTCATACCTTTGAACCTGGAATATAGGTGATATCTATACAAGATTTATTATCAATTATATCATTTATACAGGCTGACTGGTGAGACATTTTCTATAGGCATACTATGAAGAAAAAAAATACTATTTAGAGAATGGTGAAAAATATGTGTTAAAGTTAGGAAAAAACCGCAAAATGACTAAAATCGTATATTATTAATACATTTACAGTTCATCGTAGTGTCTCTATCATGTGCGGTGCAGGCGCAAAACAGTCGGTGACGCGCCAACCCAATGCCAACTGATCCAAGAGTCATTGCTAATATAGTTGTTAACGCATTCAGTAATTTGTGGGATAATTTTGTATAACAGGTACTTATATTACATGAGTTGGACGAGAATCGTGTAATGAATACCATCACTGAAGTTGTGAAAATATTTTATCAATAAGCCCGTATATACATTATACATGTACTAAAAAAACTTAATTATCTACTACAATATTATTAATATACTTTGCCTACTTTCCTTACCTACATTATTCTAACTACTAAAAGCGCCTTAACTTTGAGACCTGCTTTAGATATGGGTACAAACCAGCCAGACATCTCCACGTACATAGTACATTTCAATTTTTGACGTCCAAATAGAGCATCCGGACACCGACGCAAATAATCTTCGCATTCCAAACCATAACTTATACCTTGTATAGGATTCCAAGGAACTGCAACGCTCAGGTAAAATAAACACTTCCCGGAACTCACGGCCGAAGTATTGTGAGACACTGTGTCCCGGCATCAAGCATGCAACTTACATTTCACACCACAACGGCGGTGACGCAAGAATCACCAAACACTAACTACCACAAATAACGCAGGTTATCATTATAAACGGCATTCTTACAGCAGTCTTTGACATAAAGTACACAAAATCGTCCCTCAAACACACAATATACAACTAATACAAGGAGAATAGGAAGATAAAAATAGAGGGAATATATGAATATTGTTTCTTGCAGGACGCAGCACGAGATATTTAACCAATGCTAAGTCGAGTGTGCGAACTCGACATAGCTTTGGTTTAATAAAAAATCTAGATAACGTAATTGTATCGTATTGTAATAAAAATGACAAAATATATTAACATAAGTATTTGATGACTCAAATACTTATGCATGCATTCAACTGGCCAATGCAGCTGTGCTACGTAAGTGTAGCAGATTTAGTCGAATAATACGTCTTGCATCTGACGGAACGAATGATTTTAGTCCAGGTCAGTAAAAAAGTTACTTTAAAAAAATGTCGGAACACCTTTCATGGAACCCAACTTTATTTTGGCATGAAAATGATAAATTCACGTTTGGAACAATGGAAAAAGAATCCATTAGTTAAAATTTTAACGAGGCATCCATCTAATAGGAAAACTTCGGAAAGCGTGAGGAGAACGAATTACTTTATTGTTGTCTGATGACTTTACACTTTGGAAGCAAATGTCTGCAAGTGAATAGTTCCTTAATGAGATATTAAAGTTCTGTAGCTTGGAAGCGAGACCAGAAAAACTATTTACAGTCTACGCAAAGTTTTTACTTCAGTCGTCCATTACCTCGATTGTTCGTTGTTTCGTTTATTTTAATTAAACTGGACCTCCACGTTATAACACAATTTCGTACTTTCCTTAATTGTAATGGTTTCTTTAGTTTACGAGAATGTTACTTTCTATAGTAAAACTAGTTATATCGTCAGGTTCTACACATCAAGTTTTAATAATCTCATATGTTGTAAAGTACTTAAACGTGAACCGCTATGAAATATATCAATCAGTGAAGTACTTGTCGTGATTGTTTTATATTTTTGCAAAGAAAGCAAAATGGTGCTATGTTTCTGTATTACATTGCGTCGCTTCGTTCTTGATATATAGGAACTCATGTAGTCCTATTATCGTACAGGTAACACCGCACGCTGGAAGAAAAAAAAGATGATTCACTCGGCTCTTGGTTCATTCGTCCTTTCCTTTCATAACGTCGTTCTTTTTTCGTGCGCGGTAACAAGCACACTTCTTAATAAAAATGCCTAAACGCAGCCCTCAGGATAAAATTGAGTATTATTCTGCAAAAAAAGAAAGCTGCAAGTGTAATAGTTTCTACCGTCGTAGAATATTGTGTGCTCCATCTGATTCCGAGGACAATGTGGGTAAGTCTGTTAAACATATTTACGTTTTATAATCAAGCAAAGTGATATAGTGATTACCTATTTTAACCTCTGTAAGCTTCCCTGGGGGTTAATTGAGGATAAACACGAGGGTTAAGCATGATGTAACATTATCTTCCTTGGAGGTTAACTGCGGTTTAACACGATTGTTAAAAATGTTTTAATTGTAAAGTATATCATATATTTTTTCACAGTCGCGCTGTCGATTGAGCCCACATGTGAGCAGCAGCGCACCGTACCGCCACCAGGGCAGCCAGCGTCAGACGTCGATATGTGTGACGCGACGAGATCAGAGTACAAGCTGTAAAAAAATTATCCGACAGCTACCGAATTCTCTCAGATGTTCATTTCACTGAGACACAAGTAAGAAGAAAAATAATCGAACCGAGAGACAGGGATTGCAAATTGAAAAATCACGCCTAGGTCACCGGTTCCAACGGCTTCTACGTCTAATAGGACCACAAGGTTGAACCAGGGAAACTGGCAGGGCCCTCTCGCCACCCCTCATCGAGCAGGGGAGGGGGGGGGTGTGTATATACAAGCCACCGACATC
The DNA here is from genome assembly GCA_017140195.1 of Eumaeus atala. NCBI lineage: Eukaryota > Metazoa > Arthropoda > Insecta > Lepidoptera > Lycaenidae > Eumaeus > Eumaeus atala. The sequence goes on along the minus strand of JAFELO010000008.1, from coordinate 132,320 downwards.
GAACCGGTACCGCCGCAACCAGTCATCAACAGCAGCGCTACCTCGGGCCTCGCCTCGGGCGTCGCATCCAGCAAGCCACAAGTGTGCCAAATCACGCCACTACCACAGATATGCCGGTCGCCTGCATCATTTTATGCAAGTTGAAGACGTATAACGAAAAATCGTATGGTACTGAATTGAATACGTAACGGCTATAAAATTCCTTTTACTCACGAAATAATACACAGCATTGTACCTCACAACAGCCTGTCAAATAGAGATAAGCGCACTGTGGTTTCAGCTATCAAAAATGTTATAGATTTAGGAGCAATTTCTGTATGTAAGCCTCAAATAGACCCAATTTATTATTTAATAGGTAGTTACAGACATATACTGAATCTTAAACAACCAAATAAATAAGTTAGGTCAATCTCACTTCTCGATGGGGGATGAGTATAGAACATAGAATAGCCAACCATCGATCTTAAAGAATTTAACCTTCATGTGCCTATTTTAAAATCGCGAAGAAGATACTTACGATTTCAGTACGAAAACGAAAAGTTGTTTACTCAACTCACATAAATTTGATGCGATGCCAGACGGTTTTCCCTCTGCCCCTCGAAATTTTACAAATACCATGAGACTCATTCAAGGCGCCGCGGATTTGAAAATGTATTGTACTTAGATGTCACATTATGTATAGGCGACACTTGTAGTCTATGCTTAGAAAATATTAATAGAAACATTAAACTATAGTTTCGTTATTAATTGTAACAAAAGTTCTTCACGAAATTTGCAGTATTGCAAATTCTTCGGATTCATGTATAACACTCAAGACATGTCGTTATCGCTTTCGGTGGATAAGCGTCATGGGATTTTACAATGAATAAAAAAGTTTATCAATCTACCTACTTTTACTATAAAAGAGTTTACGCATCTAGTTGATGTTCTTGCCTCAGCCCGTCCTGCTATGAAAAATAACTGGGTTCGCACTGAGAAAATAGAAATATAAAGGTATCTTGCCCTTTTGAAAAATCATAATTACAGCAAAAACTTTTGGCTATCTGCATATATTTAACCGGACTTAACATGGTGATTAAAATTGCCCCATCCGCGTCAAACACTTATTACTTAAAGTTACGATTTGGAAATTTTTATTGATGCATCTAATTCGGGTTGGGGTGCCTATTATAACAATAGTCACGCAAGCGGAGGCTGGACTCGCAGTGAGCCTAATTATCGCATTAATTATTTAGAGTGACTAGCTGTACTTAGACTCGACTAGTTGGACTTAAATGCTTTGCCTGGGACAAACGCAATTGTAATATTTTAATGCACGTTGACAATACAAAGACCCTTAGCTACATCAATCGAATGGGTGGAGTCCAATTTCCCCACACAAATGACTTAACTAGAAGCATATGGCAGTGGTGCGAGGAGAAAAACAAATGGTCCAGAGAGATACCATTTTATATAATCTAGATCTTAAAACCCCTTTCTTTCCTTCCAGGAACGACCCAATACGTCAATTTGCCCTGGTTGCAGCTCTGCTATCGGGATCGCGTTCTCAGCTAGGGTTACACCCGGCCCAGCTATGGACTTAATTATGTCATCACTTTCCAGGAACACTATCATGCAGTACAATGTAATTTATAGACTTTGGTGGCAGTTCTGTTGTTCACGCAATCCCTTGCAGGCGTCTCTTGATCCTTCTCATCTATAATGGTATTCCTAACTGAACAATTTTATAAAGGATCTGCATACGGATCTGTAAACAATCACCGTTCTGTCCTTTCATTGTTGTAACCTAGTTACTTCTGATGATTAAGTCAAAAGGCTCTTCAAAGGCATTTACAAATTAAGACCTGCCTCTCTAAAATATATCCATGTCTGGGACCGTCATATAGTACTAATTTTGTTCAAGAGTGGGTTCCCAATAGAAGCCTTTCGCTAAAAAATGTAACCAAGGAACTGGTCGTCCTTTCGACGTTGTGCACAGCTCATAGAGTAGTAATACTCTCGCCTTCATTAAAATAGATAATGTGGCCATCATGGGATGAAAATAGGAATTTATGACATTATCAAGACTTCTGCTATTGATCGCGAGCAACCAGTACCAAATTACCACATTTAAAACAATACGGCAACATGTCCCGCGACTACACTCGAGGATTACATATTTGTCACAAATAATTTGAGACCCAAGACCACTAACAATGTTATTATATTAACGCATAAGCGCCCTCATAAGCTTGCGTCCTCTCAGACCACTAGTAGATGGGTATAACAGGTGATGGGTGCGAGTGGGATTGATATTACTATATTTAGCTCCCATGATACTCGTCATTCCGCTGCTTCTGCGGATCATTCCTCGTGTATCTCTTTGGAAATTATTAGGAAAACCGCCTGTTGAACTATTTCATCTCAAACTTTAGCAAAATTTTACCACCGTCGAATAGTTAAGGCTAACGAAACTAACTTTGCTAGTTCAATGTTAGGTAATAGGACTTAGTTTAATAAATTAAGTCTCGCTTCTAATTTGATTGTGGTTATACACCTCATCATCATCATTATCAGCTCTCATATGTGCCTCATTCAATAAACGTCAAGACGGACGATCTTCTGCTACTCACATCCACCTCGGACTAGCAACTACACACACGTCTTGGGAAGACGATGCTGCTTGGAGAACGGTCGATCAACACTTCGTTTTCCTAAACGCGGTTTCCACTCCATAGCCTTAGTGGCCCACCTGCTATCTGATCTGAGTGTGAGAACAGCCCATTGCCACTTCAGCGAGCTTTCTGACCGTGATATCGGAAACTTTAGTTCTCTGCCTAGTATAAGTCAAAAAGTTTTTCCTTCATTATACTTAGTAGAAAATAAAGATTTCGATTGCTGATGAGAAAACTTTCATTGGTTTCCACTTATTTCTTGTTGCCATGTGTTGATATACCTGAAGTATGAAGCGACGCAATATAATATATGATCAAAGGAACTTAACAAGTGCAGCACGATCGATATTATATTAGTACGCTTCATTCGAAGATATAGGCACCCAGCAAAAGAAAGATAAAAAATTGATATATTACATAAGTACTACTCTAAAGAATTATGAAAAGTCGAGTGAATCAACTCTTTTTCTCTTAACGTGATAAAAGTACTACATGTGCTGCTGAGTAGTATCTGAATGAAGCGTGATAATATAATATCGATCGAACTTCACTTGCTAAGTTCGTTTGATCATATATTATACATGTTATAACGGTTCTTGGATTAGGCGCTTGATATCCTTGGAACTGTACGATGTACAGGCGTTGTCCTTCTTGTCTTAATTTGTTAGACACACACACAACGCCTGGCGCGTATGCGCCTTGCCATAAATTCATGCGAGAGAGTGAGAACGAATACTTAGCGATTCGGTAGACTCGACGGTGATTTAGCAATAAGACCACATGATTTGATGGAAACACACTCAAAGGTACTTTCTTACAGGATCAGATGCCGACACGTCCACCGCAGCGAACGAAAATCTTGAAAAGAAAACACATCCTATAGTCAACAAAGTGTACCAAATGCTGCACACCACACTGGAATCACCAAGAAACGTATATAGATATAATTTTACAAATTTTAGCTTAGCTAATTTCGATGAAGAAGAAAGGTGCTGTAAAAATTCTGTTGCTGAAGGAAATTCGGAGAGTAGTAAAACTATTGAAGGTGCTAAGGGAAGGAAGAGACGAATTGTGAATATAAACCGAATTGTTGAGAATGTCACGTATAATGAAGGAAACGTTGAAGCTACAACTGTCTATATGCAAAGTCCGCTTACACTTGAAAGGAGGCGCAAGCCGGGGGAGGTGGGATCCAGCGCTCCGCTGCTCAATTATATATTTGATACATATTCAAACACACATCAGCATAGGAATGAGAGGTAAATTAACAATTTTGCATTTATAATCACGTAAACAAATATCGTATCTGATGAATTAGAAAGTCATAATTTTACGAGTATGACTAGATTACCTTCTGGTTAGCTCTTTTTCATATTTATCTTCTTTGGATCCAACACCAGAAGCCTGTCCTGACAATAGTCGTATATATATGAAGAGTATAGGCAATTAGATGTGGGGGTCGGGAGGGGAGGGGAGGATAGGGTAGGCTGCTCAAACATAATCTCTTTTGTTTTGGAAACTAGAGGTACCGCATTTAAGCTAACAGAATATTTTTTTGAGGCCTTTATAAATTTCTTTAAAATTTCAAACCTAACGTGCACGGGTGTTTGTAATGTAACATTTAATCCTTACTTTTATTTTTATAATAGAACTAGTTGGTTAGACAAAAAAAACACAATAGAAAAATTTTAAATGAACTCTCACAATATATTTGTAAACTCAAAATTTATTTTTCCTACCATAAGAATATTTTTCGATTTGTTTTCTTGTAATTCGTTTTTCTCAAACGTTTTAAGATCAAACGCCTTTGATATCGAAGCTCGTTTGGTTTCTGTTTGTTTCATCGGTTACCAATTATTTTTTTCATACTTATATTTGTTCAAGGTAAAGGTCCCTATTAATCTACTAACATTTTTGGACTCTTTTTGTTTTAGAACACGCCAAGTAAATTATAAAATTGTGTTGTAATAAACAGTTACAAGCAGGTTACGAATTGTGCGTAGCTACATTACTATGAACAATTGAGTTCAATTACTGTGAACATTTCGAAGCCATTGCCAGTTGCATTTTGCCATATTTTTATAGTCGTAATGTGTGTGAAGTATTTATTTTACATAACGTACTGTATCTAAACTAATATGAAGAAAAACACTGGTTTGTTTGTACTTCAATATAGTTAGTGTAAATGAAAATTATTTCCGTTATTCTGCCTTCTTTATATATTAACTTACCTGTGAATTTAGAAACTATTTGGGTTAACATTGAAGGAATTGTCCATTGGGGGTCAGGTGAGAAGGAGGGCAACGACTCGGCATAGTAATTATTCTGATGTTCGTGGGCATGTTGTAATACAGAATGTTGTATAGTGATACTATTAAAAAGAGGAAAAAAGAGCAATATATAATACATACGAAAAGTTTGTAATTTGAATTAATAAGGTATTTTGGTGCCAAGGTATTGCCCGTCCTGGTTCAATCGCCCAAACTAATATAAGTAGCACCTACACTATGTCAAAATTTCTTTTTTTTTTCAAACGCTTCATTTAATATATTTTCATATAAGGGTGCAAACGAGCAATTGGTACCTTTATATGACTACCAACTCCAATAGACAACCATTGTAATTGTTATTCCGACACGTTGCCCGTTTTTCCTCCATGCCTGGCACGAAACTACGGCATAGCTGTCTCTCCCCAGTAGCGCGGCGGTCCATTCCGACTGCAACGCAGCAACGCCTTTACCAACTACCTCTTGTTATGATTACGTTTATGTTTTATACAGGCCTGGGAACGGCAACAGTATCTACGTAGCGTCGGGTCCAGAAATAGAAGCCCTGGTGGGCTCCACAGCACACCTGGACTGCAAGGTGGACGCGCTGCATGACAAACTGGTAATAAGTATGTTCCACGTGTTAGATCTGCTTTGCTATTGAAACAAGATGTTTTTGAAGTAAGAGGTAGTGCTGTGCTGCTCAGCAGCAAAATTGGGCCGGCACGGCCGCGGAGGTACCTCTCGCTCACTTGATACCGTCGTAAAGTGACATCCACGGTGTCGCGTTTCTTGCGGTTTGTGAGTAGCCGTTGGGCCATTGGGTGAGAGTTGGAAAGGAGGGCAACGCATCGGCGTAGTAATTATGTGGATGTTCATGGGTGTTGGCAGTCGTAGAAGGGTTCCGATCTCTACTTTACAATACCCAAACAAAAAAAAATTAAAACGTACGTCTCGCTCACATAACGCCGCCGTAAAATGGCAGCAATACTGTCGCGTTTCGTTCTGTATATGATTTGACGATAACTCATTGGAGGGAAGAAGAAAAGGAGGGCAACGCATCTGCAATACGGATACCTATGGACATCGATAGCTCACAAAAGGCACCACTGTGTAGGGCCACCTCCTACCATTGGTCAACTTGGAGGTCCATCAGATCCTTCTCCACCGCATCGCTCCATTGAAACCGCTATCAACCGACCGGAGGTCGTCCCTTGGAGTTACCCACACAGGCGCGTTCCACTCCCCCATTCTTAAAACGAGACCTAAGCAAAAGCGTCTTTGAACTCTGTCGTCGCCTGAAATACAGGGCCACATAAGTTCATGGTCATGGTATCTCTTATTTTGGCGATACCACAATTATAAAAGTGGCTACCTTTTCTGGTTTTTTTTTTCTTACACTGTTGTGCATCTTCCTTTCATTTAAATTTTTTACTTCTTTTTTTGGTCTATTTTTTACTCGTTTTATTATTGTATATATATTTGTACTTCTTTCTAAGTAACTATATACCCATTAGACGTGCGGTGTGCAGTAATGGTGTTTAGAACTTAAGTAGCTATGTAGTAATGAAATGAGTAGCAGTATACATACACACACCTTATTCACCTAGGGGATTTTCGATCTCTTGGTTTTTTCCTAACTCACCAAGTAACTGTCGTCTCTTTTTACTTGTCCCAGTATTTTACCTGACGATCTTTCGCTCGGTGACAAGAACTTTGCTCTCTTCTTTAACAGTGGCCAGACAGAAAAACGCTATGTTACGAAGCCAGCAGTACCCCAAAAAGTTGAATTTAAAACTTTAAATACATTCTAAGTCGAGATAAAATACAAACAATAGATGAACAATATATACTTTCATCGACATACATTATAAATGAATAAATTAAGAACGTTGCGATTATAGAACATACAACAGATCAGAATGTACTTGCATCATTTAGATTTATAATATGTGAAAGATCTGGAGATGAAAGTCTAGTAGCTGCCATGTACAGAAGAATAACGTGTTACAAGAATATATACTATTGCGTTATATAGACAGTCTAGGTCAGCTGGCTACGCCCACATCAGTTACGCAGTAAATAGTGTCTGCGTAACCATTTCCGCTGCAGCTGTATAACAATTAGCTGGGGTCAGCGATAAAAGGACAATAGAATTTTACTAGCATCACCCCGCAGATTTACCAGCGCAAATTCGGGTCTACTAGTCATAGCATAGTGGTATATAGCCCATCCTGATAACTGAACTAGTCAGCACAAGAATATTTTTTTAATTTGTGGTTCCAAATGTTAGCGCATTTGAACAAAGAAACAAACAGTCTCCCGCTTTATATTATTACTATAGATTTGCTTGGTATGTTGTTCTTTTTTATAACATAGGGAGGGCAAACGAGAATTGGTGCCTCTTGTGAAGTATTGATGTCCATAGGTATCCGTATTGCAGGTGCGTTGCGTTCCTTTTCTTCTTCCCTCCAATGAGTCATCGCCACATCACGAACAGCACGAAACTCGATAGTATTAGTACTCGACAGTAATTTGCGGCGGTGTCATGTGAGCGAGACGTACCGACCCGGTCGTGCCGGCACAATTCCGCTGCAATGCAGCTTGACACTACCCCTTATAGTATACCTGATACATAAAATCTATCATACAATCCAACTAATTCCAGAACTTCTATCTGTGTATTGGGTTAATGAATTTCGTGAAATAGCAAAACGAAGTCTGATGCAGTTTTTCCTTATCTATCGAGGTAACTCCTTAGCTAGGATATAGGCTAGTAAGGTACCCTTAGAATAGGTTTAACGCGGAGATGGTATGTAGTTTCGGGGCACTCGTGATTGATGACACTCGCGGTGTAATGTGCCGAATACCGCCATACCCACACATCACTGAATCCCACCCAGTGCGCTGATGGCGTATAAAAGCATAGCTTTAACAAGAGTTAATCAGGGCACAACTAGTAAAAAATGGCGTCGGGGGGTAGCTGCACATATTTGGACGGTAGATTGTCCACCAGCTTATTTTTACCACAAGAGTGACGCGAGACGTGCATAGCAGTAAAACATTGAAAAGCATTTCTGCGGCGTTAATAACTGAGCGTCATAATGATGATAAACGCCAGTATTCGCGTTAAACCGTCGATAACTACGTGGGAACCCCGGAATATAATTGCATAATAGTATTTTACTTATGCGGTTCCCATTAAATTTAAACCATTCAAACCAAATTGATAGTTAATTATATGCGGTTCGAAGTCTAGATTTATCACAATTATTTCAACTGTAATTTGTGGGAACTGGATTTAGTTGAGGTGAAATTATGTTTCATGAATTGACACAGTTTCAAATAGCTCTAGAAATCTGTTTAAAAAGCGTCACATAAAATTTGTTGCACATTTCATTATAACTTGATACCGCCATAAATTGACAGCATCGCTGTCGCGTCTCGTGCGGTTTGTGAGTAGCCAGTGACCCATTGGGCATGATAGGAGGGCAACGTATCTACGTAACAAATCATGCGAATCTCCATGCGCGTCGGTAGTCCACTAATTGTCACGGACCGTCCTTCATTCCTTAATAAACAAAAAGAAAAAGATTAAAAGTTAAAAGAAGTTGAGCTCTGGAAAGGAACACACAACCAATAAGATTAGGCTTCATGAGTCAACTAAAATCACGCAAGATAAAAACTCTACTATAATTAATTAGAATTTAACAACCAATTTTCACACGTGGCATATACTATTCAAACTAAAACGTCAAACCGGTCTATCAAATTAATAGCTATACAGATCATGTTATTACTACTATAACAATGCACAATAATCTAATTAAGACATTTTAACTTTAATAAAGACTTAATAAAATGTGAAACATGGCGTAGGTGAGAAATCATGAAGTCACCCTTCGATATGAAATAATTTGATAGTTCGTGCATCGTGACACAAATATGTAGGTTCCCGGCGGAAGACAAAAAACTATTTAATTATGATTTGGCGATGGCAGATTACGTCAGCTGTCGCAAATATATCTAAATATAATATATTTAAAAATATTATGATATATTTAAAAAATATAATATATATAAAGTGACATTTCTTCATCACAGGGAACATTAAGCCTTACAGTCAAAGGTGATATATATACTTTTTTATAATATTTAAGTATAATAAATATTTAGGTTTCAAAAAATAATTGCTACACATGCTACAATGGCAACAATTTAAATTTATGGCAAGAACGGGAAAGAATTCGAATAAATACTGTCCGAAAGGAGAAGATTTTATCTCGGGAATAGAGATAGCAACTAGAAGCATGTCTTAAGACTTGCAACCTATAAAAGTGACAGACTTGCAGCCTATAAAAGTGACGCACTGGTCATTTCTTAACTGATAATTTAAATATATGGGTGATAAAAGAAAGCAACAGAGGTCACAATTTTTTTTATTTACGAAAGCGAATTTTTCTGCATTTGGGCAACATTTTAACAAACAAAATTACCGTATTTATGCACAAAGCTCTAAGGAAGTTCCCTATTATTGGACAGAGTGCAATGTGTGCGTTATCCGACTTGAGGTATGTTATGTTGGGGTGTTAGCTATGTAGGAGCGACTGGGCCATATTTTTGGTAAAAAGGTATGAAAACATCGCCACAAGTGTATCGAGATAACATTCTTGAGAAGGTAGTTAGGCCCTTCAATAACAATAACACCATGTTCAATAACCAAATATGGTCTTTCCAGCTAGACACGCGACCAGATCATAAATTCGATCCACTCAATCTTGGTTAAAACGAACGTTCCGAACTTGGTCAAAGCTGAAAACTATCCTTCATCGAACCACGACCTTAACTCTACCTAAATATTAAATTATATAAATGGATAATGATTTATAGTCAGCTTTAGAGAGTACAGCTACTTCTAAACGCCAAGATAATTTGGAGCCGCTAAAACAATCCATACGATTGGCAGTGAAAAAATTCCCCATGAAAAGAGTGTGTGCTTCTATCGAAAACTTGCCTTAACGTTTTCATGGACTGTGTTGCAGCTAGTGGATACCACTGGAATAAGCTTTTTATATCTTCAATGATTGTATATTGCTGCGTTAAACTTACACACTGTAAAACTGATGAATGTTATTTGCAATAAAAAAAATTTCTTTGTTACAAT
>JAFELO010000008.1:110355-122164 GCA_017140195.1 Eumaeus atala | reverse complement strand
TAGAGACTACGAATAACTGTATCCAAATTATATCCTAAACCTTCCTCAGGAAACGCTCTATTCCAAGGTAAACCGCATGAAAATTCATTCACTATACTTTTAGTGAATCACATACAACTTGCTATAACAAAAATATATAGAAGAAGAATGTTATGTCATTCTAAGATACAAAAATATGTAACAGAACCTCGTACAGTTATCGTTGAATTTATACGTTTAAATATGAAGTTTTCTCGTGATTAAAGTAAAGCTTTTTCTTCCAACCTATTTAAGCCGCTTTGTACTAGAACAGATATTTCTCATGGGATACCGTCGCTAGACTTACTTGTAAGGCGATCATTGGACGTTGTATTTTAAATTGACAAGAGATCCAAGCACCAAGTCCTTCGATGCTTTTGCTTTTAGAATTAATTACTTAAACAAGTGATGGATCACGTTCCGTAATGTTTAATGTTATTGAAATTATAATACTGCTAATTATGTGCATGGCTTCGGTTAAGGTAAAGGAATCTAATATCGCTGTAAATTGCCATATTTTGGCGATAAAGTGAAATATTACTGCTGTAAGCACTGCTTGAATTTAGGAATCGATTATAATTCACTATAGAACTAGATTATACATTTTACAACAAATTATGTGTGATGCCTCTTTTAAAAATAATAGTCGATGGTCACTGGCCTTTGATTGGCGAACGGCGAATCGTAGGACAATATAGGGCGGAAACTGTCAAGCGGAAGTGGTGTCATTATTTGAATAGAGTTCCTTTCTACATATTCCCCCTTTTTCCAAGTTAGTGTCCTCACATTTGGACAAAACTATCCTAACCTAACCCATGGTCGGGGATACCTGTACCTCACGCGGTCTACCTCGTGGGGTCTCTTGTAAGCACTGCTTAAACATAGGGATCGGTTATAATTCACTATAGAACTAGATTATACATTTTACAACGAACTATGTTTGATGCCTCTTTTACATTTAAACGTCACTCTCTGAATCGAAAAAATAATATTCGACCGTCGCTGGCATTTGACTGATGAACATCGAATCGTAGGATAATACAGCGGAAACTGTCAAGAGGAAGTCATTATTTGAATATCGTTCCTTCCTGCACTGCTTTAATTATTGACATCGGCCGTTTCATATTTTTTATGTAACATAGAATGTTTCCTTTTAGTTTTAATAATTCATTTTTCAAGCTTGTCTGAAATTGATTACTATGTTTTTTCGTTAGGAAGGCGACGTCTGGTATTACCGAGGTCTTAATGTAATGTCTCGTTAATGTGTCGCATATTCCCGAGTACGGAAATAAGTTTTTCCGTACTCGGTAATATTCGGTTAGATGCTTCCTATGTGTTTCGTGCGGTTTCAATCCGTTGGCACAAGGGGAGAGCACAAGGGACAAAAACAAGAGGTAGTGCCATGCAGCATTCCAGCAGAAATTGGGCCGGCGTGCCGGGGAGGTACCTCTCGCTCACATGATACCGTTGTAAAGTTCTATCTTCGGTGTCTCACCTCTTGCGATTTATGAGTAGCCGGTGGCCCATTGGAGGGGAGGAGAAAGGGAGAGCAACGCATCGACATAGTAATTGTGTGGATGTTCATGGGCGGCAGGAGTCGAAAAAGGTTGCGATCGCTCCTTTGCCCCTCTACACAAGAAAGAAATATTATGTTGCCGTAAGGTAGCGGCGGGCTCAAGTGTTGAAACTAGTGACACTGCGTAGTAAGTATATTTTGGACAAGGTGGTGATATGCTGCATTACAGCAGCATAAGGCGGGCCCGGCCGGGAAGACTTAAAAGTAGCCGTTTGCCAATTGGGGGTAAAGGGGGGGCAATGCACTACGTCATTATTATTTTTTTATTAAATCGTTACAACACTTACATTATTCCCACAGTTTATACAATATTTACACAAAACCACTTACATGGTGTTACTGAGAAAAAGAAGACAGTTTCGCTTAGAACTATGATATTTACGAAAAAAAATTGATATGCCTATCTACGGGAATTTCCCGAATCAATCCCGGTTTTTTTGACATCGGCACGGTTAATGGCAATGTAGTGGCGTAGCTCTCCCTCACCCCATCCTCGCCAAGGGGCCACCGGCCAATTTGGCTGCAATGTAGCATACACGCTACTACCCTCGTTAATATGTTCACATACCGATGTATGGTGCGGTAATATATACACGATTACATTTTTTTTAATGTAAATTCGTGCTAAAAAAACTGAAGCACTACATTTTTTGTTATGATATAAATGATATCAGACCTCATCAAAGACAAATTTATCAGTAACAATTTAAAAGTAATTGCTACAATATCATATTAATAGGGCACAAATATTTGGCATGTTTCGACAGCCACTACAAATACAAAGCTTGATACTAAATTTTATTAAAAATAATGAGGTTTTAGTGGATTTTACATGGCGCGGAATTAAATATTTGTATTCTATCATAAAGGAGTATTAAAATAGTTTACTACTTTGTATTATGAGTATTAATTATATATTGCAATTACATTAGCAAATAATCTAAACTTCGTAATTCATCTATTACCGATGTTGGCTCGGATTGAGATGCGGATGGCCACTTTAAGCACCTAGCACCAAAAAAACAACCGCGAATTTTATTTATTTATTATTAGCAATATTATATATTATTATTAATGTGTTTAGCTTATATTTCGACGCAGTAAGTGTCGTAAAATAAAACTAGGAGGACATAAAACAGTCAAGTAATAGTCTCATTCATATCTAAAGTAAGTGAACTGTTGTAATCATGTGCTGAAAATATAGTAACACTTACTTGAATAGCCACTATTTTTGATGAAGAGCATTGTTTCGCTTGCAAACGTCACATAAACTAATTAATTTGAATTTATCCATAGGCGTTAAACTCAAACCTACCTCGTGATTGGCTAGTGAATAGAACTAGTCCGAACTAGTCAAAAATATTATTCCGCGTAATTTGTTCCTTTAAAAAGGAAATACGGAAGTGTTTGATACGTCGGTAATTGGTGCCATCTTTGGTTATCGCGGTATTCGATGCTTTCACCGATTATGCTGTGTCGTTTCATGGGGCTTATGAGAGGCTAGTTGATAACCTAGTGGAGGCCTATTGTATGGGAAAATGAAAGGAGCATAACGCTAAAATAGGAAGAAACCACAGATCCCATCTTGTTACTAATATGACTCTAATCAATTCTCTCAGTAGTTTGTGTACTTCGTACATGAATTTCCTTGTGTGCTGTTTGCATCGTTTGTGCTTTGTAACTCGTATTCGCTTTGTTTGCTCAACAAGGATGCACTAAACAGATAGCTATGCTGGTAAATACCTAAGCGAAACAATTCTGAACAATTTGAGGCACAATGTACCCATTTGTTACCCTTAACAATATTTATTTCTTACATGAAAATTTTTCTTCATCTTCCTCCTAGCTTCATTCCGATTCTTAATCAGTTGATATGCCTTGTCCCAATTCTGTATCAGACGATATATGGCCGGCTATCTAATATAGGGGATTTCATGAGGTCCTAGATCAGATCAAATTCAAATATATGAGTCTGGATTTTCATACGAGATTTTCTTTCCTTCGGCGTAAGAGCACCCTGAAAATGAAAAGTGAATTTTGTATATTTTATAACTTTACTAGTGGCTTACAATTGACGATAACGATTTAGGAAAGAGACAGATAAAAAGAGTGAGAGAGAGTTAGATATAGGTGAGGGAAATATACTTAGTTAAAATAGAAAGAGACGTTTTGTACATAATTGTGGGGCCAACAGAGAGAGAGAGTTGCAACGCGCGAGCACAATTTTTTTTCTTTCTTGCTTAGACAATTGGCTAAGAGATAGAAGAGAACTTAATTAAGTTTCGTTCAACTAGAAACGTTTTACATCAGCCGTGTGGTGTCTAACACACCCGCATGTTACACTGCAGTCAAATGGGGCCTCATTCGATTCTACGTAACGTGACAGCCATGATGGTGTGTCGCGTTTCGTGCGGTCTGTTTGTTATAGATAGGACATTCGAAATGAGTAGAGCAACATGGTTGCATAATAATTATGCGGTTATCTGTGGGCGTTATCATCAAGGTTCTGAATTCTCGTTTACCTTCCTATAATTATACTATATCATATATTTTTCTAATTGCTGATTTTCATTGGTCAATCAATAGAGCAATGATGTGACAAGAAAACGAATCAAAAGGTCGATTAGATCCCTATGCATCGAAATATATTAAAGTTAATAACAAGTCACTTTGTCACAGGTATCGTGGGTGCGGCGGAAAAATGATGAGGAGCCTATGAAATTGCTCACAACCGGCACTCAGCTGTACACCGCTGATGACAGGTAACAATTTACGTTCACACCACACTCATTTATAATCATAAACCTGTCGTGTATCGCACGTACGTTTTTAATTGGGATATATTTTACTCGCGATATTTGATTTGGCTATTTTGTTGAGAAATGGCGTGCTTGGGTTAGCATAAAACTGTTTGATGTTTTATTTTATATGTACAGGTACAGATGTATGATGTTTAAATGACAATTAAATAATCAGAAGTAAACAGTAATGATTCTATTTCATTTTTTCTATTCAGTTAATCCTCATATAGCTGTAGGGATTGGCTGCAACTAGTTGTCCCGAGACGGTGTTCTGTCATAAATGAAATTTAAATTTATTTATTTTTTCATGGTAAACCGTTTTATTTCTTAATGGCCTGCAACGTATCTACAAGATGCCTAGTTTTCTTATAGTATAGGGGGACAAAAGAGTAATCGGAGCCTTTCAAGGACTACCGACGGCCATGAACATCAGCATCATTACGCCGATGCGTTGCCCTCGTTTTCACCCCCCGTCCCCCCCAATGGGCCACCGGCTACTCACGAACTGCACGAAACGCGACACCGTAGGTGTCACTTTACAGCGGTATCAAGAGAGCGAGAGGTACCTTCAGCGTCGTGCCGGCCCAATTATAAATAAAGATGCAGTGTCATGCACCATCATGCATGGCACTACCTCCTACGCAGACAGACAACTGGTTACGAGCTACTGGTCAACGTGTTCCACAATATATTCTATTTACAATTGTCTTATTGCGAGCGGCAGCTCGCATAATATGAGTTTATATTTCTACCTCTTTAAACTTTAATTAAATTAGACCATTACTTAAATTGTCTTGTGTTGTAGGTACTCAGCCCGCTTCATACCGCCAGACATCTGGAGGTTGGAAGTACAGCATGTGAGGCCGTCAGACGAAGCGTTTTACGACTGCCAACTGTCGGCACATCCGCCCAGAACCGCTCGAGTGGCGTTGAGAGTCCCTGGTACGTATGTCATACTTTATGAAATAATGGCCTTACGCTTTGACCGCCAAGCTTCACCTTCTTAAAATGTTAAAGATAAACTTAAGTGATTAAATATATATCGGTTTCAATTATTTAGAAAACGTCAAATTTCTTATGTATGACGACAAATTATTGATGGTTTCAAGTCACTGCTTTATGTGATAGACTTTTCACTGGTAATGCTGGGTTCACCATTGGACTATATTCCAGTTATGAGACCTCTTTTTAAAGGCGCCTCTGTGATGATATGTCTGTAATCCTGATTAGCGCACGCCATAATTAATATACTATCATTCGTACAAATCCAATTGTATAAATGTTAACATTTAACCCTGTTGTTCACAGAGGTATCGGTACGTATCGTCGACGGAGCGGGCGCCAAGGTGGCAGAGCAAGTGTGCGAGCTTGGCAGCACGGTGACGCTGCGGTGCGAAGTGAGGGGGCTGCGAATGGAAGGGGGACCATCTCTGCTGTGGTACCGTCGAGAGCTGCTTCTGAATGACGATACAACTAGAGGTGGTATTAGGTGCGTACTATTTTTCGCAGGGACGGTAGCTCTCTTTGCTTTGATACTGCTGTAAAGGACAGCGTTTCGTGCGGGTGTATGAGTCTCCAGTGGCCCACATGAGAGGAGAAGGAAGAAGAGCAACGAATCTGTACAACAATTATGGGGATAATCTCGTTCGCCCACCTGTAACTATAAAAAATCGGTCCTTAAAAGAAGTTTACACGCAAACCTATTGCAATTGAAATATTTTCATACAAAAGATTACATGACATCTCCACGGGAGAGAATTTGTCCTTCTAAATAAAAGTTGTTGCCAGTCTTTTATGTATGCCTGTGCCTGATATGCCATTACATAGGCACTTACCGGCTATACAAAGCTAATGTTGCGACTATTGTGAGAGTATAGTAAAGAGCTAAAATACACTAGACTGCATGTCCATTATATTTCCACAAAAGTAACTTTGTTGTTGTCTGATATAATATAACATTACACACACACATACAACAGAAACAATCTCGCAACATTTTTTATCCCCTCGTATTATTTTTACAGACAATTTGTTATTATGTTATGTACATTTATGATTTACGCCAGAATAAATAAGCGTCGGATCTACAGGAAAGTGAACGGATTCTTTTGGGGGCCTCATAACTCTGACACGGGAATAAATAAGGCTGTGACCCATAGAATAGTAAACGGCTTGTACCGGGACCTCGTGACTCTAACACAATAGATCATAATTTAGGAATACAAGAAAAAAATCAAAAATTTAAATTTGTTTGACTTGCTTACATTATTTGCTTGCTGTTTTTGATTAGTGCTCATAAATTAGGGTAGGTAATTTTGGCAATATGTTGACAACAGTTCTCTATATTTTCAACAACTAAGGATATATAACAATGTATACATTTTGTAACATATTATCCTTCTTTCATTTTACAAAATTAATAGTATGTGTTACTAATTTAATAGGATGTGTTACTAATTCAATAGTATGTGTTACTAATTTAATAGGATGGCCACGTCCACAAAGAAATCAGACACATGGCCGTATTACCGTGATCTCCGAGGCATGAGATGAGATTAGCCTTTAAGGAATAAAAGATAATAACATCCTACACTGCTGGACCGACCGAATATTATTGGTACACCCTGGCGAATGTGATACGGTGTAATAATACAACTAGTTACAAAAATCAGCAATAGGCTACTTGATACACCACGGTTTAATTTCGTATCGCTTAAGCCGGGATCGATCTAATGCCATACTTATGTAACGCAACTCAACTTAAAAAGGACGAGGGAATCATCTTGACACGTCTGGCCAGCAACTACGTCAAGTCTTATAAACGTCACTTGCTACTTTTTGTAACTTTTCCTCGTCTCAATTCAGCGGCCCGACCCTACTCTATGTCCTGTTAGGTATATCTGATGCAAATATTTTGTTACATAAATGTTTTTTACTGAGGACAAAGGATCGTGTTCTTTTATCGGAGCTGATATAAGAGCGATTACTATATGTACTATACTCAAGTGACCAAAAGCAAATTCCCATCCTAAGTCTGTGGACATCCTTAGAAACCGCACAGAATAGTGAGTACATGCATTAATCCAACGTTGCTTACTCATCATCTTTATCAGCCGCACGACGTCCACTGCTAGATATATGCCGTAGATTACTTGTTCGTATCCTATAGTAAAAATATTCACGTCCTCAGTGAGTGGTACCTGCTAGCGCCTGCTCGATTCCAATGCAAAACATGAGAATATGTCTAAGCAGAGAATTCACTAGACAAATCTGTACGCGGTCAAGTCTACAGACATGCCCTACGGACTTTGTTACTATACGTCTGTCCAATGTCTATCTAGTGTTTATCTGCCGGGTGGACCGCGTCACTAATGCAATACACCGGGCATGTCTGCAAACTTGTCCGCGGGCACGTCTGCCAAGTGTTTTCTCCGCTGGGGATTGTTTATATTTTTTTCTAGCGTCCGCACGGAATTCGGAGCAAACGGCGCGAACTCGGTGTTGCGCGTGGCGAGGGTGCGGGGCGACGACGCCGGTCTGTACTCGTGCTCAGTTGCGCGTGCGCCGCCGCCCGCCCCGCCGCCCGCGCAAGTTACCCTACATGTTATAAAAGGTATTTTAAGGCGTTTTTTCTTTACATTCTTATATTTCTGATACATCAAATTGATACAGCCCTTATCGATCCACTGCTGAATGTGGTCTTTACATCTTCCCACCTAGCGAACGATCCACATTTAAACGAACGAACGAAACGAACGATTTAGGCAAAAGTAAATGCAATATACATTATATTTGGTAAATGTAAATATATCATTTTCTCTTTTCAATTATTTTTCACTTCATTTTAAGATATAACATCTGATGAGACCTCAAGATCTTGTGTACAAAGTATAACGTCTACCACAATATGTTATTTTGTCCGTATTCATCACCTTCAATGGAACACCAAACAGGGGCTGTGGTATTTCTTCACCGGGTTACCACAACCCATTAACTGAGTGGTTACCATTTTAGGTGTTAATTACACTGTTGTACATTTTCTCGTAGATTAGACTTATCCGCACGTTTAATTTTCTTTTGTTATTTTATGTTGTGTTATTTACACATTAAATATACCTTATTTGTACTTTTTTCCCATCACTGGCCCATCAAGGGCAAGGCGGGAGGAGAGGAACTCTTTTTATAGTATTTCAACGACTAACGAGGCCCATTAACATCAACATAATTATTCCGATGCGTTGTCCTCTTTTTCACCTCCCCCCAATGGGCCACCGGCCACAAACAAACCGTACGAAACGCGACACCGTAGGTGTCACATTACGGCGGTATCAAGTGAGCGAGAGGTACCTCCCCGGTCTGCCGGCCCAATCCCGTTGTATAGGAGGATGTAGTGTCATGCACCATGCATGGCACTACCTCCTCTAGGTTCTACCCCTTACAAAATACCTGTTTGACCTCTATTCAGATGCTTGTTGGCGTCGTTACTCACCCAAATCTCCGACTCTGCTCCCTCATACTATAAAAATAGCCATGATACAGAAACCAGTATTTAACGTAATCGGGGCAAGCTCTTTAACACTATTATGATAATGTCTATCAAAATTTGTTAAACATTAGACGGATATAAACACGGCACCTGTTAGAGACGTGATATTGTGTAGTAGCCGTCTCCAGGCGCCGCGTTAACATAATTTACTTATTTTTATTTATGTTCGCGTGTCATGTAATACTTTGTAGACGAAATTTACTTTTAAAACGTTCAGCTTAGAGTACAAATTCCTGAGAGTTGGTGACGTAGTGACATGATGCGTTGTCGTGGAATGGCGCAAGCCCTATCGGGGAAGTACCTGTCACCACAGTCAAATGACAGTTATTCTGTTATGTTTTGTGCATATCTGTAGCTCATTGGAAGGAGAAGTATGAAGGGACAATTATGCAATGTTATATAATGTAACCGTATACCTCCGTATATATATATTTATATATGTGTGTGTGTGTGTGTGTGTGTATGTGTGTGTGTAAAGCATGTACCATAAAATTTTATGCAAATGTTGGATGACACAATAATTGTTACAGGTGAAAGTTTGGCGGAGCTCCACCAAGGGGCGGATTCATCTGTGACGGCCACACCATGGCGCATCGTGGCTCTGGCGATCCATCTTCTTTTATAAACATAATTATAATATTTAATAAATTGTTCATTTTTAATTTGTTTTATTTATTTGTTGCTAAAAGTAATGGTAGGAAACAATTGGAGGTGTAGCGGCACTTGGCTCGACGTAAATGACGATTATATTAAACTAAATAATGTTCAAATTGTATTATTGTACAAAGACCTAGAAATATCAGCTCATATTATGCGTGCTGCGTATGTGAGGTTGAATCGTTGAGGAATCGATCAGCGACCTTGTCATGCCGGTTGGGCTCGGTAGCCAGAAGTGAACCCAGACATTATGGTCGAAGCCAATAGAATCCTCCTTTGTAACTTCTCTCATAAGAAAAGGGGTCTGAAAAGCAGGAGGCGGGGACGTTATATAAAAATGCAGATAATTTTGATAATTAACAACGTAACTTTTTAAAAAGTAATACCCCAATATTGTACAACAAAATTCAACAATAGAAGTCCTGTAAAGACAAAAAATATTAATAAAATTGACTTGCCCAGAAAATTTTCTTTAACATGTTTTGTGATAAGAAGTCAAATTTGTTAATTACTGCACAATACACAGGGAATTGACCGTGACTTACGTTCTGCTGTGGACGTCGTCCGGCAGCTGGGGAAGGCGATGATGAAAATTCACGAGCTTAGCTGGACGTATTACGTATACATTTGTTAACAATTCATCGCCAATTTGTCGCTTCCATCTAGCTTAATTGTGTATATTAGCATTCTAATTTACGATTGCTGATTAAAGGATTTAAATGGGAGAATGTTTATTAAGGTCGCATAATGTGAAATCCTGTGCTGTTATAGACTAAATATAACTAGTGAAACTCAATCTAGTGTATGAGTGCAGGATAAACAAAAAAATTGTATGCTTCGGAACAAGCGAGCGTAGTATTACTTCAGAAGTTATAAAAAAGAGAAAGAAAATGTGTGCTTACAGCTCTCACTGTCTTGCCTATACGAAACGTAACTCGTTCTCTCCCTATGTCACGAACATATATATACATCCCAAATTCCGTGTAAGTCTCTCTTTCTTCTTTATAACTCTACTTCCGTTTGCCTCGTTTTCGTATCGTTATCGCCATTTACTATGCATATAGTGTGCGTAAAGGAATTTTACTTAGACAAGTACTTCTTATAAACTGAGGCTACTACTTTTCGCAAATGAGCATTTGGACCACTAGTAAGTAAGCGATCACCAATGCCCACAGTCATCCGCTACACCAGAGGACTCGGAGATGCGTTGCCGATAATTTTTAGTGCTGAATTGTCTCTATTCCTTAAGATCCCTACTACTTACCCTACCAAACTACAATATACTAGCCGTCTGCTTCGTGGTCCAGTGGTAAGCATGTTCAAAGTTAGCGGTGTCAACAATGGAAACAAACGAAATTCCAACCCAGATTACGAGTCAAGTTAAACAGTGTTTTAGGTAATACTGCTCCTGTATTAAATACAATTCACACCTGGGTAACTAATTTTAAACGTGGGAGACAGACCTGCGAAGGCGCCGCCCGGCCGTCCAAATGAAGTCACGAATCAGGACATGATCAAAAAGATCCAAAAGGACCGTTTAAAATGATCCGTGCTTAAGCATTTCCTCTGAAATTAAGCATTTCCTCTGAACGCGTTTTTAACATTTGCCAATGAAACGGCTTTGCGCGCGATGGGTGCCGCGTTTGCTCACTGTTAACAAAAAGCAACGTCGAGTGGACGATACGTCGGAGTGTTTGGAGCTGTTTTGCGTGATACTAAGGAGATTTTGCGGCATTATGTGACAGTAGATGAAACATGGATACATCATTATAAGAAAGAGCGGAAAAACTGCGCCGAAGGAAGTAGAAACGGTTTTATCGGCCGGAAAAGTGATGGCGACTGTTTCTTTGAGGATGAGGATGCTCGAGGGATTATTTTAGTCGATTATTTGCAAAGAAGAAAAACAATAAATGGACAGTATCATGCAAGCTCGCTGCAAAAATTTAGTGACGAAATTGAAATTTTAACCGAAAAGAAAATTTTATTCCACCACGATACCTGTGCACACCTTCCACTTATTCCCGAATCTCAAGAAATGGTTAGGTTGCCGAAGATTTTTATCGAATGATGAAGTTATTGTCGCCGCAGATGAGTACTTTGAGGGGGGTTAGGGAAACAATTTAACAAATTGGTGCAACGGCATTAACTTTTCTAACTGGAACTGGACTAAATGCACTGAGGTAGAAGGAAACTACGTTGAAAAATAAAATT
>JAFELO010000008.1:48554-110333 GCA_017140195.1 Eumaeus atala | reverse complement strand
ATATTATAATTGCTTATTGTAAACCCACACCCAATTTTTTTAAAGCATAAAAACTTTAACTAATACATTCTGGCACCATAAGTTTATAAATCAGATTTTGATATCTTTCATCTTACGCTTCGCTTGCCTCAGTTTAGCAATAAAAATGTCAATGATATTGAAAGTAGTAGTTACATAAAGCATTAATTTTATACTGTAAACTTATAAATTAGATTAACATGTTTTGCAAAAAGGAATAGTTGAATAAATTGAAATATTTAATTATATTTGATATATATCGGTACAATTTTTACTAACATTACAATCAAATTGACGTGTATTATTTTGTATGTCATGATTCATGATCATCATTATCATTGTCAGCCCTTATCGGTCCACTGCTGGAGATCTCTCCTCTTTCAATGAACGCCAAGGCGGCCGATCTCCGTGCAGTGGCTGGTCCACGATGAACGCGAGTAGCAGGAGATCGGCCGTCTTGGCGTTCATGTTATGTTTATTGTTGTATTACTCAAATTACGCGACACCTATAAAAGTATACGCATCAGAAATGTGTGACTAATATATTCGTATTACAGAAGGGTACATTACTCTTTTGTAATAAAAAGAATAATTAAAAATAAACCTCAATAAACCGTCAAAAAATGTTTTCATAGCTGTAAATTTACATTTATTTTTTAAACGAGCTTCGTTTGCTCTGATTGCCTTTTTACGACTACCAACGTCCATGAACATCCACATAATTACTATGCCGATGCGTTGCACTGTTTCGAAAAATTGGGCATTATCGTATACATTTTATTTCTCATTTTGAGCTGTTTGTGATTTTTCGCTGCCCCATTGGAGGGCAGGAGGAAAAGAGGGCAACAAATTTTTATAAAGTGGCCAGCCTTAATGTAATACGGCGAATTATATAACCCTCTTGTATCTCGTTGATCTCATTCAAGCTTTATACTTCATACTATACTTTGAAGACCGGCTGGCCCAGTGATAACGTGGCGGTTAATCCAAGTCTTACGCCAGAGGTCGCGAGTTTGAATCCCGCCTAGGTCATGTATGTTTATATTTGTATTAAATAATGAAAACCTTAGATAGAGATATATAAAATTTCTTAAATTAATAAAAAACATTAAATATATTTCCGTTTTCTAGTACTACAGGTAATAAACAACGAAAATATATTTTATGTGCATAGGTTTACCATCCTCACGGTCAGTTCACAGGACTAACGTGACAGCTCTCACTGTCTCGTTAACGTGATGTGACAAGTGCACAGATATTATATTATTACAATGTGTACGCATTAATTCTGAACATTTGCTATTAGCGATAAATTCTATCGAGTTCGTGGTGGAAGACCCTTCAGTTGTGCTACATTAAATATAGGTCACAACAAACACAAAGCATTTGGTTCACACAGTTGAAACTATCGCAGAAGTAAATTATTTTTTGGCTTTAAATTTATTATCATCCGCTAAGTAGAGTAAGTTTTATTAGTACTTTGATCGGTAAGACCGGGGAGGTCCCACGTTCATGTGATTTGTAAGTTTCAGGTGGCCCATTTCAGTAAGAAGAGCGAAGGAGTAACAATTTTGCTGATTGGGCCAATCAGCGTAATTGTTACTTTGGATTGTCTACTGGAAGAAATGTTGAGAGGAACAGAGGGGAGGAGAGAAAAGAATATTTTTTTCAAATATTTAAATATGTAGACGCTTTATTGGCGCAGTGGGTACAGTGGGAAACTTCCGTGCACTTAAAAGATTTTGTCATAACTACTACTGGAAACTACGGTTTTACCTCAGACATAACAACGGCTTAAATAATAATAAATAAAATGCATCAGTAATTAAATAAGGCATTTTAACATCTCTGTGGTGCACAGCACCTAAGCCTCGCCTGGCTGCCCTCTCTTTTCTCGGCTTGTGTAAGTCATTATAACCTTGTACTGTCCCTCCGCTCCTGAGTGAAATCGAAATTTCTCGTTCCTCTTAAATTCGTTGCGGTTGCCACGACAGTTATAGCTCCTCCTTCGCGTTCCCTGAGGTCATATCAAGGGGTCGTAATTGGTTGCCACTGACTGGCTAGACAGGGGTAGACAGCATTCCTCGCTATAGTTCAAGCTTTGTCTTGGCGGTGGGGCTCAGTAGCCTCGGGTGAACCCAGGTGAAGCCAATTGAACCGAGGGGATGCTCTTTACACCCCTCTTATAGAAAGAGGAGACTAAAAAGCAGGTGGAGGAGCGTTCTTTGTGCCGCTCTTATAAGATTAGAGGTAAAAAGATCAAGAGGAGGAGGCGCTTTTGCGCCCGAGCTAAGGGGTGAGGATGGAAACCTCACCATATTGCACTGTCCCAATGTTAACGAGGTTAGGTTGGTGCACTGTCCCAAGCTGTGGAGAAGGCATCGGCACCTTAGGGGACTCACTAGCCGTCGAGGTGCTCTAATGATTTGTTGTGCCGAGGAACCACACCAAAGACGGCACTCGAGGCAATCGCGGTGGTTTTTGTGAGTATTCGGCACTATAAGTGTCCCACACACTACTAGACTAACGGCATTGGCAAGCGGTTGTTGGTCGACCAAGCCCAATTACTGAACACTCTTACTATCAGACCAATGTATTTTATTTACTATTTAACAGAGAAACAAACAATGGTTAAAGCACTTAGATTAAAAAATAATGTTACTAATTCGTACATCAACAAAGTTTCCACTTATTACTAAAGCATATTCCTAACAATATATTAGATGCTTAATATAATTGAATTATTTTTATTTATAATTCAAAAGGTTATTCTGTGAATTTTTTTTTCTTCATTTCTTTCTTCTTTCCATACAGCAGAGGCATATTCTATCACTGAGCGAACTAATGAATTCTGTAATAATGAACGCACGTTTATATGCGTTACGTTACGTACTGAGTGATTGATTGACTGACTGACAGACAACGCACAGCCGAAACTGCGGTGCCTAAATTTGTACAGAGGTTTCTTCCAAGGTGTATGTGAGCACTAAAAAAAAGTGTACATAAATACAAACCTGAAGGAGGGTGAAATGGGGGGATGAAATTCATAATGTGGAAGTTTACCTTATTACGCGGGAGATTACGCTGCTAGTTTCCTTATAAATGAGCCCTGGGAGGGCTAATAGAATAACAAATATGATTCCAGTAAATTACTTCAAGTTTTATTTCACTTTGATATGAAATTATATTGCAATTCTGTAAAGGAAAACGATAATACAATGTTAAATAATCGGTGAAGGGTATAATATTAAATTGTCCAAAGATAAAAATGTTGCTACGTAAATTTTATATTGAAAAATAAAAAACATGTCATTATATTTATAATTTTTAAGTATCAATGCAGTATTGATTAACAAAACACCTGTGTTAATCGCTCAAGACAAATGTAACCTTATACGTTAAACTACGTTCTGTATGAATTTTATACTCTCCGTACTTTAGAAGCGTAAGTTTTCATCCATTATGATCTATACACTAGAGAACTGTAATTAGGTCACTAGCCAAACGTGACCTGCATACATTACTTGGTTGCTTAGTTAAGTTGTTATGTTTCACCTCTAGCATAGGCTTCTTGTGATGCGACAGCCCTGGCCGGCGATACCCCGTGGGAGCTCGTGGCGGAGGATCTTTCCAAGCGCTGCTCCTATGTCTCGGATGGGTGAGCTCTCGGTCTGAACCCCACTCATGACGAGATCCTGCGGGTCCGCCGGTTTGGGCATGTGGCATTAATGCAGAGGAGGAGCCGTACGGTAGAGAGATAACGGCTACCTTGTGCCTGGTCTTGGAGCGGTGGATGCGCCGTAGGCGCAAACTCCTCACCTTCCGTCCGACGCAGGAACTCACCGGGCATGGTTGCTTCGGTAAATATCTGTGTAGGCTGGCCCACAGGGAGCCGACGACTCGGTGTCACGATTGTGACGCGGTGGTAGACTCGGCCCAGCACACCCTCGAGGTGTGCCCGAGATGGGTGGCTCTGCGTCACGATCTGACATCAGTTGTCGGAGGGGATTTGTCAAAGTCGTGCATCATCGTCGCGATGCTCGGCAGCGACGAGTCTTACCAGACGATGGCTTCCTTCTGCGAGACCAACATGTCCTAGAAAGAAGCCGACGAGCGGGTGAGAGAGGAGGCTGTCGACGCGGCCTCCCTCCGCCAACGGCGAATGGGGGCACGAAGGAGACGCTATCTGCAGTGCCTTAAGTAATGCCGCCGTGCTTCGTGTCGGGCCGGAATGGGTACCCGGTCCACTTTAACAAGACACGGCGCCGTGGGGAGTGTCATAGCATAGCCGGACAGTCCCCGAAGAGGTGAAGTCTGGTCTTTTCGCAAAGTCCAGACTGTCACTGGAGGGATCCTGTTGCCTGCACACCCGGGACCCTCTACTAGTAGCGGCCGAAGGCGTAAATGCATTCCCCTTTGTTACCAAAAAAAAAAAGGTATCTTGTGATGTCCTAGTATCTAGTAGTACACGCGAGGGAATCACTCTATAATGTATAGTAGTAAAAAACAAACATACTCACACATAATCACACACGTAGGAAAAAAGGAGGATAGGCATAGAGAGGATACAGGCTTAGCCGGTATGGGATACTTAGATTGATCCCGACATTCTTATATACTAAAACTGTAATACGGAATGAAACAGCATAAGCAGGACCTGGAGCGTTTCTGGAGTTTCTTAGTTTTAACGAACGAGCTAAGAAACATCAGAAAACGCGTAACGGCACCACAACGATTCCTGGATCTTAAATTAATAAATTAAAAAAACGCTTCACGCCACTTCCCTGATGAACACAAAAAAAAAGATTAGGAATTAAATTACTCCAAAAGTTTGCGTTGCATAAGAAAGACAACGTGCAACACTAATCGTTTCATAAGGTGTAAAAAACTGGCACCAATTTGTCAATCGGGACGAGGAACTACCTGTAATACATTATATATATAATACATTATATACGTATCAATATAATTTTGCGAAATAATTGTGTCCAAACATTTGCTGCATTAACTTTAGACGAATGTCCAAGGTTAGTCGATGGTCAACTAGATGAAATCTGCGTACATCATCAGGTCCAGAAAGAAAGTCAGGAGTTTTAATTTGGAGTTATTAAAAGGAAATCTTTTTCAAAGAATACCAAAATGAAACTTGAGACAAAATCCTTAAGGCAATAAATAGAGCATGGCCTAAAGTGATCTTCTATTTCAAAGAATACCAATCCGAAGTAATAGATGTTAAGTGGTTTTGAGTAAGAGATTCTACCAAAGCATGCTATGTTGTAAACGAATTACGCCGGCACGATCGGGGAGGTATATTTCGCTCACATGATACCACCTGAAAGCTGATGCCGTCGCCTTTGATGCCACGTCTGTGGTTGACGCATCTGTATAATAAATAAACGGATGTCGATGGGCATCGAGAGCCGCCAAAATACTCCAACTGCTTATTTCCCCACACAACACTTAAAAAGAAACTGTTCATCCATTCAGGAAATCCTCCCTTGAACCAGAAAAGCCCGTATGTCTTAAACTACCTGTATCATTTTATCGAAAACAACTTCAAGTTTATATTGAATTCTGTAATCCCAATTATTCCGAAAATGTTATTCCGCTAAATGGCAAAAAACGGAGCCTTAAATATTATACTGACGAAGCGATGCAGTAACTTAAAACCAAAGCAAAACCACGCGGCACAGTTTGTTAAATTTAAAATCGCATAAGCCATGTACTTATATTTACAACTGCAGCAGCGCTAGGCCGCTACATCGTAAACTAAATTAATATACTGACGTTAAGCTCGCACATATGGTATTGTGGTCTGGGAATACTACAATTTTAGTTTTTATTGTGTAGGAAGCAAAATACTCGTAGCAGTTGCTATCTGATATGTCCAGATATGTGATTAATATTTGTGTATAGCCTACACCAAAGGAAAAATTTGACGTAGCCATCAAAGAGAGGCATCTGCCTCTCTTATGATCTTTGATGATGAAATTATACAAATCGCCATATTTACGGATCGCCGTTTCGTATTCAGACGGGTCGACTACTAGTCAGATTGTATACGGCTGAGCAAAAGTCCCCCAGATAGTGTTCGATGTTTATAGGTTATTTTAAAAAACTAGCTGTAATGTACATACAGTTACTTAAGATACACAAATATCCATACTATTTATCATCTATCTGCATATCATGTATACATATAATAAAACAGTAAAAAATGTGTATGTACAGAAAATATTTAAATATATATAAGCTGATTTAGAAACAGTAGTAGAGTAAAAATTTGAAGAAAACAATTTTTTTACACACGCTAATCTGCGGAGCTATTGGATGGATTTGAGTGAAACTTTTTCTCGTTGGCCTGGGCAGTATACAGATTGTAAGAACTAGTACGCGAACGAAGTGGCGGGCATAAACTAACAGTTCAATATAATGATATTAATCCGTGGACACTAGGTACGTTAGCATAGCTTCGAGGATTTGATTAGTTCCGAGTTCAGCTGTTCTAGTACCTGTAGTAACAGACAACTGAATTCAGTAGTTATTATGTTAATGTCTTCGTATCAGTATTTATAAAAAAATTGCTATTTTTTTTATTACTACAATACCTTGATGCTTCATTGGCGAAGTGGTAACATAAGCGGTAATGTGGAGAACGTTAAACCTGAGAGGCGCGGGAGTTCCGCCCAGGTCAGGTTTTAAGTATTTTTTTTACAAAATAAAATTCCTTAAATTTGTTAAATAATATTAAATTTTCATTTTTAAAACGGTGACGGCCCAACACAGTTTCACACCGCTGCTACTCCTGTGTATCAGGGATCGACAGCGGCCACCACTTGTGACCCTTCGATATGATCGCAGGGAGCTCGAGGAAATGCTAAGAGCTGTCTGGGACCTGCCTAATAATTTCATTTATTTCATTGTCCACATGATACCTATAAAGGTCCATAATCTGGCCGGGATTTGAACACGCGACCGCAAAATGTTTTCTCGGTCTATAGTTTCTAATCTCAAATTCTCTATTTATATATGTACTCATATATTGTACACGCAATCACATATTCACATATTCCTACACAACACATAAGCCACAATACCGTTAGAACGGTGTATATATACAGTATCCCTTTATCAATAAAGTTGTTACACCTAGGGGAATAGAGGCTGTGGGGTGCAGAGATACTTTACGGAAGTGACATATTTTGAGTTTATACATATTGATGAGGACAAAAAAGCCTCGCCCCTCGGCGGTAGCTTTCGTAGCCGATAACCATTTTTTGTTACGTGACAGGAAAAAATATGGCATCGATATAACGTAGATCTTTTACGGCTGAAATAGAAGATTCATTCAATGAGTACGTAGACAAGAAAGAAATGAGTGTAACAGAATAGTAACCGATGAAGCTGCATAGGACACTTCTTTTTGTTGACGCGTGGAAACGCATTTACGCGCCTTCACTGGCCTTGTGTGGGGTCCAATGGTATGTGGGGCCAACAACACATTACAGTGCCGAATACCCACAAAAGCCACTGAGAGTGCCATCAGAGTCGCCTTTGGTGAGGTGCCCCGGAACAACAAATAATCACATCGACGGCTATTCAGCCACTCCTCGACGACGGCTACTCAGCCCCCTAAGGGACTGATGCCACCTACACAGCTGGGGTTGTCCCGCACCACAGGTCAACCCCACCAACTTAGGGATAGGGCAATGGGGTAAGGTTCTCATCCTCGCCGCCTCTTTTTGCTCTTTTGTCCCCTCTTCTTATACAAAGAAAAGGGTACAAAGAGCGGCTTGTCCTCCTGTCCCGAGAAGGTGAAGTCTGGCCTTTTCGCTGAGTCTAGCGTGTCGCTGGACTGGCTTATAAGAGGAGAGGATGAATCCTCCCCTCTTATCCATCCCGGCCCGACACGGAGCACAGGAACACTACTGATGGCGCTGTAAATAGCGCCTAATTCGTGCCCCCATTCGTCGTCGGCGGGGGGTCCTCTCTCACGCGCTCGTCGGCTTCCATCTGGGACATGACTCGTCGCTGCCGAGCATCGCTATGATGATGTTCGACTTTGAAAATACCCTCCAACAACTGATGTCAGATCTTGACGCAGCGCCGCCCATCTCGGGCACACCTAGAAGACCAGGAGCAAGGTAGCCGTTATAGCTCTACCATACGGCTGCGGCGCCAATTTCACCCCCCCCCACCTCTGCATTAACACCACATGCCCTAACCAGCGGATCCGCAGGATCTTAACATGCGTGGGGTTTAGACCGAGAGCTCTCCCAACCGTGACATAGGAGCAGCTCTCGGCAAGAACCTCCGCAACGTGTTCCCACGGGAGATCACCGGTTAGGGCCGCAGCTGTAGCTCACGATACCGTACGGTATCAACCTCACTGCGACGGCCCTCTGCGCAGAACGCTGCTGGGCCTTATTTCTGGCAGGCAGACGATCCACCCAAATCGGGGCAATGTACGTCGCCATACTCCGACAGACACCGTAGTGCAGCTGCTTGCAGGTGGCGCTGGGTCCTCCGAGGTTTGGGTGGCGTCTGGCCAGCGCACTCGCCGCCTACATGACCGTCGGTCCCACTATGCCAAAGTGTGGGTCGAAGGTTCACCCTCCGTCAAGGACGAGCCCCATACAGATATTTGATGCGGGGGCTCAACCTGAGCTTCTCCTCTCCGATCTGCAGAGCTGCCCCCGGTGGGTGCTCCTTGCAGCTGGTCCCGCTGAGTAGAAGTCAAGTACGACTGGAAGCCCCAACGTCTCTATGCGGCCGATCACGAAGTCAACACTGACCTCGGCTAGCCGTGATAGAGAACCTTGAAGAAGACCGTTGACTTCCTTATCACGCTATGTGGGACACTGATGAAAGCATTCGCGATGTCCAGGGACACCGATGGCCATTTGTACGGTTGGCCATAGGGATCACTTTCGAGACCAGCTCCAGCTGCTCCTCCTCCGTGGCTCGGCAAATAGCCTGTTGCAAGATCTTCATCTTTTCCACGTAGATCTTGGGCAGCCTGTATGTCGTTCCTGTCAACGTCCTGGCCTACTGCCTCCTGATCCAGCCCGCCTGCAACAGGATAATTCGGACCGGAAATTCGGCCGTCCCGCCGCTGGGACGTACTCTTCGCGGGCGGCATGGCCGCTCTGCACACCGCAGTGAATGCGTCGCAGTACCGACCAGCCACCTCTTCCACCCCTAACTCCGACAGCAGTGGGAGCCTCCAACGGCCAACAATGGCTGCCTTGTCTGCTAGCTCCCAGTTTCGAATCCCAGAAGCCGATTGTGCCCCCTATGCAACGATGACGATCACGTCGGATGAACGAGGCCGGAGACACTTTGAACCGAATGTAGCGGTGGTCCGAGAGTGTCTCCACCTCCGTCTCCACCTCCACATCCGTATCCGTTCCGAGTCTTCGGACCCATCCGTGAGCAGGCGCTCCCGCCCCAGCTCCCACTCAGATAAATCCTCCAGCACCTCCACTTCTTCACTTCTCCCCCTCGAGCGACCACTGCCCCTCCACCTGCACGATCCCGAAACCGAGCCCGTCCCCCTCCCCGACACCGACATGTCTACACCTCAGAAGGCATGTAGACACGGAAAGCAACACAGAAACAAAACAAAAATGACACCCAAATCCCGAAACTGTTAACACCAGCTTCGAGGATTACAGGACCCCCAAGTCCGACAAAAACAAAAACCAACAAAACGACACGTCACACCAAAACAAAACAAGAATACAGAACCTTAAGCAATAGTCGTTTAGGTTAAAAGCTCATAAAAGCATAACTAAATTTCAAATTATTGTGTTTGACAGTTGACTCTTTCATTATGAAATATGTCGTACATGAATGAGGGTGGGCGTGCTGTGTGTATATCGTTTTATTTTACTAAAATAATAAAATCTTATGCATATTATGATTAATTATTTTAGTAAGAGGGAGTGCCATGCTGCATAGGAGGAGGTAGTGCCATGCATGCTGCATGACGCTACATCATCCTATGCAATAGAATTGGACCGACACAGCGGGGAGGTACCTCTCAATCACATAACCCCGTAAAGTGACATCTTCAGTGTCGCGCATCGTGTGGTTTGTGAGTAGCCGGTGGCCCATTATGGTGTCGGGAAAAGGAGGGCCACGCATCGGCATAGTAATTATGTGTATGTTCATGGGAGTCGGCAGCCGTAAAAAGGCTCCGATTGCTTGTTTGCGGGGTACATTTAAGAAAAAGAATGAAAATTTGCATAAGAAACTGTGGGGGTCACGTGGAACAAGAATGATATTTTTTTTTTGTTTTCTTTAAGGTCTCGTGTTATTTTAACCTAAACCTACCTTTTTTACTTTAATTATTATTTTGGTCAATGCTCTGTGTACTTAATAGCAAGTGTTATACATTTTGGCAAAGCTAAAGAATGCAGATGTTCTTAAAGTAACGTGCAGAGTAAACACCATACATCTATTTCAAATAAAACCCCTTTGAATTAATAAGGCTTAGCGAAAATTCTTCAACTCTAAAACTTGTCAAGCTGGTCTTTTAAAACTGTTAAGATTGGGTCAAGCTTTTGAAGGATGTCTTCTAAATAGCTACATCGAGAAGACACACTCTAGACGAATCACAAAAAGAAACTTTACAAAAGTGAAAATAACGGGATTTTTAATAACATCTTAAAAGTTAAATATTTCCACAAAGGTTACGTTTCGGATACTATCAGAAAAAATAACGTCCAATATTCAGTACTATTTTTCATGTAAGCCTGTATAATTATAATTAAGAAAACATTCTGGCGTTTCGAAAGTTTATACTGTGACAAACAAACAACTCATTAATCCCCTCAGATTATAATTCAATAAAGTGATAAATGATACTTATCATGTACTAGGCAAACATGAAATAAAGGAGCGTGATATTTTCGAAATAAAACTAACACGTATTCTTGCTGTATTATTAGTAACACGATATAAAGCCGACTACACGGAGTCTATTCCTGATGGCTTATTATGGAATTCCCACGAGTCTCGAATGAAATGTAAGGCTCAGTAACCTAACACGAGTTGCA
Organism: Eumaeus atala; assembly: GCA_017140195.1. Taxonomy (NCBI): domain Eukaryota; kingdom Metazoa; phylum Arthropoda; class Insecta; order Lepidoptera; family Lycaenidae; genus Eumaeus; species Eumaeus atala. Next base: position 99,252 of record JAFELO010000008.1, on the reverse strand, counting down.
CAGTACAGAAAGGCATATTCCATGTTACAAGGCAAATTTGAAAATACAGACGGAGCTTTGATGTGAAATACTCGACTATTTCAGTTTCAAAGTAGAAAATAAAAATGTTCATTTGTATTTAGTCATCACTCATTAAGATTAAAAATATATTGTTATTTATCGTCTATGAACTAAATAAGTAAGACGTAGGGCCATACTGCATTACAGCCAAATTTTGCCTGGACGACCGCGGAGGTACTTATGTCACAGCTATGCTGGCGCATTTCGTGGGATTTGTGAAAGGCCGGCAGCCCATTGGTATGGAGTAGGAAAGTAAAACGGCGCAACTGTACGACAAATATACGGTTATATATGGGCCGCGTTAGTTCTGTTCATTTGCCCCTTTACACTAATGTTTACACGTTACAACAACAAATTGAATTCATGAAGAACAACGTCTGTCGGTACAGCTAGGAAGTGGTAGTGCCATGCATAGTCCATTGCGTTACATCAGAGGCTATGCAACGGGATTGGTCTGCCACGACAGCCGTAAAATGACATTATCAGTGTCCCGTTTGGTGCGGTTTGTGAATAACCAGTGGCCCATTGGAGCGGGGTAAAAGGAGGGCAACGCATCGGCATAGCAATTATGTGGATGTTCCTGGACGTCGGTAGTCGTAAAAAGGCTCAGGCTGCTCGGTTGCCCAATATTCTATAAAAAAAATAGTATAATGTATAAATAAATATAATTTATACATTTGTACGAAGTACTGTCATTGCGTCATTGCTAACGAAACGGGCCGGTGCGATAGTGGAAGTACGTCTCACTCACATAATTACTATGGTGTTGCATTTTGTACAGGTTTATGATTATCTGGAAGCCCATTAGGGAAAGTAAAGGAGAGAAGGAGGACAACTCGTCTACACAATAATGTATAAGTTTATGAGCGTCGCCAACTGCTCATCTGACACCATGTTATTACAAAAACTCCATCACTTTTTCAGCTAGATGGATATAAACTGAACACATAATGTTGACTGGTTGAGCCGGTTTCGCAACTAACTAGACAACACCCAACTCAGAGACTCCTTCACATTAGTAACATCAAATCGGATGAAATTTACAGTTTATTTGCCACTTAAATTCCAAATAAGCTAACCGGCACTTTAATATGACCTTGTTAAACTAGCATTTAGAGTATATTAAGCGAGTAAAGCCCAATGAATGACCATCATCGAGTAGGAATGACTAAATCGATTGCATACCCACATATACTCGCGTTAATCCGCATAATTACAGAACTTGGAAATAGGACTGTAATTTCTACAATATTCTGTTGGTGTACTGGGTCTAGCTAATGTTAATTGACTGGAATCAATGTCTATCGGAATTAAGCGCCATTTAGCGTTAAACATTTTCCATTATTTCTATTTTTAATAGGATGGGATAACAAACCCCATCCTAATAAAAAAGAAGACGGATGATTAACAATGCTCAATTAATGCAGAAGAGTTTTTGGAAATAATGCGAAGCCAGTTGTTTGCTAAATAGCAAACCAGTCAAGCTAGTTCGACTATTTATCTATCTAGTCAAATTATTACTAAAACGCTACATCAACGTATATTCTCGTGGTTTATTTAATTACTTAACTTGCCCGACGTTTCAGAAGCTTTACAGCAACCACGGTTGCGGGTGGACTGAGATGACAGATGTCCTAATGTCACAAATTATTAAAAGTACCCGGATTATTATAATTATTTAGTTGTTCCGATTAACGCAACCAGTAATATTACTGTTTTATGGCTTGCTATCTTATGATTGAGATATAAGTCAGTTCGACGAATCGTAGAAATTGCCAAACTAGTTGGACTAACGATTTTATGTTGTCAAACTTATTGAAGTAACTGTCTAAGTAGTCAAAATTATTGAACTAATAAACTTTTATGTTAGTCCGACTACCTCTTTATCAGCTAACTGGTAAAGGCAGTTCAATGATTTCTCTCATGAGGATGGGACTAAAAAGGAGAAGGAGGAAAGACGTTTGCGCTTGGGATGAGAGAAGGGGCGAGGATGGGAATCTTACGCAATTACACTGTCCCACAGTTGGTGGGGTTGTCCTGTGGCGCTTCCTATTTCTCTATATATGGTTTAAAATCACGAGAAAATCCGTTGACTAGATTTTGAGAAAGTAAATTACAGACAGATATATAGCTTTTGAGGACTTTGTTATATCATTGTTGTCATTTTTTACTGTGCACAGTAGTTATTAAATAAATCAATTATTCGCTCGCCAGCAATCCCGCTCGCAGCCGATAATCCACATAATTGGAGAACTACAGTCGGTCCGCCAGCAGTATGACTATGTTCCGTTCAATATTCTGTTGGTTTATATCGGAGATGGATAATGTTAATTAGACTGAAGGTAATGTTCATCGGAATAGGCGCTGCAAGCTTTGCTTTCTGTTTTATTAACAGACAGAAAAGAAGGATGTTGTGAATTCATCGGTTTTTTTATCTTTCTTGTCTTATAGCTCTTAACTGAATAAAACTATTTTGAAGATTATGTTTGTGTATATTGGTCACACCAATCCTGGAAGGCATGTTATGAATGTAGATGAGGCAAGGCAGATTTGTAAGGATTACGATTCTTACATACCTGCCTTGGCTCCGATGTGGGCGATGTGTGACGGTCACTTTTTTTTTGTCTATTGCAGAACTGGCGTCAAGATCTTTGTGTAGGTAGGTAGGCAAGCTCCCTAATGGGATCGGCAGAGAGTATACGAAAAACTTATTGGTAATATTCGTAAGATTGGTGAGATGATTGAAACAAAACAAAAAATTTGACAAACTTATTTTGCTTGTTCTGAGGGAGGAGGAAATCAGTGGCAGGGTGGAATTCAATTCTAACGTATGAACCTGACGAAGCTTAGTAAATTCAATATGTACTAAAAACTACATATCATAATTGAATCACAAAAACGTTACTATTAACATCCAAGGAATAGGGCACAGGTTAAGCTAAGTTATATCTTATATATAAAAGTCTCGTGTCGCAACATTAGTTACCTACTCCTCCGAAACGGCTCTACCGATTTTTACCAAAGTTTATATGCATATTCAGTAGGTCTGAGAATCGGCTACTATTTATTTTTCATAATCCTAAGTGATAAAGGTTGTTCACCTTGAACACACACTAGATATTACCCACAAATAATTTATATGGCAAAACAACGCACGCCAGGTCGGCTAGTAAGTCGTATTTCTGTACACATTAAGATATTCGGCGGTGCATCATCGATTAAAAAGGAAAGAATTTCAAATTTTATACTGACTTAAAACAAGTACAAGACATTCGAGCAAATGAATATTTTATATTGTTCGTGGAGTTAGACACCGAATACTCTAGCGGGTGGCAAACAAAAGTTTAATTAGTTTCGTTCCCGCTCATCGTACTGGTTCCCCAGTACCGCTTGTTTGCTGTCTCAAAAAAATGTCAAGTGAATTCACAAGTACATACGAGTAAGTTGTAAACGGACGTGTCATCAGCATCGATAGAACTGCGAAAACTAAAACAAAATCACGAAAATTCGACTATACCTACATAATAATGATAATAAAACTAATGTTCGTGAACAACACACCACAGATCCTTTTGTTTACTACCGACGCCCATGGACATTCGCATTATTGTTACGCAGATGCGTTGCCCTCCCATCATCATCCCCCAATGGGCCACCGGCTACTCACTAAGCGCACGAAACGCGACACTGAAGTCATTTTACGGCGGTATTACGTGAGAGAAAGGTATTTCCCCGGTCATGCCGGCCCAATTGCGTTGCATAGGAGGATGTAGTGTTATGCACCGTACATGGCACTACCTCTTACTATGTAGCATGGCACTACCTCTTCCTCCTACCTTTACGTGTTAAAGTAACATATTCCAAAATTTGTATTGACTACGTAACCAGTACATTAAAGTTCAAACGTGCTCGGAATAGACTCAAGACTTGGCAACTTGGCATACTCCTAGTTAGGACATCTGACTACTTACAAAAACGTGACCATGCGAAACTTCTCTTGATTAAATGAGAAAACCGAAGATTCGACGTCAGCATTTTGTATTGCCAAGTAAATCTATCATGATCATCAATCTAATCGATTTACTCCTACCAAATAAGATAATCAAACCCGGCCACACATGTAGATGAACTCCAGCCACATAAGTTGATCGACTCTAGACAGATAAGTTGACCAACTCCAGCCACATAAGTTGTTCAATTCTATACACATAATTTGATCAACTTCAGCCACATAAGTTGATCAACTCCAGCCACATAAGTTGATGAAGTCCAGCCATATAAATTGATCAACTCCAGCCACATAAGTTGATAAAGTCCAGCCATATAAATTGATCAACTCCTGCCACATAAGTTGATGAAGTCCAGCCATATAAATTGATCAACTCCAGCCACATAAGCTGATGAAGTCCAGCCATATAAATTGATCAACTACAGCCACATAAGTTGATCAAATCCAGCCACATAAGTTGATTAATTCCAGCCACATAAGTTCACCAATTCCAGCCACGTAAGTTGATCAAATCCTACCACATAAGTTAATGAGCTGCAGCCATATAAATTGATCAAATCCAACCACAAAAGTTGAGCAACTCCAACCACATAAGTTGATCAACTCCTACCAGACGAGTTGACCAAATTCTACCCGTCTTAGTTAAAAAGTATTTCTTTATATAACTGCGTTGTCTTGTCCACTCTCCTCATCACAAAAGACGCCATTGTAAGGAGTCTCGGTATAGCCTGCACATTGTATACTAATAAATAAAGACATACCTAATGGTGCAAACGAGTAACTGGAGCCTTGCGAAGAATACCCGCATAGAGGTTGTGCAGACGCTCCACTCTCTTCCCAACTGCTCCTCCAATGTTCACCGGAAATTCAACCAGTTTTATCTCGGAGTATACTCTAGCGGTATCGTGTGAGCGAGACCTACACTATCGTTCCGGACCAATTCGGTGATAATACTACTTAATTAAGTAGCTTAGAGTTTCCCTCCTCCAATGCAACGGAATTGGGCACCGGCACGACAGGGTAGGTTACCTCTCGCTCACATAATACCGCCGTAGTGACATCTTCAGTGTCGCGTTTCGTGCGGTTTGTGAGTAACCGGTGGCCCATTGGTTGGGGGTAAGTAGGGCTGCCCATCGGAATAGTAATTGAGTGATTGTTCAGTCGGTAGCCGTAAAAAAGTCTCCGTGTGCTCGTTATCCACCCATTCTATAAAACAGAGTAAGACAAACAACTCGGCCATTGATCTCAATTATGGGCGTCCATTTTTGGTTACGTATTCAGAATCCATAATGTCTCATCTGACGTCCACATTATACTGGTGTTATTTGAAAATGTACTGGTGACCGCAGTAATTACGAGAATAAATTAAATTTCAAATTAAAAATCCCTTTTCGAATTTGGACCTATAAATTCTTTAACTTTTTAGGAAAAGTACTTTAGTGATTTTCTTAATGTCAACAATGTGATTTTTGTTTTATAAACGTTTATGGTCTTATCGTTCTTCGGTTATCTTAAACTTATTAATCAATTATCCAATTGTTAGTTAGTAAAAATAATTGAATTTTTTTTAAGTGATTGAGTAAATAATCGCATCGCAAATCGAGAATCGCAAACACGTTATCATTTTTATTCGTCCATAGAATGTGTGATTTGAAAATGACGTGTGTTATTTAAGGATCATTTAATAAAAATACTTAATTATTTTTCGTATTTACAACATATCGATTTTTTAATGCGGTGGGTATTTTTTGGGACATACTCGTACTTGCCGTTGTAATCCACCAGGCTTCGATTATCACCAGGTCATAGATGCTTGAGAAACTTTTTTTCGTATTTATTATATGTATTTCTATATTATATATCTTAAACATATACAATCTCTTAAATTTATAAAAATATCGTAAATATATTTCCGCTATCTACTGGCTTGTACCTGTAACACAAGTCCTCACGGTACTTAGCCTAGGGCTAAGTTAACGTGGCGTGATAATTAATTCCACAGACATTGTTTTCTATATTTGGCTAACAAATTTCACAGACATATATAAAACAGTATTGTAATGCTGGAACTTATCGTCTTCTATTTATAGACCTGAAAGAAGAGATCCGCTTTGTAAAGGTTCCTTCCAACGCGTCGGGTTTATGATTGATGGCTCGTTATAATAATACTAAGCGTTCCATGTTGGAATAAACAAGACAATAGCCGTGTTATATTGGCTACCTATAATATCTGAGCAAGACGAAGGAGCTACATTTGGGACCGTAATCCGATTTGAAATAAATAAGCCCTCATTCCCCACTCCTTCAAAAGCGAAACTCGACAGGAATTTCTGTTGATTTACAGTGGTATAATATGAATGAGAGGAACCGAGAACGTTCCTCGGTGTTGCCGGTCCGATTTGGCTACAATGCAGCATAGCACTAACCTTAATTTGGCATTGCAAGGCAAATGTCTTTAGTAGACGCATAAATTATGTGGTAGCTCGTAAATCGGTACGCTGTATTGACTAACGTAGATTGTAAATTGGACACTAACGCACGCCGTCAGTTCACTATGTTATAACATGCACGAACATGTTCGTTGTAATCTCGCTTCAGTATAAAACAAAATTCTTATCAATAGTAAAATGACTAAGAGTCGACGTTATTATGCTATGTTGCGGACTACCGTTATCATTTACTTGGTGAAGTCGTTGGCTGGTATTATTTTTTGATTGTATCTATGTTTATGCCTTAATGTTTCATATGTATTTATATTTATCTTCTTTATTTTTGGCCGTGAGAACACAGCCAACCAAAGTTCCGTTTCAAACCTACTTCCACAATATTTCACATAGAGAGGTCTCTTATTAATGTTATTTATATTTATTTAAGTTAACTCTGCATGAACTCAAGACTGGGTAGATGCCTCCCACAAACTATATATTGTACTAACACCACCCCGCGGTTTCTAAAAATGGTTATGGAAAAGGCTATAGCTCCCGGAATGGACTATTAAAAACAAAAATATTTTTTCAGCTCTGGCTAGTTATACATGAGATGAGCGTTACTCATACGTTGAAACAAATAAACAAACAAACTTTATACTGTTAGTAGAGGCATATTATAGTGTAAAAGTCACAAATCAAAATTAATTTACAGCTACATCTTAAGCAATAAAGCAGACATTCTCTCAAAGCAGATGTGTGTACATTCATGTCTATCTGGTGGCGTAAAATGTGTCTGTCTAAAGCATGCTGCTCGAGTGGCGAGCTTTAGAAATCATAAGCTACAGCTTTCAACTTATGCGAATGTTACTCAATACAATAAACTTTCATGAATTTTGTCGTGGTTTATTAAATTATTCAACTGGCTCGATGTTTCAGAATCTCTACAGCAACGGGTGGACTGGGATGCCAGATGTCCTGATGTCATAAAATATTAAAAGTACCCGAAGAATTATAATTATTTTGTTGTTCCAGTTAATGCAAACAGTACTTATTATATTTAGCTGTCTTGAGGTGTTGTTTGGTCTTTGATTTGATTATGTTTGACACTGGGTCACAAGCAGAGGGAAGAACCCATCCATCTGCTGTCTTGAAATTTGGATTGGAAATTGTATATATTTTAGATTTTCATTATAGAAATACATCTAAGACGATCTCCGTGCTGGTCTGGGATGGATGAGAGTAGCATGAAATTGGCCGTCTTAGCGTTCACTGGAAGGCCTATGTCCATCAGTGGACCGGTAAGGGCTGATAAAAAAGATAATGATGATATAAAACATATATCCTAATCTGGGCGGGATTCGAATCCGCCACCTTGGCGCAACATGCACAATTGTCCGAGCTATATAAATGCGAAAGGAAATGCTATATAAATGCGAACATATATAATTATATAAATGCGAAGAGTCATTTAATCAGTTATCACGAAATCTCAGGAACTAAGTGCCAGGACTTGAAAGTTTTGTACGGGATTTCTGTATAGGACTTACTTGCTCACTAAGGTTTGGGAAATTCGAGCCTCAAGGGTGCGTCAAGGGTATTTAGAGATAAAGTACCCGAAAAAGCCGGGGGGTGGCTAGTATATAATATTTTTTGCAGTGAAATTATAAATTCGTGGCAAACTTTATCTTCAACGCAACATAATATTATGAATAATTACATCATAGCGGAGCTGATATTTCAAGAGATTCTCTATATTTCCTTGTAAAAGCAGGTTATCTTACCTAAGTTATGTCTGCATATTCATAACGCAAAAGTTGGACGCAAAATTGAATTTAACTTTTGTGTGGGTTCGTAAAGCATAATGTTATAACATACGCGGTAATGTGTACGGTGAGTGTTAATTTTAGATAAAAATATGAGTTTGCTTTAGACCATATTACTGAAGTAAAACTTGAATAGTGACTTAACTTTATTATTGCAGCATTAATAAACTTAAGCTCTTATGAGCAAGAGAGAAAAAAATGTGTGCTCGCACCTCTCGCTCGCTCTCTCTCTCTCTCTCTCTCTCTCTCTTTGTCTCTCTCTCCTTCCCACATGCGCCTTTATGTTGGCGCGGGGAAATTTATTTACGCGCCTTCACTGGCCCAGGGTGGGGTCCAGTGGTGTGTGCGGCTCGCGGCACATTATAGTGCCGAATACCCACCGAAACCACTGCGAGTGCCATCAGTGCCGCCTTTGGTAAGTTGCCCCAGAACAACAAATCGTCGGGGCACCTCGACGGTTAGTCAGACCTCAAAAGGCCGACTCCACCTGCACTACAGGACGACCTCACCTACTTTGGGACAGTGCAATGGTGTGAGGTTCCCATCCTCGCCCCTTTCCCGCCCCTTTCCCGCCCCTTGCCCATTTCCTTTGCCCTTTTGTCCCTTGGGTACAAAGAGCGCCTCCCCTGCCTGGTCTTTGGTCCCCTCTTCCTATAAGATTGATACAAAGAACATCCACCACCCCGGTTCAATTGGCTGCGCCCAAAGTGACTCGGATCACCCCAGGATAATGAGCCCCACCGCTACGACATGGCTTGAACCATCTCTCACATACGCCTACAGCAATACATAAAGTGTAACTATTTTTAATATGAATAATTGAAGTCCGCGAAACCAAAAAGTAATATCTTCCATTTTAATTCTGTTGACCCCAATTCTGTAACGCTCTCGTGACGTGTTAATCTTATTACCGAGCCGACTTATGCCAAGAAAAAATAAATATAAAAAATGTGTGAACACAAAGGACCTGATAGAATTTGCTTACAATGTAGCAACGGCATTGCGTAAGAAAATTAGACAACACGAGTATTCTCGTATTACTAATATCGTATGTGGGTAATGAAAAAAGTTGCCACGATGGAGTCGGCCTGAACACGTGTCGCCACTATGTCAGTGACGAGTTGGCAACTCGATTTGTTTCGTTTAACTTTTTATATGACGCGTTGTGCTGGAAGTTAGATTGGCTTTATTTTTCTTTGTTTAAGAGTGATATAATGACTAGGACTGATAGAAGACTCGCCCAGCCCGAAAGCCCTTGAGCATTCATTTTTTGTATGTCCGGTAGGGCTGTGATACTTGCCACGCAAACATTGTGACTGCCAGCTAGTCTGGGGTGAGCGTGAGCGGCAAGAGATCGGTCGGTTTTCCTTAAAAGAGGCTTATGCCCAGCAGTAGACTGGGCAGTAGTTAATTATTTTAGATATTTTTTGTTTTGCTATCAGATTAACTACAAGTGAAGTATACATTATTTTAATAACACTATTTTGTCTTAAGACAATAATACAACATCTTAAAACGAATTTGTCAAATGAAATAATAGGAGTCTACCAGCAAATGGGCTACGCTACATACAATACAAAACAGCTACGCAATGCTACGAAAGGGTGCTATGAACTACAGGTCGCTATTATTTGATGTTTTATTTTTTACGTACTTATTTTTAGTACTCATGTAAGAACAAATATACCATAAAGTAGCGTAGCACACATACGAAGCGTTACGTAGGTGTGCTTCAAGTGAACGTAGCTCCACATGCCTGTGGGCTACGATATTATTATTTCAGTTGATTTATTTTTAAAATTTGAGTGTGAATTATTGTTAATATCCTATACATATAAAGCGATAAGGACTATTTGTAGAGGTAATACTATGTACTCATTGACAATACAAGTTGTACTTTTAAATTTAAATGCGTATTATAATCAGTGAAGTCCAAGCTAAAATCGAGGACAACACCTTGCGAATAAGAAAAGATAATTCTAACATAAAATCATTTTTGTTTTTCAATCAAATGCCCCAAGTGTCCGGAACTTCGCCGTGCAAAATAAATATTTATGCCTTCAACTTTGTTATTAAAATTACTTACGACAGAATTCGTATTAATTTATGTATATGGAATATTGTATTCTTATGATAATAATTTAGCAAATTTTTTTTTTAATATCATTTTGTGTACTATATTCTGACACAAAGATACCAGATGAACATATACACATACATATGTCACATTAGTGTCGGGACCACAGGTAGACTGTAACGTCAAATTCTTTGGTTCTGTTTTTTTTGAAAAAATTCTGCTCCCTGGACTCCTGAAATGGACATAGCTTTAATGGTACACGAAATATCTCTAGAATACATCATTTAATCTAAAAGGAAAAGTACATTCACGCCTGTCATCCCTGAAGAGGTAGGCAGACGTTTGCTAGTACATCCACAACTCGTAAGTCCAGTAGATATACTAGCACACCCACGATTGGCCAAGGTACTGAGGCCCATGATGTCATAGGTGGCAAGCATATGCTCATTTCATTTAATTAACCATTTAATCTTACAGAGCCAAAGAATACTATTTTAATGTTGTAAATTTTAAGGGCACATCGCAATTGCCATTCGTGGAACCAACTGCCACACTATTCACAACAATCATTATTTTTTTTTATATTGTTGTTAAAATACGGCTATCAGCGACATATAATTTTTTTATATTGTTGTTAAAATACGGCTATAAGCGACATATAATTTTTTTTATTGTTGTTAAAATACGGCTATCAGCGACACATAATTTTAACTCAAATTAGAAACACACTGACTGTATTTTTTGGGGTTGTCGTCTCTATAATTATAAAAAATATGTTTTTAAAACCTAAAGGTATTTTTTAGAGAATATATAAAATTAAGGAACAATAAAACTACTTTTTCCGTGATCCATCCGTGACCATGGCTGTTGTAAAGCTTCTTCGGGCAAGTTAAATAACTAAAAAAACCGCGATAAAATCCCTAAAACTAATTTTATTTTAATTAAGGAACATTTTCTTTTGACTGTACCGTTAACACGATTTGTTTTCGAGCATCCATCATACATATCTCATCCAGAAACAACTTTTTTTTTTTCCAATTATTATAACAGAGGATTTGTGAATACAATACTTACAACACCTTTACAAATAAGCCATCTTTCATATTTTACATGGCGGCGTTTGGTCGTCAGCATTATTAGGCTGTAAAGGAAACTTGGTAACACCTCAACCACAGTATATAATTGTCTTACAAATAAAAATTTATTTGTTTATTTATTCAGCCAAAAATAAAACATCATCATTATCTACAAAAAACGTATTCTTTGTCCGACTCCGTTGTTGTGTTAACCACAACGGGGAATAATTACACATTCTTACAAATGTATCTTTTTGCTCTATTAAGTAAATATCTTCTCCTTAATGCGTTTAGTATTAAATTCTCATGAACAAGGAATTAACAAAATGTTTGAATACATTTAAGTAAAAACAGGCTATTGTTGTGATATCTACGGACATGTCACATTATGTTAGATTAATCCAGTGACAATATTAAATATTTTCATTATCTATCACCTACTCCTTAAAGGATGACCAGTAGCCAACATTTGATAGAAAAAATAAAATAAAAGAAATATCAAATAAAAATAGGGTGTAGTATAAGGTACATTACTTATAATATATTTATATTATAATATATATTATGTAGGGTGTTTATCATCATATAAGAGGTAGTCTGTATAATATAAGGCTGAAGAATTTGTTTGTTTGTTTGAAAGGACTAATCTCAGGTACTACTGGCCCGAGTTAAAAATTCCTTTTGTGTGTCTACCAACATCATACCATGATGCTATGGCTAAGGACCGGACTTACTCGGCTAATGTTAGTCTTCAATGATCACCCCCACCGTGGTTCCAGCCTTGTCGTTCAGTAGCTTGGGGTTGTAGGGTAACAGGTGAACTTGAATTGAGTAGGCTGCTCTTTCTAGCTCACTTATATGAAGGGGGTACTAAAGAGCAGTAGGAGGATTCGTCCGTTTACCACTCTTTTAAGAAGAGGAGACAAAAGAGCAAGAGGAAAAGGTGTTTTTGCGGATAGGCAATGGGCGAGGATGGGTCCTCAGTCTATTCCATAATTTTCTTTACTGTGCGTAAAATTATCTTCGTGTAGTAACCTATTCGCTGACACCATCGCACCTGCCCCAGTATTGACAAATTTATTCAAACAGATTGTTTTTGGACGACAGAAATATAAATCATTTGGCGTAATGGAGAATGGTAAGGGAAAATATTCTCTCACAGTGAAATGGATTATGTTTGTTCGGTGTATGCTCTCAAAGTTTCTTCGGATACTCGTATATTAGTGAGCAATAGTGCCAAGTTGCATTGTAGCTGAATTGGACAGCCACGGGTAGGTACCGGTCGCACACATAACATCACCGTAAAATGAAAGCTACGCTGTCGCGTTCTGGATAGTTTGTGAATAGCCGGTGGCACATTGGAGAGGAGGATCGTTGTCATGCACATGAGGGCAACTGCTCTGCAGGACAATAATAATGCGACATGGGCGTCGTCATTCATGTGAAAGCTTCTATTGCTCGTTTGCACAGGTGCAGCTCGTCTGGCCGGTGATGATGATGATGGCCGTTGGTCGTGGCCTCCGGTACTGGTACCACCTGGACGAGGTATATGTCCACAGGTGCAGCTCGTCCGGCTGGTGATGATGATGATGGCCGTTGGTCGTGACCTCTGGTACTGGTACCACCTGGACGAGGCATATGTCCACAGGTGCAGCTCGTCCGGCCGGTGATGATGATGATGGCCGTTGGTCGTGACCTCTGGTACTGGTACCACCTGGACGAGGCATATGTCCACAGGTGCAGCTCTAGCTTTTTTATTACCCGATTAAAGATTTGTAATTATTTTAAAACTAATATCTTATGTATGAAACAAAGTCCCTAATACTGTCTGTCGGTATGTGATCGATTTTCTCTAAATCACCTGAACGGATTTTCATACGGTTTTCAACCATCGATACAGCGATTCCCTGGAAAGGTTTTAGTGCATAATTGGGATCCTGTCACTCAAGTGCGAAGCCGCGGCGGATTGTTAGTTATATATAAAGTGGAGTTGGCATGATACGTGCGCCGCAAGGGCAAAAGCAATTTACTTCTCCGTGGGAAAGAGCTTCAGCAAATTTGAGTATGTAATCCTTGTCCTTAATTTTGGACAAAGAAAGTGGATACATATTTTATAGCATAAGGGGTAAATGAGCAATCGCACACATTTAGTGACTACCGCTCATTATAATCTGCGTAGTTAATAGTTGTGCAGTAACATCTCCCTACTACATCCGCTCAATTGGCCACCGGCTGCTCACAGACTGCCAGCAACAGACATCGTGCCGATCCCCACGCTAGTTACAGACGACACTTAACGCTCAACATAATAATAAATATATATAATTTAAGTTAACTTTTCAGTGGTATCATGTAAACTAGAAGTTCCTCCCCAGGCCAATTCGTCAGTAATCGATCTTAAAATTTGTTTTTGGCTGATGCCTGTACTAAGAAAAACATATTTTTAAGTTCGCTTTTATTATAGTTTCCGATATTTAATTATTAGACAGTGTACAATGGTATTTTGCATTTATAGATATAGATTATCTCGTACAACCATCAGTTCGTCTATTCAAACAATAATACAAAACACGTTAACTTCACTTTGCCATTGAATATGCAGAGGGCATTTTCAATTGGCGTTTACGGATCGTTTCCACTGCAGCCTCCTCGCATGGATCCCATCCAAATATTCCAATACTCGATTATGTTATGAAAGGATTCTCGCATATACGAATTCCCAAAATTGCATGGAAATTTGTGGCGTTCCCGGAATTTTGTATGAGAATTATGTAGAACGTTCGGGAATTCACATGAGTTTAAAGACGCTATCTAAATTATGGTTCTATGGAAACTTGTGTGTTGTAGACGAATTTTAAAATTCATTAGCCGACTGCGCATATTATAGTGCTCAATTGTGTGCGCTCACTCTCCTATTCCGATAGGACGGCAGCCCGAGAAGACCGAAGAGAAACCAGCTGCACTGCCAACTGCTTAACGTGCCTTCCTATGCACGAGGTTATTGAAACTAAAATCGCGCGTCGTCAAGAAGGTGACGCACCTGGACATTGTAGATGAGTTTCCGAGATCCACGAAATAAACACACAAAAATATCGTTTTATTAAATCCATCCACCAGAGAAATATTTTGTATTTTTCTTTAATATTATACAGGAGAAGCTATTGGAGCCTTTTTACGACTACCGACACACATGTCTATGGAGATATTCACATAATTGACATGCAAATGCGGTGCCCATCTCTTCGCTTCCCCTCTGAGAGGCTGCCAGCTGCTCACACACTGAAAGAAGAGCGACAGCATAGCATAGCCGTCATTTTAAGGCAGTATCATGTGTGGCATTTGCCCGGTCGTGCTGCACCAATTCAGGTCCAATGCAGCATGGCTTTTAATAATGTCTCTAAACATTTTTTTTTCTTCTTTTTAAAAAGTAATTGTAACGGAACACACATCCGTCACACAATAATTTCACGTATCCCGAAGCAAAATGAAACAAAAGCCGCATTTTCGCGTTCTTTGCGAAAATGTTGCTGGAGTAAACTGAGCCATTATGTGTTCTCATCGTCATTTATTGCCGACGATTTTTAACGTGGCTCCTACGACGTTTGACGGTGAGGAAAAATATTTTTTTAACGTAACGTTTTTTATGGTTAGGTAAATAGGTGTAGCGCTGAAATATCTTTTGTTTTTTTGTTGACTTTAACTCACTTAATTCGTCCGTCCGTTCCGGCCGTCATCGGCCCTGTGTGACGTCCGGTGTGAGGAGCCCGCGGCAAATTATAGTGTCGAATACTCCCTGTAGTGAGTATTCGACACCGCGATTGCCATCAGTGCCGCCTTCGGTGTGGTGTCCTGGGTAGCAGTGTGTAATAAAAAGTGTGTTGTGCCCACAAAACGCCTGATTTCACGGCTCTGCCCAGACGCATCGAAGTGAAGTTAGCGCCGATCGACTCGGAAAGCGAAAGACCGCTTTAATGTTAAATGACCGGATACGACACGGCTATCCTGCGCAGACACACGCCCTCGCGTGTTACTCTGTAACAAAATGACACGAGAACACAATTCCGCACGGCCATAACTTTATCAACGTATTGGAGAACATAGCTTCTTCTAAGAGGTCCGTCTGCACTCGCATCTGTATGGAGTTCCACTGAATATTGGGGATCGTAAATCAGACGACTGGTTCGTTAGTTAAAATTAATATTACCTTTTAACGCACTTCTTCATAACTGAGCTACCATTCGAACGGACACTTGCCTGGTGTAAATCTGTATAGTGGGGCCATTAGCCGGGAGAAATATGGAACAAATTGAGGAAATTTGATGCCAACCTATTAACCGTCTCACTTGAGTAGTTGTTTGTCGCGGTGGTAGTGATGATAAAGACTCGATCTTACAACAATTGGGCTCAATTTCACCTGCTTCAACCTCATATCCAAGAAATTCACCACACTGTTTAAGGAAAGAACACTTTTTAAGTTTCAGTGAAAAGCTAGACTCTGAGATCTTCCAGTAGCCTCTCCAAGCCTTGCTCAACACTGTCTGCAGTCACCAAAATATCGTCTACGTAAACAATGACGTATTTGTGTGCGGGATTACCCATGATCGTGCAAACTGAGTTTTCCAGCGGGCGATCATGAATGAAAAAACCTCTAATAGACCTTACCCCCCCATTGTTGACCACTTTACATAATTAGAATTGTCGTAAAGTAACCTCCGTCGTGAATGCTAGTCGTTGTAAACGGCAATCGGTTTATTCCAATTGAGAGAGTACTGTTGCTGCTGTTGAAATCTTTCCAACAAACATCTCATCAAAAACATCATTGTCATCAACAATGAGAGCCATTATTATTCCCAAGGTTATATGCACGGTTTAATCCAACTTCTGATGTCGTATCCACATTATTTGGACCATTATTGTCGGTTGGCACTGTGTGAGTGTAAGTGCAGTGAGTAACGTGCAAAATGACTCAAGAGTCAAGACTAGACACAGTTAATTTCACTACACTTTCATTTCCAATTTTAATTCTGTAGGTAGATAATAAAATTATGAAAATACAAATAATGAAAACGCGTAGTAGCAGTGCGTGACAAGAAGTGTATCGTAACCCCAACACGGCTGACTTTCTGACTGACTTCACGGCTCTGCCCAGACGGACGAAGGACACGCTCTCCGCTTTAATATTAAATGACTGGATACGACATGCGAGTATATATATATATATATATATATATATATATATGTGTGTGTGTGTGTGTGTATATATATATATATATATATATATAATTGCATTGCATGATGTGTAAGTATAAGGTCACCAATCTGCCGTTATGGCGCCGCTCGTTGCCAGCGATTTTGTTACAACGTATGTAGCCTACCCTACCCATAGCGACCGCGCAATTTGTCCAATTGTTCAGTATATCGTAATCCCCACCCTACAGCTACAGGCTCTGGCTGGGCATCAGTCTCCGAATCTTTCTTAGTACCGCAGTAATCACTTTCACGACGATAATCGGTTCTTTGCCGGAGACCAGTTAGTCGCATATATAATCACTCTCACGACGATAATCGGTTCTTTGCCGGAGACCAGTTAGTCGCATATATAATCACTTTCACGACGATAATCGGTTCTTTGCCGGAGACCAGTTAGTCGCATATATATATCGCCGATAGTTTCCGGGCGGGCGGGTTATAGGCATCGGGGCACCTCGACAGCTTATCTGTTCCCTAAGGAATTGACACCACCCCAACCGAAGGGTTGCTCTACGCCTCTGTATAACCCCCACCTACTTTTTAACAATACAACGGTATGAGATTCCCTTCCTCGCCACTCGTCCCGTATGCAAAAGCGTTTCTTCCTACTCAGTTCAGTTGGCTCCACCCAAGGAATAGGTAACCCATACAGGATTCTCTGGGGCGAAAGGTGGTGCTCAGTAGCTGATCTCCGCTGTTCACCGCAGGGCTTGAAACATGGTGAGGCTGCCTTTCAACTTAACCAGATCGGCATGATCTACGAAGTATCTATACTCACGCTACGGGCTACTCACAAACAGCATGGCACTACCTTTTCCTAATATGTGAAGTAGCCAATCAATGATGCACAAGCCATTTGCCAAATATATTAATTTTATCATTCGAACTTCATAAAATGTTTTCAACCTTCCTCATTTTTTTTAGAATAATCCTCATTTCTCCACCACATGACGCTTAACTCATTACATATTATTTTAAGTATGATGCTATTTTAATTTATTTATTGTCTCGAAGATATCGCTTTAAAGCGGCAAAGTCATTGAATTTTACATTCAATTTCATGACATTAAAATGCTGAGGTTACGCGTTATTTGTGAGTTACTGGAAGGTGTTCTCTCAATAGCCTTCACAGTTGTAAGCCAGTAAATACAGTAAGTGCGACTTCATTTTACGCGAGAGACTAATTATCATTCTGAACCATTTTACCAAAGACAATAACTCAATTTCAACCTGTTCATAAGCTTCGTACACACGGGAGACAAAATGCCGTAGATCTATTCCTAACACCGATCGACTGAAACATTTAGGTAGCGGTAGTGCCATCCTACACAGGAGGAGGAGGTACCATGCATTGTGCATGACACTGCATCCTCCTATGCAACATTTCATCAAACTGGTGTAACGGCATTGGAGAAGCGCTGGACTAAAGTCATCGAAGTAGAAAGAAACTACGCTGTAAAATAAAATTGTTTTAAATAGATTATTAAAGTTTTTCTTTGCCGTTTCGGATACTTATAAATCACCTCTCGTATTATGATTTTATTATCATCGTCACCTGAAGTGTCATGCTGCATTGTATCCCAACTGGACCTCACTCATGATATTACATATAGTGATAGTTGTAATGTTGTCTCGTTTCATGCGACTTGTGAGCTATCGATGGCTCTCTTTGTGATAAGGACGGCAAGACGCCTACACGACATTCAGTAATCATCAAAGGGCTCAGTTCAGTTCAAAGCTCGTTAGCATTACTCCGCGCAAGACTATAATAAAATGTACTGTCACAGTACAAATATTCGTAATTGTTTTATTGCCATCATCAGCATTTAGTGTGCGCAAATTACTCTCCCAACCCTTACTTGATTACAACAAAAACAGCCGGCGATCATCGCCCTTATCGCTTAATTAACGCGGATCAACCATTTCAATTTACCCTCGTGTCGTTTCACGTAATGGGAATGCCGGATTCAGAATGACGTCCTTACGTTTTTATAGTCCTCCTAAGATGTCGTACAATTTGAACCTTTTGTTTATCATGCTTAAGTACTTACACTACTATTGTCGCGTGAGGTCTGTGCGGACTTCATGCTAGGTTATTTTTTGATTTTTTTTTTAAGAAATAATATAGATAAAATATTACATTGAACTGGCATGGTGTCCAATGGCCAATTAAAAGTTATTAAAACTTCCTGGTGGTCTACAGATTTATTTTTTCTTTGTGATGAATTTATTGAAAGGATATTTATTAACATTACACCGACTATATAGTAGCGTCACAATTCATTTGGTCTAATGGCTGTAAATATGCATTCCCCAACGTGTTTCCCTAAACTTATTCTTAACAAAAAAAAATAGTCATGGCGTCAATAATTAAGAGTAGGAAGGGTCCGAAGTAAATTAAAAAAGTAAATACAGCAGTGTTATATTAAACACTTTTAAACCAGCCAATAATCAAATCTAGAATCCAAACGATTCCTTGTGTGAGACGTACCTACATTTTAAAAAGTCAATAGCAAAAGTTAAATTTATACGATTAATGCTGGATACTACGACTAATAAATAAAGGAATGGATGGATGTATGGACTTTACAATAGCTACAGGTAAGAGGAGCGAGCTTTGAATAACAATATTGATCATTTGTTTCAACAATTATTAGCTAAGATTATTTAGATTCTAAATGGTAAAATAAACATTTAGACAAATTACTAAGCAGGAATATTACTGAACGAAAAAGATGCTAAATGGAATGCTTGATAAATAAGCGAAATCTTAAATTATGTAATTATTATTGCCCACATGGCTATTTTCTTACCAATCACTCATTATCAGAAGCAAAATCGTGTAGTTAGAACTTTTATTTCATATCTATCATTGCCCATGACCTTTTTTACTTGGAAAAGTCCCTCGTAGATCAGCTATAATTTTGAGATTTGACATTCATTGCTTTTTCTTTGGATTTTAACGAGTACCAGATCACCCTCTTTGTATGTATTTGCCTTAATTCTAAAGCTACTAAATCGCTCTTCCTATTTAAAAGAATTTGCTTTATTATTAGAATCTACGGTTTTTCGAAGGTCTAAGCCATTAATTATTCGACATCCATGGAACTTTATAATCCACTTCAGACGCTTAGCGCCAAAACTAAAGGGGGCTGCTTTGTCACTACTGCTGCCCAACCAATTTGAGCTCTTTTACCTCCTGTACTTTGAGGAGACTCTACTTTGGTGTCGTGCGGTTACGGCCCTATGTGGGGCACCGGTGTGGTCGGTACGTGGATATCAGAGGTGAAAACCTCAGAGTTCTGCGCCAAGCCCAAAAACTGATGGCCATAAGAATTATCAAGGGATACCGCACTATTTCCAATGAGGTGTCGAGTCTTCTAGCCGGTACTTTGCCGTAGGACTTGGAAGCGAAAGCTAAGCTCTTGCGTTATTTTATCAGTGGCGGAAGTAAGCGTTGCTGCGGGATCCCAGACAGGGAAACCGGGAACTGAAAGATTAGTACTTCCTGCTTCATCAGCAATTTACGTTAGTGGAAAGAGCGGATTGAGTAACCGAGTGCTGGACACGCCACAATTTCAGCCGTAGGACCCTTCGTGACGAATTGGCTGGAAAGACAATATGGCTGCCTATCCTTCCGACTGACACAGGTACTGACAGGTCACGGGTGCTTCGGAAGGTATCTGTATCGCATACGCCGCGAACCAACACCCAAATGTCACCACTGTGGGAACTGTCACTATGATACCGCGTTGCGCAGTCTTTCAGAGAGTTTTGCGCGTGGGTGCAACAGCGCCAAGACCTCGTGACTATCTTTGAAGTAGGACATCTCTCGCTCGGGCCCTGGTTCAGGTTATGATATCCAAAGCGATACTTTTTGGAATGCTACCGTCTCCTTTTGCGAGATAGTGATGTCCGCAAAAGAGACAGTGGAGAGGATGCGGAAAAGGGTGGGACCATACCAGGACCTAGCAGAATCAGGCCGAAGTGGCGTGACGTGCTCCGCTCACACCTTTCAAGCTGAAGGGGGCTAGGCTCCCGCAACTCTTGGCGAGGCCATCTGTTGGGCAACAGGTTGTCAAAGTCTGCTGACGTATACAAGGATCATCCATTCTAGGGTATACCTGAGCGCCACGCCACTGACTACTGAGATGGAACACCGTGAGTTTTAGTCGGTTCGAGTCCGACATAACCACTTCCGCAATGGCCCTGCTGGTAGCCATCTCAGCAGAACCAACCCAAGGGGTTTTCACACAGGTCTGAGACCTCAATCAATTCTGGCGTTAACATATCTGTCCGTAAACGATGTCCAAAGAAAACTTCGCTAGGAACGGCTTTCGTAATTTTAAGTACTATTCACCCTTTCTTTTGTTGACGCGGGGAAACGCATTTGCGAGCCTTCACCAGCCCTGGGTGGGGTCCTGTGGTGTATGGGACTCGTGGCGCATGATAGTGCCGAATACCCACAAAAATCCCCGCGAGTGCCATCAATGCCGCCCTTGGTGAGGTGCCCCGGAACAACAATCATCAGGGCACCTCGACGGCTAGTCAGCCCCCTAAGGGACCAACTCCACCTCCACAGATGGGGTTGCCCAGCACTAGAGGACAACCCCACCGACTTTGGAACAGTGCAATGGGGTGAGGTTCCCATCCTCGCCCCTTGCCCCGTGCGCAAAAGCACCACTTCCTGTTGCTCTTAGGTCCTCTTTTTTATAAGAGGGGTACCGCGAGCGATTCCTCCTCCTAATCTTTAAGCCCCCTCTTCTTATGAGAGGGGTGCAAAGATCCCCCTCGGTTCAATTGGCTTCGCCTGGGTTCACCTCAGGCTACTAGGCCCCACCACCACAACGAGGCTTGAACCATGGTGGGGACTTCCCCACTATTCACCCTGCTGTAACATCTTCTCAACATGCTGATCCCGATTACCTTCTGATTTCCAAAATTAATTGGAATAAGCTACCAAATGTCACTGTTGGGAGCAATATCATACCTTTTAGTACGTCTGTCAAAAATCTAGGCATCCACTTGGATCAATCTCTTTCATGGCAATTACAGATACAAGAATTACGTAAGAAAATTTTCAGTGCTGCAGGCTCTATAAGACGTCTTAGTAGCTTTCTTCCCAATCATACTAAAATATCTCTCGCGCAATCAGTTCTATTGCCTATTATAGATTACGCCGATGTCTGCCACTGCGATCTCAATGAAAGCCTTCTCTCTTCTCTGGAGCGTCTGCAAAATCTATGCATTCGTTTTATCTTCGGGATCCGCAAATGGTGACTTCCAAGAAGATTACACCGGAACTCCGATATTCTTCATCTCCTCTTTAACATTCCTTTCAGTCCATTTACTCCTATATATTTATAAGAAAAAAAATCCTATCTCGGTCTATCCTTTGTTCCTCAAATAAATTAACTCTTGCCTTCCACTTCTCAAAACATCTTTCTATAAGTACTCGTTCACCGTATCAGCAATTCGGCTATGGAATGCATTACCTGTGGCTGTACAGAAAGCGCTAACCATAGCGATTTTTAAGAAACGTCTTAAGGAGCGTTACCTTTCCTTATCCACCGTGTAGTAGATATATCCGTTTCTAATACACCTGTGTTATCCCTATCGCTTTCTTCTTGTATTAGTAGATTATCACCATCGTCTCATATTATTTATATTATATGTATGTATGTGTATGCTTGTATGTATGAATGTATTTATGTGTGTTTTTCAAATTCATGAGTTTTTTTATTATTATAAATATTATTAATTTTTTCCACGTGTCAATTCCAACCCCAGTCCACGCACTGTGCTATTTCTCATCACCCATTTGCTTGTCTGGCAGAGACCGCTACCAGCGGTAATACCGCCGTTATTGTGACGTTTTCGAAACAGATTGTTCTGGAATCCTCAAATCCAATCATGGAAGATTATGGTGATATCATACCTTTATATTACGCTCAAATTTTAGAAAAAGGAGTACAGCTCTGAAAAGAAAAACACAACCAATAAAATCGCGTACCATTCTCTTGATTTCATGAGCCTACTAAAATCAGGCAAGATACTCTGTTACAATAAAATAGAATTTAGAATCCAACTTTCACAGGTGGTATATACTATTCAGACTAACACAATAATGATACGGTCTGTCAAATTAATAGCCCTGTACGGCCCTGATAACAGATGCGGGTACAGCATTCCCTTCTCAAGAGTTTGGCACTTGTTGTGATAATAGAAACATACATATGTAGCGGCCACATGCGTGCCTGGGCCAGACGGTCAGGCCGGAAGCTTTAATAAAACTATTCTTGGTGCGATGAACACTTTCGGCGCGACTACCACTGAAGATAAAATAAAATAAATAAAAAACGCTATATTTCGTAGCAAAAATAAGAATAACAAATCAGACTTAATTATAGTGATGAAAACGGCGGTCTTACCGTCGATAGCGGTCTCTTCCAGACGAGAAAATAGGTGGTGAGAAATAGTACAGCGTGTGGAATCACGTAAATAACCATATCGAAATGCACACACAGACATTTTAACATTAATAAAGATTTTTCGAAACAGAAGGTATGAAACGTAGCGTCGGCAAGAAATCATGAACTCACCCTTTGATATGAAATATAAATAATTATTCGTGACATATTTGTCACGAATATATCGCTGCGTCTGCCATTATTCCGTTTTCCACGTCGAGCAAATGAAAAGAGTGTCATTTCTTCGACACCGAGCATATCTTTAGTCTAACAGTTAAAGATGACAGATGTACTTTCTTATAAAATGTTTCAGTTGCAAAAACATAATTGCTACAGTAGGTCTTTTGTAAACATTATTACGTAACAATTCACAGTTATCAAAAATGTCTTTATGACCGTCGGCATCTTCTGATTGTAACATTTCTCTAATTGTAATTGATTCTTTATATTGTATTTCAACATATCAAGCTCTGTCATAAATCAGCTTCTGTTATAGACATAACTAACTCAAGCTCAGTCTTATCACCCATTTGGACGGAGTTCCTACTTAGCGCATCTACGTGCAGCTATCGTTTGCCTTCCTTATGAACTATTTCAAATACAAACAGACAACAACTGCATAGCTGCACGAGGAATAATGTCCTTTTGCGATAAAGCATATCGTGCTGCGCTACAGTCTGCAATTGTTTTAAGCTAAGAGCCCAGCGATTATACTCTAAACTTCTGCAGGTAACAAGCGGCAGAGAGAAGTTCCAATTCAAACGAATGTTACCGTTTCCCACTGTAACTAGTTAAGTAGTTCTTTTGCTGTAAAAATTAACTCGCTTTTCATCCTCGGTCGTCACTTGCGGAAGTATACCCTCCCTAGTAGCATCAGTGTACAATATTTCCTTAGTAGGATCGAAAATCAGTAAAACACTATTAGGGGCTAGTTTCGCTTTCAATGTATGAAAAGCTTCTTCTTGGACATATTTCCACCTCTATGCCTTTTTTAAACGTTTGTTGGTGGAGACGACAGAATGGCGCAATTTTTAATAAATTTACGAAAATAACTAATCAGTGCCAAGAATTGCTGTAACTGATGGACAGTGCTGGGGGTAGGGAAAAGTTTCACTGCTTCTAGCTTAATTTCATCAGTCATTATATAATTAGGTTTTACTTCGAATCCAATAAATTCGATTTCAAATTTGAACATTTTTAAATATTTAAGGTCCGCACGACGAAAATTTGGAAGAACATGTTCTAGGATTGTAAATGGACAGTGACCTCTGATTTGACAACCACAAAGTACTACTATATAATCTGAAACAGCCCCTCGGGATAAATTTACGCATCCGCCTCTCTGAAACCTTGATACTGTCGAAATAAAACTACACAGGCATTGTGTATGGACCTCGTTTGACTGCCAAAACACGGAAACTAGTACAGAGAGTCCAGAACGCTTGTGTTCGTTTCTGCTTCGACATACCTTCTAGAGGACACGTAACTCCCTACCTGAATGAGCACAAAATTCAAAAAATGAAGCACTGTCAGAAATTTAATTTAGCGTGTCGTCATTTCGGTGTATTCCTGAGGAGCCTTCATATTTGTACAAAAAACTGGACCGGATCAGACATTCACAACGCATTCACAAGTTCTTGGATATCTAATCTAAGAACTTGTGAAACCCATCAGTGTTCTAAAGAACTTGCTGTACAAAAACACAGAACGGCCATGTTTATGGGAGCTCCCGGTACGTAACTTCTAGATGTTGGAACAACATACTCCCACCAATTAAGAACATGACAATTTTTTATACATTTAAAACAAAACTAAAAGTATTTAGGACAAATAGACAACAAGAGTATGAAAATCTTGTCCACGACTCCGATATTTTATTTTTTTATATAGATGAAATTGATGATAGAACTTTGTGAATGAAATAATATATAAAATTAACTTCTTATTCGGCAAATCAGAAGAAGAATCTGATTTGACCATCACTCTTCTATACTGTTATTTTGCGTTAAATGAAGGTACATACTATTTTTTTTTTCATGTTTAAAATTGTTATGTTGTTGTACTGTGTAAGTTGCATTGTATGTGTTAGTGCGACCGCGTTGTCAACATATGGCCCATGCGGAAGACCGGCGCTGAAAATTATGTCAGCAAATGCCGAACTATTGACCTTTTCTTGCAAGGTACATAAGATTAGAATTATACCTCTTTGTTTTAATAAGTTAATAATTATTATTAATTGTGTGGTTTTTGCTTAAATAAAGATTTTATTTATTTATTTATTTAATAGCCCAATTGTCTCTTGTACAGTGTGTGACATCAAATAAACGTAACTGGATAAATTATAACATTCCCGAGCCTTACATTTGTTAAAACCTGGTTCATCATCTTCTGGAAATAAGCTGGAGCATTAACTAGCCCAAATGGCATTCTGAGGAACTCATAGTGATCGGTGACAAAATCGGTGTTTCCTATACGATTTTGATCGTGGCTCATTAATATTTGATAATAGCCACTTCAAGCATTGATGGCCTTGAAGTATGTCTATGAGGTCCTCAATTCACGTCATTGGGTATTTATCTTTGATGGTCACTTTATTCAGTTATCTGTAATCTATGCATAGTCGTTTCTTACCGCTTTTCTTACAAGCTCTAAAGTACTTTTTTACACGAACAATTCGCGGCCATTTGCACCAGTTACGTATTTAATTTCTGGGTTCCGCTGGGGATTCAAATTCTTAGACATTTCGCTTATGATACCAAACTGATTCTAAGTGAAATCGTTTACCGCAATAATTACACAAATTTTTAGTACTTTTTAGTTTTTTTTAGTTTAGTTTAGTTTAGTTACTTTTTTTTCTTATATGATTTCAAGCACAAGTAAAGCATCTAGTTACTCTTCTAACCTACACTATGTTAGTGATATTTTTTTTAGCCATACGTCAATGCTATCAGTTGAGGGGTCAAATTTCGGAAGGATGGTGCTTAAAATAGCTCAGCTGGGTTGGCTTGCAGTTCTGGCGCCATTATGTGTTACTACATCCTTAGTCAGCTTTTCTTCCGAATAGTCCATTCCTTGTGGACGTCGGCCTTTCTTTTCCCTCGTTGGCTAGGTCTTAGCCCCACTCGAGGTGCTTGATCTGGTAAAACTGGAGTTTGGTGACATTGACCGTCTAGAGGTCATTCACCTTTGTTTCCTTTTGCTCATGATCTATCCGATTTCTGATGTTATTCGTTACTAGAAATGACAACGAGTATTGACATCAAATTAGTATTTATCTAAATAAACAAAATAATTCACTTATAATTATTTGTACAGCCACGAATCACTATATTTTATTTCAACCGAAATACTTGCATCATCGAATTTATAATCTGCTTACAATTTAATATACTTAACTTCAGAATTAATAGGAAAAAAATACTGTAACGTTCGTCGAACGAATGCCTCCTTCGAAAGTTTGCTTACGCTTTTTATTGGTTGACGTCACGACGTGGTTGGCGTCATTTACAGTTAAATCCTGTGCTGCTTGCATATTCGTGATGTTGCCAACATACCAAAGGAATCATTCATTTGTGTCCATTAGCACGATTTCTTTGCGATATAGAATCGCACGTCTGCAAAGCCTTTTATTTTAAACCCCACAGTGCTCGCTTTTACAGACTTGGAACACCTTTCGCAAAGATTTACATGAATCGTTCGATGGTACGTGCCGCTGAATACAAATGGCCCTGCGGTCGGGTTCCGCTCTTTGTTATTTCCAAATTAATTTTATAGGCACGTTTCAATTCCCAACAATTATACTTACAAATACAGTTCGTAATATGTTGGGAGAGATGTTGGGACCATAATGACATAATTTTAACAAATTTTATTGCTCACCAGATGCTCTAATAAGAGGTGCCACGTTGAATTGCATCTGAACTGGGTCGGTATTCGGGAGGTACCTCTTGTTCACATGATACCGGCGTAAATTGATAGCTACGTTGTCCTGTTTCATGCGGTTTGTGAGTAACCGGTGACCCATTGGAGAGGAGGAGGAACGGATTTGAAATAATGCGGATTTCTATAGGCATCGGTAGTCGTCAATGGTCTTCGATTGCACGTTTGCCCCCCAGTACTCCAAAATAAAATTAAGTTGTTTGAGTTGCAAAAAAATATTTATTTAATCTTTTTGTTCTCGGTGATTTTCTACCGGTTCTTGTCCAAGGGGGTAGGTGGATACCTACCCCCTTGAACAAGAACCGCCATTGAACAAGAACCCCCTACTCTGGGGTCGAACCCATCTGTCGCAACGTTTTTCAGAAACGCATAATTACAAGTTATTCTTTTGCAAAGGGATGATAATTGGACACGCCCAGAGAGAAGGCAAACAGTCTTTCTATGCTATCCAGGCCATATACTATGATCACGGGATCATAGTAAATACGCCCTTAAAAAATCCTCAAAAACTTTCCTACTCTGGAGACTGGAATAGAGCAATTATTCCTATTACACTTAAAATAATTTTTGAATTAATATCCCATCGAAACTTGTTCAGTCGATAATGGAACCTTGCGGAACTAATATAAGTTCATAACAAAGAGGTCGGTGCAGGAATTCCATATGATCATTGAACCGCGGATCGCACTATCTCATTCTTATCAATAATTGATTGCCTACTTGTTGATAATATTGATAAATAGTAAATATAATACTAGTAATATCTATATTGCTATTAATTACACCTATTAACATTCCACTAGCAATCCTTCTCGGCTTTGCCCATGAAAAACACGCAAATTCCTACTTTTTATTAATTGATTCACTAAAACTTTCCTTGGTAGTCGCTCTACCCATCGGTGGGAACCACGTGAAAATGTGTAGTAGATTTTGAGAAAATTAAATACAAGCCCACATATTTTGGCGACTTTGTTTCATAATATGTATAGATATATAAAAATAATCATTTAATGAGTAACGAAATTTCCGATCCCACACTTTGCAGGAGGCGAGTAATCTCCAATATGGACCGGCTTTAAAACCACTTGATCGAACAATATATTTTTTCTAGGGGTGGTTTATACCGACTATACAAATAAACCGCTCACATATTTAAATGTGGGCTAGGGTACGTTACCAATATTCGGACACAAAAGGAGTTTTTTAAAAACATCACCGTTTTTAGTGTGAAAGATGAGCCAGTCAAATTATATGACTTTACCGACCTCTTTTATTTTGTTTAGTCAACCTCATACCTTTTGGCCGCGGCTACTCCTATATTGCCAGTACCGATAGCTAAAAAAAATCGCTTATGACCCTTTGATATAAAAATGCTAAGTAGCCCAAGGAGAACGCTGAAACTATCCGGCGCCCGTTACTTCGACCCGTCTGCCATCTAATCACCCGTGTAAAGAACTAGCCCATTTGGTATCGCTCATCTATCGATCGGGTTCATTTAATGTTACAGAAGTATTATTTTCGCGTGATCGTCTACATAATTAAGGGCCCTCGAGTTGGGAAAGTCGTACCCAATTAGTGTAATAGAATTTATGAAGTGCTAAGCAAACTCGCCGCCGATGTCGATCAAAAGTACAATTTTAGTTTCATCGGCGCTTGTTTTATCATCACTCGAATCTATGTGTTATATTTTAGGTATATAGCTAGTTACTCGCTAATTAAGTAATATTGTTAAAATTATATTCTACTAATATTATAAACTTGCGATAAACTGCCTCGTGGTATAGTGGTACACATGTTCAGCCACATAAGTGTAGGCTCCTGGGTTCAAATCCCGAGTCGGACCATAAAAAAAATGTTATTAGGATTTTGCAAATTTGAATAACTGTCCGGAGGTAGGAAGTTTTGCGGGGTTACGCCCCCGTGATTCGGAGATCACCTTAAGCCGTCGGTCCTGCGCCTGATTTCTCTCCGGTCGAGTCGGATGTCCGCCCCATCGGAATAGGGGAATGTGGAGAGCATTTGTAACTTGTGCACTATAATAATATGTTCTTTTTATATATTTAGTTGTTATAACATAAGGAGGCAAACGAGCAATCGGAACCTTTTCATGTCTACCAACGCAAACGGACATTCCCACGATTGTTACGCAGACGCATTACCCTACTATCCCCCCGCAATGGGCTACTCACGAAACGCACGAAACGCGACAGCGACGCGGTCACTTTATCAAGTGAGCCAGAGGTACTTCTTCGGTTCTGCCGGCCCAATTGTGTTGCATAGTAGGATGTAATGTCATGCACCATGCGTGGCACTACCTCCTTCTATGCGCGCAGTTGGCTCCACTCTATAGAGATGTCCGCTGTAGCATATTTTCGGCTATATACAAGAGATCATCTCATGAACAGACGCCAAATTATATATTAAAACCTTCCTAGGGAATCAATACGTGCAAGGATGAAAATCCGTTTGCTTTACCTTCAGAAAGTTTGTCACATATAGCTGTATATGAACAAAAGAAATCATCGGAAAAAGACAAAACTACTGTTCTTGTCACTTTTGTTTCTTCCTTTTAATAACTAGTATGTCCTCTTCCCTTAGCAATACACTCCAGAAGCCTCATATATATATACTCTGGATTAAATTCCTCACGTTTTCATCTGGAATCTCCTCCCAAGCATCTTTTAAGGCGTCAATCAGTTGCTGTTGGTTGTAGACTCCCTGCTCATTCTCTCTAACTCTTCGTTTCAAATGGTCCCACAATTGCTCGATCGGATTTAAATTCGGACTGTTAGCTGGCCATGGTTATACCTCAATATGAGACCCTTCTAGGACAGTTTGGGTTCATCGAGCTGTGTGTGCACGGGCATTATCTTGCATCAGGATGAATCCAGGCCCCCACTCGCTGTACAAATGTGATCACTTGAGCTCGGATGACATCCTCGATGTAACGTTCTGCCGTTATGGTACCCGATATTAAATTCGTGAATGCGGGACTCCAAAAACCGCTCGCCGCGTCGTCTCCACACTCCAACACGCCGATCATCATTAAGAAATTTTACTTTGCACTCGTCTGTAAGAAGCACCTTGCCCCACTGATCAATCCCCCAGTTCAAATACTGACGGGAGAATCTTAATCGGTTTGCACGTTCAACCTTGCTAAGAGGAATTCAAACAACTCGTCGTCTTGACGTTTGCAGGTCTTCGTGCTATCAATTACGTATAGTCGGACAGGTACCCATGTCAATGATCAAACTATACGTAATCGATTACATTATACTTATTATACGTTGTCAGCCGTAGCTGGTGTTGTAACTTACGGGCCGTTACTGTACGAACACGGCGAGCAATTAGTTGGATGTACCGATCCTCATGAGTCGTTTTAATCTGAACCAGGTCTCCTGGCAACACTGGCGGTGTCTTCATAGGAGCGATACATTTTGGACAGCTCTTCGAGAAGAACCCTACTGCAAACCTACGTAACGCTGAGAACGTCCTTCTTGAATCATATATTGGTGGTATGATTAACGCGAGATGATCAATGAATCAATTAAAATTGAAAAACTAATGCTTTTTTCCTAAAATAACCGAAACAAGTTTAGAAGACAATCAAAGAAAAACATAAGGATAACATCCAATTTTTTTTTTCTTAAAATGATGGCCAATACTTTCAAATTAGGAACACGAACACATAAAATAAAAAAGGCATAAAAGAGATCAAACACCAAAGAGTTCGTAATGTGAATATAATGCTACTTATCAGTTACTTTCAGTTTACTACATTGCACTAAAATGTAAATAAACTAGTGGCCCTTATTTTGTTTTGAGTAGAATATATATATACATGTATGGATTTTTATTCAATTGATACTTACTTCTAATTATTAATGACCTACTTATCTTATCTTTGTATAAGTACCCGTATGTATACTTGTAAATTATAGTTAACATACGTGACACCAATATGACCTCAAAATACTTTACATGTACTCTCCACGCGCACGATCAGTCGCAGTTTTATATTAAAAATAGATATAGAAAATATTTTATTGGAGTAATTAAATTATTTTTACTTTATTTTATTGATTCACCAAAAACAATTACAAAAATCACTTATTACAATTTACACTATTTTCATGGTCATGTTTACATTTGTATGTCAATTACAGGCGTAAACAGCATTAATAAAAGTACGTAATATATCTACAATTTACAAATAAAATAATAAAATTATGAATGTTGATTTAATAAGAAAACATAAAATTAATAATATCAATAAACAATTATTCTGGAATACATAAAAAGATGTCGCAATAATAAATTAGTAAATAAAAATGAAAGTGAAACTTATACCTTGCATAAGGAAAATAAAATAAAATATTTAAATAATCGTTCATTCTTTTTTTTTTAAATTTGTAAGTTTTTCGTTAAAGATGGCTGCGTTAGTTTTTGCCTATAGATCGTTATAGTGGATAGCTCACTTTTTTCATGGTTTCACATTCGATTCATGGGTGAAATCCTACCCACATAAATAAAATACTTTTGTGACTGGAAATCTGGGACTCACTCGTGGCACATTTATGGATAAAAGACCAAGAGTGTCGGGTGCTGACATGATACCATTTGCAATTTTGAACAAAGCAATTGCATCCGTAGCTACGCGACGCTCCTTCAATGACTGAAGCTTAAAACAATTAAGTCTGGATTCATAGTTAAGTGTAAGTGGACATTGCTTATCTTTGCAGACTAAATGTCTCTTAAAGATATGCTGTACACTTTCTAACCTAGTCACATGAGTCTGGTAGACGGGGTTCCAAATAGGGGAGGCATATTCTATTATCCTTCCGACTAGCGTTTTTTATAGATCAACATGCTTACGTTCTTAAATTCGCGACAGTTTTTCGATCGTTTTATAAAACCTACTACTTGCAAAGATAATCCATATGTCCAATGAAGCTCAATTTGCTGTCGAAGATAACTCCAAGATCACGTATAGCTGATACTTTTGCGGGAGGAATACCATTAATTGTGTATGTTGAATTTAATTTATTTCGTTCCATCGTACATGAAGTACGGAAATGAATACCAATAAATGTTGACTACATTTATTGGTATTCATTTCCATACAATTTTGTACACTCCTTTTGAAAATCGATTCCAGATCTTTCTGTTTTAATTTTGTATCGTCAATATTTTTTTACCACTCAATATAACTTACAGTCACCGGCAAATAAAGCACAGTCAATTAAATGTAGGTTTTCTGTCAGATAGTTTATAAACGAAAGAGAATAGGACCCAAATGTGATCCTTGAGATACGCCTGAGACGGCTTCATAAGGCCTAGAGATGAAGCTATTGCCAGTTACACTTTGAGTTCTATTCTGGAGATATGGTTGAAACCATTGAAGCAGTCTGCCATGCATTATTTGCTGCTTAGTTTTCTGCTAAGATGCTTATGACTACCCTTATCGAAGGCACTTGAGAAATCCGTGTAAATTGAATCTACTTGAAATCCCTCATTGATACACTGGGCTAGGTAAGAGGTATAACTTATAAGATTTGTAACCGTAGATCTACTGCTACAAAAAACATGTTGTTCTATTGTACTAAAAGTTGGGCAATGTGAACTAAAAGCTGCATGAGCGACACGTCCCAGGACTTTAGAGGATATGTTCAAAACAGAAATGGGTCTGTAATTTTGGACACTCATTTTATCACCCTTTTTATGAATTGAAACTATATCTGCATTCTTTTATATTTATAAAGATTCTAGATAAAGGCAACGTCAGAGCTTTGCTAGTTTTTTTTTTTTTTTATAGACAAAGGTGTTATGTTGTCAGGCCCAGGACCCTTGTGAATATCTAAAGACTTTATCATATTATATAAAGTTATTTCATGTACTTTAATAGAGTTGAGTGAAAGCTGGGGTTAATAGTCCTTATTAACAACAGTGTTACACCCCATATCTGTTTTGTAAACTGATTCGAAACTTTCTGCAAATAAATCACAGATCTCCTGATAAGAATTCGCCAGTATATTGTCCAATACCATCGAATGAGGTAAGTCGGTGGAATTTTTACGTTTCTGTTTAATATAAGAATTTTTGGGCAATTCAGTTTCGATTGAGGAAAGGTAATTAGAATAGCATTCTTTCTACAGTTACATGTTAATAATGCTAAAAATTTGTGAAACCATTTCGTTAACATCTTACACTATGTAATTATTTAGATTAAAACAAGTTTTGCAAAAATTGTAATTAGCATAAAGACACTTACCAAGTGTTATAATTAGATCT
Source organism: Eumaeus atala (assembly GCA_017140195.1). NCBI lineage: Eukaryota > Metazoa > Arthropoda > Insecta > Lepidoptera > Lycaenidae > Eumaeus > Eumaeus atala. Next base: position 65,828 of record JAFELO010000008.1, on the reverse strand, counting down.
AATGAGATATTAACAACTAAAGCAGGGTGACGTATATCAAGTTTGCTCAAAGGATCGCAATCAATAAACTAAAGACTTAACTTCCGGTAAGTTACTTACGACTCAATCTAGAATTTTATTACTATAGTTCTTGACATTGTTAAATTGTTTCAGATCGTTGTGGGATAAAAAAATTAACAAAAGAGAACCAATACTGGTTGTAATGTAGTTTTCTGGAGTTACATCCAGAAAACTACATTACAACCAGTCTTAGAACTGAGAGAACTGATAGCGGTTTCATTCCAATTTATAAATTCTAAATTAAAATCTCCAAAAATTATCGTTTCAGTTACATGTTCGTTTAACACAGAAGTTATATTAACAAAAACAGAGTGAAGGTTTTGTAACGTAACAGGTGGAGGAAGATACAGTGCACACAATAGGACGTCCTTTACTCTACCATTTAACTTCATTTTCAGTGCTACCCATACATCCTCAATTTGACTGTCTTAATCTGTCACTCGCCTCGATGTCAGTTTCTTGGATACGGCAATAAGTGTGCCTCCGTCAGATTTTCCAGACAAATAAGTTGAGTTGCGGTCGCGTCTATAGATAGTATAGGCATTTGTAATAAGTTCACTATAGTTTATTCCTTCATCTAACCTGGTTTCCGTGGCCACGATTATATCATAATTATATTGTAAACTGCTTATTCTGACATCGTGCAGTTTAGTTTTCATACCTCTAAAGTTTTGATACTAAACGTTGAATTTCAACGGTAAAAAATACGGTCTCATTTGGTTAACTGTAATCACGGCCACTTCATAGCTTTTTCAGGGCGTCATGATTTTGGATATGGATAGCTCGTGACTTGTCGTCTTTCCTTGTAAAGATTCATCCATTTCTTATCCATACGTATTTAATGTTTTTGTCTTTGGCTAGAGCCCGTGTTTGCGCATGAAGGCTTTTTGTAGTATGATGAAAGATGTTCTGAGAGAAATACGCGATTTTTATTACCATTACCACCGTAACCTAGATGAGAGGAGTTAAGTTATTCGTGAGATTTCTTCTTGTTAAATTCCGTAATAGCAATTATAAGGCCATCTCTAGAGCTATTGCTCCTTAACTTAAATATTACAGCCTTTGGTCTATTAGATTTGTCGTCCATTTTTCCTACTCTCGTACAGGAAATGAGATCTTTGGTCTATCTAGGACACAACAGAACAGAGCTGTTTTAGTACAAGAAGCCGCTTTTCAGATTTATTTTCTGGAATTCCGTTGACTCCTATGCTATTTTCACGAGAATGAAGTTCGAGTAAATTTAGTCATGAGTTGTACTTTGTAGATTGATGTTCTCTTTTTTAACGCAGTTTCGGTTTCCTTGGCGTTGCTCAGTTCATTTTTAATGAGGTCGTAATCATCACTCAGATATTCCATCGTGCTCTTGTACCAATAACTCATTTAGTAATAATGATTGAAAAGTTGATTCAAATAATGTTTTATAGATTCTTTTATGGAACATCTTCATTCTTTTATGGAATATCTCTTACCTGTTATAAAACAGCCAAAATATTCTGGTCAATGCAATAGTCACTTGATGCTGTCTTGGGATCCTTAGAGTTATTTGATACACTTTTTGACTCGCACAGTGGAGCTGGTGTGCGTTTTTTCGCGCATAGTAAACTGTGCTTCAGCACTATTACACACAAGCCCGGTTAATACATCATTTGTGTGATCACTTTCGATAGGAGTTAGACTATTATCACTCCTTGTTATTTTCATTTTACGGAAATATCCAAGAATTTCTGGTATCGTTTGAAATACGTTGGTACCGTGCAACTTGTACATTGGCACACAACAAATCATAATTGCATTCACATTTCGAACACTGTAGATATTCATGTTTCTTTAAGACAATAATATTTCGGCATCCGCCACAGACTGCGTCTATATTTTTAGTACTCATTGTATTTTACAAGACTTATGGACGACTTCTGAAGAGTCTGTAGAAATTTAAAATTGTCCACAAAAATTTTGTCCGATTTTTTATTCCGAAATTATACGCATATATATTTAGATTAATACTAGAAGAACTTATAGTCTATGATTATAACCCAGACACAATTCTGACGCCATACATAGTCGCATAAGCTACTCAGATGTATTACCCTCATTTTCATTATTGACTCTTTGCCTTCTGCCATCTCTCACAAGCCTACTGAAACATGACAGCACAGCCTTTACACCAAGGCAGTTGATATGTGCTCACCTCTCGTACTTCCCGTGAACGACTGTTACAGGGCAATCCCCACATTTTAACCCTAATTTAAATATTTCTATTTCTTATAACAGTCGGTTAGTAGGGCAGTTGACGGTGTTACACCTCCGGGCTTTGGAAAACACGTCGTGGTCAAACCTGCGCCTGCTCTCTCTCTCTCTCCGATCTTTTGAAATACGGGAGCAGTGAGCTCACTCACTGCAAATTTATATCTCATCTGCATAATTAGCATAGGAAATTATTATTATTCTCGTATCGGGCACGTTCTTAAATAGAATCGCCTGAATTTGAATATTATATGAATTGGCAGTGAGGAGGGGGCACATATAGGATGATATGATATTATGATAGTGGAGCTCAGTAGCCAGGGATGATTAAGAATATTTTTTACATTCCTTTATTATTTTGTACCTTTGGCTGAGGGAAAAACAATAATTAGGAAACGAGTGTCAGTGTCATTCGATTAGAGTTTACTCAAACGAACTCGACACTGAAGTGAAAGAGACGGTTAAGCGTTACGCTGGTGTTTTGCTTGATTACTCGATTACTGTCTCACACGATTTAACCACGCTCTATATTACGTAGTAAACTCTAAAAATCCTTATATAATTATGGAATTAAATTGAGTAAATATATAGTAAAGGATTCTATATTTTACATCACAAAATGTTTAATCTACATCTTTTGTTTCATTCAGTCGAGGGTTCAAATCTAATCATCTAGACCCTTGACATAACAGGATGATCCCTTTGAATTCTAAAGAACAACAACAGCGTTAATTGCTCTGCAAGGATTAAGGATCCTGAAGCTGTAAACTGACAAAGGGACTATAAATTAGGACTTGATACGAGGAGAATTTGGGGCGTTTTATGGTTAGTAGAAAGGGAGTTTACTTTATGGCAAGTTACGCCTATTGAGTTTACAGATCAATGCACATGTATGGAATCATTGTACGAATCTAAACCTCTGTGGGGAGGTATTTTAGGTTGTCAAGTTATTCCGTCCTGGTAGTCCAGATTCGAACCCATGTACCAATTAGTTTTTTTCCAACTTAAGTACATTTTGACTTATGAAGAAAGATAAATAACATCGTGAGGAAATCAGGATCGGTGTATTCGAATTCTATCTAATCTAGGATTGGCCCTGGTTTCCCTTCGGGTTTGCTAAGGTCAGACGGCAGTAGCTTTCTGTAAAACTGGCATCCTTGTCAAATCCCCTTGGTTAAGTACAAGACATTTTATCTGAAATAGCTTAACAGGAACTGGACGTGAAAAATGATGATAGGGAGAAGAAATGAGGAGTTCAGTTTACGGTAAGTGGCTACACTTATTGAGCTAGTAGATCAATGTATCTGATGGTTGGAGTTATTCCACTAATTCAATCTCTCGTATAAAATTGCATACCTCGTACTTAAATGTTCTTCCAGTTTTATTTTATCCAACTTATTTAATTTTATACTATAATAAAGTACTCCTAGGCGAATTTCAGCGGCCATCCTTATAGGGACTTTTTTATGACGCGGAGAAGGGCATTTACTCCCCACCATGGACTCTTTCCCCACCATTAGTGTCTGGGGCTGTCAAAACATTATATACCCTCTAAAACTGATGAGATCCCCATATAGATTTATAGAGGGACGATTATCAGGGCATCTCGGCGGCTATTCAGTCCCCCAAAGGACCGAAACCTTCTCCAAAGTGGTGTTATCCCGCTCCAAGGTACAACCCTATCAACTTGCTAGACTTCGGACTCTCACTAGAAATTGGAGTGCTTGGCCACAAGCCCAGGATCTCATTATCTATGGTTGAGCATGCTTACCACTAGACCATGAGTCAGTCACCTGTTTTAATACGCAAATCGAACTGTCCTACGTATTCCTGTTGCAACAGTATATTATATCGTTATCTTATCTGTATTACAATTAGATTTATGTTTGATTCAGCATCTATATTTGGGCTAGACCAGAAGTTTACTTTGGATTAGCACCTCTGATAATAGCAGAAATGGGAAGATTTTAGTTTCACAATTCGTAGGATGATTATAAACGGGAAATTAAGATTGGCTCGTTTTCTTGACTTATTTTACAGGTCTGCCAACATTGTACTGTCAAAATACTATCCACGGGCGGACCTCGCAGATTTAACTTTCAGCAAATATGGTCAGTGTAGCGAATGTTGAGAGTGAGAGAGACAGAATAATACAATATTTTATAATAGAATTATGGCGCTTATAAAGAAGACCATGTAGTACAATCTGCGACGGTAATTTAGGATAAGTGGGTAAATATAACTAACGCCACTGAAATAAGGTCCATATGTACCAGATGTTCGAAATGCGAAAGCCTTCTAATTTCTCCGACCATTTAATGCTTTTATGACATGTTTTTATTGTATGCGTAATGCTGTTTACAACTATTTGTTATATTAAATTTTCGTTCACTGATTCGCTTATCGAAAATGTATCATACTTGTATACCAGACTTCGTCCTCGATGTGTATGGTCAAATCTACGAGCAAAAATTAATATGTATATAGCTTATGAGTTTGAAGCTGATGTAGCAACATCAGCTTCAACATTGCCAACTTTAATTAAACTCCGTTTATTAGTTTTAGCGTGATGGATCAATCATACATCCATACATCCTTCCGCGTTTTACAACCTTCCCATTTATAATGTTAGTAACATCATAACTCGAACATCAGAATAGGTCACCATACCCAAGTGTAAAGTACAAAGTAAGTACTTTGGAATTATGCAGAGAGACACTTTCAGTTTTCATAAACCATAGAATGTATTATTAAATGCTTTTCAGATTCTTCTGAACATGCATTACATTGTCTGGGATTGGAATGTGCCCGAAGTGGCCACAGGCTTGCCACCCTTGACATCATGGGCCTCAGTACCCTAGCTAATTGTGGGTCTTCTAGTATATCTACTGTACCTACGAGTTGTGGATCTCCACATCTCTGCCTACTTTCTAGGGGATAATAGTCATGAAGGTACTTTTTCTTTTAGAAGATATGGCGCGAGCTCTTGTTCTATAACACGCAAACTCGTCATCGTCTTGACGTATGACATTACTAATTAGGTCAATTCGAATATGATCCATTCAACTAAAAAAAATGTTAACGACTATGTTATTTTTCCGAATTCAAATTTCACAATTCATTTTAGCTTGATCCGAACTAGAAATTAGTTACATTGAGCTAAGATACTGATAATTTTCATATCGCAAACCATTCCAATGATGAAGATTTTTCAACGTACAGATAATTTAACCTGCTGTTTACTTTTTAATGTAGACGGTATACTTCATCTTATCATCTGCTCTTAGTTGACCAACTTCAAACCATCAACACTATTTTATTTGAAGTATAATGAGCCAAGTTAACAGTCATCTTTCGACCGGGTGAGGCGATTATTTATGATCAGGGAATATGATTTTATACATCGTCCAACTCCAGTCGCTAGCCGGTGCCCACTAATGCGATGTTTTTTCGTAGCAGGTTTTTTTTTTTGCGTACAGGCATTTTGCGTCATCCGCATACGTTCCGCTGCCTCCTTCAGATAAAACACGCTCCCAGAAAAGAAGACAATTTCGGCGCTCCTGGTTAGTTGCCTTGCGTATTCCCCAGTAGGGGAAATGATAATGATGGTGTCGTCCTGGCCGAATTTCAACTACAGTAACCAGAGAACCATCTGAGTGATGCATATCACAGTGCTAAGTACACTATCTACAGGAGAGGAATCAGGCGCAGGATCGACGGCTTGACGCACTCTCCAATGACTTCCAACTTTTTGATCCGACTTGAGACTCGAACCCGAGACCTCACGAATATTGTTGAACATGCTTATCACTAGACCACCTTGCGATGAGAAGGAAAGCTTGGGGGTCGTCAGTTAAAAACCTGTCCAGAGCAAATACAAGTAAATAAATATGTATTCCCGTCATCCGAAGACACAAGGCGAATATCACAAAAAATATCTTAACTAATGCCCGCCAACAGATCGAAATGTGATCCCAGGTAAAAAAAAAAATATTCGACTTCAACTACAGTTTGACCGTGTACATACAGATCTTAAGAATTGTTAAATCTTCTTCCATATTTATAAAAGCGAAGTACAACTCACCGATTAATGATGAAATCTCAGAAGCGAAGTACAACTCACCGATTAATGTTGAAACCTACAAACTTGAAATATGGCAGGCGGGGTATAGAATTCTGACATTCGCTAAGAACGAATTATACGAAACTCCACGGCAGAGTACGAGTGTGAAAACCCGAGGCGCTGCTGGTTTTTTTATAATTCTTATTATTTTTTCCGATGTGTATGACCGTGTATTTGTTATGTGCATAGAGTTTCGAATCCTTTTTGTAAATAAAAACTAAATGTCATTCGTCGCAATGTGTTTGACAGTGTCACAATTTATGTATTAGGTACATGACGTGTTTAGGCATTGTGTGCCTGATTTTATATTCTTAAAATAATAATTTATAATGCTTAATACATTAAAATATTAGCGTTGCGCACATAATCTATAATATAAGCTAGGTAATTTTCTGAGTCACTAAGGCCTTTTTTGCCCTTCAGAAAAAAGTAAAGGAAAGAAAAGTATATAAAGGAAATAAGAGTACAGTATATTGCTATTCATTGTCTTCAATTTTGTGTTAGGTAGACAGTATTTAAAATGTCTAGAATTTGGAGTGCTGTATAAACGAAAAGTTTACTCCTTTTTATCCAACTTCTTTAGAAGGATGAATTTTTTTTCAAGCGTATGTATGTAGATTCCTATGTTACCAGTATATAGCCTGAACTCGACGAACCGTCGGTAGATGCCTCTTAATAATGCGAATATTACTGGACATATTGAAACTAATTCTAAGCAGTCTGATTTTACTATTTTCATTGAAATTTTACGCTTAGGCTCATTAAAGTAACTTTACTAGTATATCAGAGTAATATATTTGTGGCAAGGAATATGCAGTCCTGGTATTAATTGAAACGGCTATGAAATTTCATAGGAATCTACTGTTTACCGCTATTAAACCTACTCTGCCTTGAGTGAATTATGTTTTACCTTGAACGCGGTATATTATCAAACAGTGCGCCTAGGATCTAATCAGTGTTCTAGACCAACCCGATCCGACATGGGTCCGGTAATACTTGTTATGTTATTGATAATAAGTCCAACGTTAAATTGTGCTTCGAATTATAAGGATTATAAAAACTACAAGTTATATAATATCAATGTTAATAATGACAAGTTGAAGAAATTGCATGATATTTTTGAAGAGCATGAAGTAAGTTTAGTTTGAGTTTCTCATGAGGTTTACTCCTCGCAGTCATGTAATTAGTCTCTCTGTTACAAGGTAGTGTCGCGGTGTGTTACAGCTATGTAGGACCGACTGTACCGGGGAGGCAACTCTCGCTCACATAATATGTGAAGTGAGAGTCATGCGGTCGAGTTTGGTGTAGTTTCTGAGTTTCCAGCTGCTCATAGGAGAGATGGACAGACGGAGAGTAGCACATTTTAATGAAAGCCGTTGGTGCCCTGATTACCGTCCCATCAACACAACCGGGGAGGTACCTCTTAGTACCACCGTAAAATGACATCACATCTACTGTGTCGCGTTTCGTGCGATTTTTGAGTAACCAGTGGCCCTTTGGGGGGGGGAGAGGTAAAAAGGAGTTATTTTAAATATACTGATGTTCATGGGCATCGGTAGTCGTATAAAGGCTCCGATTTTCCGTTTGTCCCCCTGTACTTTAAAAAAATAGCATAACGAGGAAAAAACAAAACACATAAAACCATGATTTCTTTTATTTTATAGCGGAAAAATGAGCAACCGAAGCTAATTTACGAGACCGACGCCCATAGATATCTGCATTATTTTTATCGAGCAGATCCCGCCCTCCTTTCCAAACCGCACGAGACTTGTTCGTACATGGGAAAGTGTGCATTAAGACATATCCTGCATGGACGTTTCCTCTAGAACATTTCACGTTTAAATTACTGAAACTAATAATATAGAATCTTGTGAAAGTTAATATTTACAATTGGACCCGGCTCCAAATATCATTTATACTGGTGAACACCAATAAATTGTAGGAGATCCGACAAAAGGCCCATTGGCAGGATAGAGTGGGGACGGTTACGTCGGTATTCATATTTAAATGTCCATCCGACAGCACATTTGTCTTCCTCTCTCTGTCTCTCTTTATGCTAATATTATAAAACTGAAAAGTGTGTTTGTTTGAACATCTGAATCACAGGAAGTGTTTACAGGACCGACTGAAAAAAATCTTTCAGACAGTCCATTTATCGAGAAAGGCAATAACCACACTATTACGACCAATAGAAGAAAAGCCGGCGGGTTTTCGGACGAAATCTGAAATACGTTGCTAGTAGGGAATATCTTTTTACAGGAATCAATAATATATTTAGACAGCAAAGTGAATTCAGCCCAAATCCTAGTCGAGCCGTCGTCGACACAGCTATTCAATAACCTGGTGGCAGAGCAGAGTTGGAATACCACGCTTATGTTTGATGATGTATCACAGTAAGTGATTACAGCAGTTTCACTGGATCTACACTTTTTTGTTTGATGAAGCAAGGCAGGTGTGTAAGAATTGTGATATGTGGCACTGCGTTCTCTCTACCTACCACATTAGGGAAGTGGCGTGAAGATATAAATGTATGTGTGTAGACTTTTTTGTGTCGCGGTGAAATGTGAAATACACTGTTACCGGCCCTAGCTGGGATCCAGTAAGTGTGTGGAACTCGTCATTGGCAGGACATTGGCATGTCTGGATCTGTCAACAACAGCGCACCTTAGCGACTGCTCCGTCCCGCAGAAGTAACCGATTCCTCTAAAAGGTGGGCTTATTTGACAACCTTGATGCTAATCAAGGGGGCTAATCCTCGACACTGGATCTATACTTAATCAGAGTGCAGTAGAGTAGACCAGCGAAGGGGATGAGAGTTTTATTTTGAAAAAAAAAACGGCCAGCTCATATAATATTTTACTTACAACTATTCACCACCATCCAAAACTAAAGATTGAACAATAGCAGTATAACAAATGAACAGAATCCCGGGAATCAACTTCAATAACACATGAACCTAAAATTTTTGTGCCATGGGTGAAGAATTTCTTGTTCAGAGTAACCGGAGCCTACAAAACTTTGGCGCAGCCTAAATGTACACGTTATGTCGAGCGGCAGCGGGATGGGTAGCAGCTTATAAAACTTATACGGTCATCGCGGTCCTTAGGAGTTGTTCAAACGGTGGTTCCTGGTTCGCGCCCGAGTCGAATCTTTCAGGCGATCTGTCAGGCGACCTACTGGACGATCAATTAAGTTGCACAGTATTAATTAAATCTACTGAAACATTGTGCAATAATAATAGCCAATTATACTGCAAAATTTGTACTTTATATTTCCAATATATTTGATCATCTAGTGGCCGCCTCAAACTATTTATGTATTTTGTGTTATGATCAAATAAATGCTTTTCTTATTTATTTATTTTCTTTAGGGTAATCCTCTTGGAGAAGGGCCCTTCTTTGAGAAGCAAACAATATTCCTTCACAGCCTATCACGATGTCAAAGGGGTAAGAGTCATCTAATACTAGATATCCACCACGGCTTCGTCCATAAATAATAACGGCATCCGGCCCTTAAGTTTAACTTTAGTAACTCAATATACTAAACACTAACACTAGCCATTGGTAACCACCGCACAGATTCGATTAAGCCAACAAGTTTTTGGGGATTTTGTTTTGTAACACTTATAAAAAAGTAATTATAAAAATTTCATGTCACGATATTTGCTGTCAAACTTTATGATACGAGTCGTCCAATTGTTATGTAGTTGGCTAGGTAAGTTATCGCTGGGACAGAGTGTGTACAAACATGCAAACATCAAATTCTCGTAAGTGAAGTGTTTCTTCATCTTGCCACCTCACATCAAACCCCTGTGGAGTATTCACCGTACTCATGAGAATATCCATGTATTTATACTATTTTACGTATTATTTATAAATTATATTACGTAAATTAATTATGTCGTATAAATTCGACTACCAGGCTTTCCTTATAAACCTGTGGAAAATGATAGAATAATTCTTTTTTGCTGATCACTAAAATAATTTGTACATAAGCAATACTCTCGTTTTTTATTAATTGTATGGAGCCATTACCTACCATGTCCAAAAAATATAAAATCTTTTACAAAACACGCTACATACGACAGGTAATTGATAAGTATCCGAAACGACAAAGAAAAAATTTAATAATCTATTTAAGGCAATTTTATTTTTCAACGTAGTTTCCTTCTACCTCAATGCATTCATTCCAGCGCTTCTCCAATGCCGTCACAACAGTTTGATAAAATGTTATCAATAACCCCTCAAAATACCCGTCTACGTTGACTTCATCGCTTGACGAAAATCGTTGGCCACCTAACCATTGCTTGAGATTCGGGAATAAGTGGAAGTCGCACGGGGCCTGATCTAGGGATGCGGTAACAATTCAAACCGCAATCCATGGAGTCTGGCAACTGCAGCCCTTGACGAGTGCACAGGAGCATTGTCGTGGTGGAATTTCCTTCTTTGCTAAGTGAGACCGTTTCTTTGGGATTCCTTCACAAAACTTTTGCAGCGAGCTAGCATAATACTCTCCATTTATTGTTTTTCCTCCTTGCAAATAATCCACTGAAATAATCACTCGAGCATCCCAAAAAACTTTCGCCATCACTTTTCTGGAAGACAAAACCGCTTTTGCTTTCTTCGGCGCAGTTTTTCCGCTCTCAGTCCACTGCTTACATTGTTCTTTTGTTTCAGGAGTATAATGATGTATCCACGTTTCAACTACTATCACACAACGCCGCAAAAACTCATTGTTATCACGCTTAAACAGCACCAAATACGCCGACGAATCGTCCACTTGCTTTTGGTTAACAGTGAGCAAACGCGGCACCCATCGCGCGGAAAGCTTTTTCATTCGCAAATGTTGGTGTAAAATGTTATAAACGCATTCAGAAAAAATGTTTACCATCTCTGCTATCTGCCGCAATTTTAAGCGCCGATAATTCAAAACGATTTTTATAATCTTTTGGATCATGTCCGGATTCGTGACTCCATTTGGATGGCCAGACCTGTTGACGTCTTCGCAGTTCTGTCTCTCACGTTTAAAATCTGTTACCCATGTGTGATTTGTACCCAATGCTGGAACAGTATTACCAAAAACACTTGACTTTCATCTGGGTTACTGTTTTTCCTTTTAAAACGTAAAACTTTATCACCGCACGAATTTTGTATCTCTTTCCATTCATTGTTGAAAAAATTTACGGTAGAGAAAGTTTAAGTCCCCTCACACAAATTCTATCAATTAGTATAAATTCAAATTTGGCGTTCTATTTTCGAAAAGTTGACAAGAACTAAAAAATTGCTTGCCTATCTTCTTTTTAAAATCTTCGTTTCATTCAGTTGTTAATCAGCCTTGGTACACTGGACAGCAAATAAAGCGGGCCACCCGTTATCGTGAAACTATGATTCAAATTTCTCAAAAAGTGTAAAACTTACACCATCAAATTTATGCCCACACAAAGTACGCTTTATGTTGATTGTAACTAATAATTTATATTAAATTACCATCTCTTTACGTTGTAATGAAGCAAAAAACATAATACCAGCATTATTCTCTGTTTTGACAAGATTTCAGGATTACGTTCTTTTTTTATAATGAGGGTCGTTGAATATTTCTTAAGATTATTTTAGTTGTCGTCCATACTTTGCTCCAGATGAGTAACTTTTTACCTTTTTCGTTCGTCAATAATGGATACGACTCCTTAGAAAGCAGGTCAAGCTATGACACTATTTCAAGAAGGCGTTCCCCAACGCGTGGTCGCTTGGAGACTTCGAATCAGCAGATGTACTGTACAAGGGGTATACAGACGATACCAAGATACTGGAGCATTCGATCGCGGACCAAGTGTAGGGCTACTGATGTTGCCCTAGATCTCCATGTACCAAGTGCCTCAGATGCAGCAGATAATCGGTATATTACTATTACTCAACGCAGTTAAGTCCAACGAAGTCTACGCAATGAGCGCCAAGTGGTTATAAGTTCAGATGCTCAGATAAAGTTAGAAGGTGACTTACTGAATGAAACCTGAGAGAGCCGCAACAGGCCTAAGAATGGTAGCGCACCATCGAGCTCGTCTTTAGTTCGCTCTAGAGCATATGGATTAGACATGGATCAGTGGGGCAAAATACTTTTCACTGATCGAATCAGGGTGATTCTATATGGAAGTGGCTGACGTCAAAGGGTATGGAGAACGTTAGTCTCAAGTTACATCGAGGACACTGTTGCTTATGGTGGGGGATCGGTAAGTATGGGACGGCATCTCGTTAACCTCACGTGCAGCGTTAGTTTTCATCGACTCTAGAAGCCATACACGTGGGTCGAATACACATCGCTACATAACAGAAATCTTCGCGGATCATGTGGTACCTTACGCAGGATATATGATCATGACGCATGACTGCATGTCGCACCCGTGGTGTCCCAGTACCTACGTGACATCTCCATTCGTACAATGGACTGGCCATCTCGAAGTCAGGAATTAATCCGATTGAGCACTTATGGGATGAGTTAAAACGGTGGGGTCGATGCTCCCATAACCTACCTTCCTTCATCAGTCAATATTTCATCGTCATTCTGGTGAAAACGATGAACACGAGCCACTGGTACTTATCCGAGGAGGAAATACAAAATGCTGATCTAAATCTTTTTTTAACAGGTTTTCTTTTTTAATCGTTTTTTTTTTCAATTTTTTAATATCAACATTAACGCAACTGTTAAACGACCCTTAATTATAAAACACATAATATACAATTAATTGATTAATTTCAATTAGCTTGCAATAATTTTAGTCGTCATGAAATGCATAATCTGTAAGCATAACTTTTGTAACTATAAGTTTTATATTTTTTTGAGAAAACCGTATCCGAGTTCCAAGGTAGTAGCCCAGTTTATTTGCTGTGTGGTGTATTTTACTCGCTTCCACAATAAAAAGAGGATTAGCTGAGGATTTCGGTTGCGTGTATAAGCATGAGCGACGTGCCGCGCGGACAATGAAAAAGATTATTCTTTATTCAGCATAATTTCATCATTATTTACTTATTACCACTACGCTTTGGTTAGTGGTCGGTAGCGAAAATTCTATTAATGTTCCTGGTAAAATAATGTTTTAAAAATAATTTTTCAAGTTTTTATTGTACTGTAAGGGCATTTATAAATCTATCTACGAGCCCTCTCTTCGAGAGGCGCGTTGGGATTATAATTAAACTCCTATTGCTGGTCCTGTCTCCAGTGACCGGTGCTACCGCGATTATGGAGATGGGGCACGCGCGGTACTCGACGCCTAAGAGCACACCTTTTATGGCTTAAGTTTCATAAAATATGTTCTTAGCTATGTTTGTACGCTAATCGGGCATGCCTGCCTGTAAAACTTCAAGTATGTATATGTTAGATTCTGAAATTTATTGATTTAATTTTCATAATTTAACACCTACAACAACCCTTATCACTTAGGCGTATGAAAAATAAATAGTAGCCGATTCTCAGCCCTATTGAATATGCAAATAAAATTTGGTAAAAATCGGTAAAATCGTTTCGGAGGAATAAGTTAACTAACTTTTATATATAAGAATTTAGTTTTGTATGGAATCAAATTCTGAGAAATTCATATTAGGTTAGAACAAAAGTAGTTTCATATGGAGCTTCTTAAGTGCTCGCTGGTATTTTAGTCACCCTGTATAATAGTAGGTTTTATTTTCAGATACACCAATACATAAGAAACATTAGCAAGACATACCCGACCTGGAGCGAAGTTATAGTCGCCGGACAGAGTTACGAGGGACGACCGATCCTGGGGATACGCATCAACACGCCTACACACGGAGAGAAATCTTACAACAAACCTGTGTTTGTTATAGAATCGGGTAAGAGACCGTCATGCATTGTAGCTAGATCGGGCTGGCCACACAGTCGGGCTGGTACCTCTTGCTCATATGATACCACTGCCAAGAGCCAAGTAAAAGCAAAGGCCAAGGGGAGGCGAGGCGGGGTATGTCTACCTTCCCTAAATACTACAATCCACACTTCCTGCACACATGCAATCACTTGTGTAAGACACGACTTGTGATGAGTGTCTTGTCAACTACTTTGATGTTTAATATGTTACGAATAGGTTTTACTTTTTTTAATTCCGAACGAACTTCGTTCTCTGAGCGATCACTAGTATTTTAAATCCATCTTAATCGTACTTTCAGGTATCCATGCGAGGGAATGGATCGCGCCCGCCACTACGACGTACTTCGTGAATCAATTGTTGACCAGCTCCAATCCAAATATCACTAGACTGAGAGACCAGTTCGACTGGAGAATCTTCCCGACCGTCAACCCCGACGGCTATCAGTATAGCTACAGATTCGTAAGTGGAATTCGCCTTTCGACGAGATTTTTTATTGAAAGAAAAGCAAATTTTTTGTTAAATTGTACATCTAGGTCGGAAGAAAGTAGTTGTACCATTTAAAAAAGGGTTGAAAAAAGGGTTGTACCATTTAATTTTGTACCGAGTGCCTATATATCTTCCGATTACATAATCACACCAGTTCCATCATCACCATCGTCATCATTATCAGCCCTTATCGGTCCACTGCTGCACATATATCATTGAAAGAGTCAATGAATAACGGTATCCTTAAATTCATCAATGCAAAGCCCTACTCGAGGCTTCTCTAGTCCGAGCGATACCAGCTTCTTCCGTTCCACTGATTTCGATAAAAAAATTCGCACACTTTTAGGGTCTCCTAACAATCCCATTCTATTATAACACTCAATTAACATCATTGTGCGAATCATCCAATTTGATGATTGAGCTACTTTATTCATATTATGAAGGCAACGAGCATTCAGAAACGATTGACGAACTCCCATGCCTATGCCCATAGACATCCGCAGAACTGTGCATACGAGTTGTCCTTGATCTGTCCTCCTCTTCTATGGCATTTTACATGAAATGTGACAAGAAGGCACTATCCCATACGGAACAGTCTGGTGATCTATTGCAGGCGCCTAATATTTTAGCAATATTTTAATAGTAAACGTATAAATGAACCTGATACCGATATACTCATATAATAACAGATAGTGTCATGTTGCATTGAAGCGTAATTGGACCAGCCCGACCAAGAAGTACCTCTCGCACACATGATACTGCCGTATAGTGATATCCTTGGTGTCGCGATTCGTGCGGTTTGAGAGTATCCGGTGGCCCATTGTAATTATACGGATGTTCATGGGTGTTGTGAGATTGCCCGCTTGCCCCCTTTACTATAAAAAATACCAGTGCTTTTACATTTCTTTCTTTGTGATGATTTAAAAAACTCAACTTTTTATAGGACCGATATTGGAGGAAGACGCGTTCCATATCCTCAAACGGCTGCATTGGAGCTGATCCCAACCGCAACTGGGATTACAATTGGGGACGTAAGTAATCTGGAAGAATTATAAAGATAAATTAGATAGTTGTTTTGACAGATGGCCGCATTTTGGTAGGTCTTAGTGTCCTAGGTGTGGCGCTCGTCGCTCGTGGCTGGGATAGATCTAGACTTCTGGTTATCCTGATACTCTAATGCATAGATCTCACAAAAATAAACGTGTTCATGAGTTCTGCGCATTAGAGTATCAGAATACAGATACACTTACAATAACGAACTGTTTTCAATATACCATTTCTGCGAAGCAATTATTGACATATATTTAATACAACTACAGTAAGCAGGACGCTGTTGGTCTGGGGTATTATAGGCGCCCGAAAGTATCCACGGGGTTTTATTGGTAATTGACTCAGCCGCGAGTCGCATACACCCATCAGATCCCAGCCAGGTACAGTGGCAGAGCGTACAAAGCGGCAAGCGCTACAATTCCGAAATGCTCGCTCTATCATTAAATCTCTGAACAACCGAAAGCAAAAAGAAGCGCAGAATTAGAAATAATACAATTGTTATACGTTCAACTATTCGAAATTATCAATTAGAACATCATAAGTTAAACATTACTAATGTTGTAAAGAATATTTCAAGAAAAGTTTAGCTAAAGTTGAAAATATTTTGGCTCTGCGTGTAACTTTATCAAAATAATTAATAATAAATAATAAATTGGTATTCTATACAAATCGTGAAAAACTGTGCATGACATTCAAAAACTACGATGTTTATAGATGACAATATTACTCTGAGTAGTCAAAAAAAATTTGTGTATTGTATATACAGATGAGAGTTATACTTTATCTAATTCTGTATAGTAAAGATGGATCACCTTTGAAAGTAAAAAGAACTATCATCGTGAATGTCGGTTCTCGACTGGTGCAGGACTCGTAAGCAACGCAACCTTTGCGTGTGGGCGTATGAACATGGAAAAAATTGGCACACAAGTAAACTAGAAACTATAAAACGTCAAAGAGGCTGACAATGTCCCGCTCCATTACATTACCGCTAGCTTTATGAAGTAACGTATAACGCGGAACAAGTCTGGCGGTCTCTCATTCGGCAGTTCAATCTGACTTGTTCAATGGCTCGTCGAATTACAAAACGATCCTGTTTTTGATGAAATGGCTAGTCTTAATATAATATGGATTTATATTATCCGATCGATTTATATGATACCTATTGTTTACCCACACATAACGCCGCACGCAAATATGAAATGAATTATCTGTGGCTATCATTATTTGCAGAGTACTCATCTTCCAACCGCCCTTGCGACTATCAACAGTATGCGGGTTCTAAGCCGTTCTCCGAAGCCGAGACAAAAGCGCTGTCTTCATATATATCACGCCTCGACAATCTGCTGTTCTACGTGGCTTTTCACTCCTACGCCTCACTACTGTTGATACCCTACTCGGACTCCACTGAACATGTTCACAATTACGACGATTTGGTAAG
>JAFELO010000008.1:0-38801 GCA_017140195.1 Eumaeus atala | reverse complement strand
AATCTTGTAAAAATGAAATTATCAAATTGTCTTCCCAAAATGATAAGCTAGGTAATAATAGAAAAATACAAACACATTACATTAATTTGGGCAAAACAAATACTCCACAGAATAAGTTACATCTTACACAATTTATTTTACACTTATAGTACTGAGAATTTGACAGAGAAATATTTAACATTATAATTATTGTCAATAGATCAGTTTTTTGTAATAAATTTGTTAGATACATCTAACATGTAAAACATGTGCGTAAAAGAGAGACAGATAGGAAGCTACATTTGCTTTCTCTTTTGACTTTTACGCACGCGTTTAGGCTGGCTTCCCTGATCTATCTACATTATTTATATAGCATTAAGCAGTCCTCGCAGAGGCCGCAGTATATTTCAAAACACAGCTTCAATGTCTAGTTTTCTTCATTTACTACATCTTAACACATTGCGTTTCGTCCATCTTGTTAATCTGCACAGCATTGTCCTGTGTACTTTGGCACGTTTCCTGTGGCTCAGACGAACTGGTCGCCGCATCATCGATTAGATAGTATGGTGGCCTCTAAAGATAAATTGTAGTTAATTATCGAACAATGTGAAACTATAAAGAACTCTAAATTTAACTAGTCAATTAATTGAACTAAGACTTCCTGTGTGGCGCTCCACCGTGGTTCAAGCCTTGTCGTGGCTGTGGGGCTTAGTAGCCTGGGGTGAACCCAGGCGAAGCCCATTGAACCGTGGAGGATGCTTGCACCCCTCTTATATGAAGAGGGGCTTAAGGATCAGGAGGAGGAATCGCACTCAGTAACCCCTCTTATAAGAATAGGTGACCTGAGAGCAATTGGAAGTGGCGCTTTTGCGCACGAGACAAGGGGCGAGGATGGGAACCTTACCCCATTGCACTGTCCCAAAGTAGGTGGGGTTGTCTTTTAGTGGGGGGCAACCTCATCTGTGGCGGTGGAGTTAGTCCCTTAGGGGGCTGACTAGCCGTGGAGGTGCCCTGAAGATTTGTTGTTTCGGGGCACTCACCAAGGGCGGCACTGATGGCACTCGCGTGGTTTTTGTGGGTATTCGGCACTATCATACGCCGCGAGTCCCACACACCACTGGACCCCACCCAGGGCCGGTGAAGGCGTGTAAATGCATTTCACAGGGTCAAAAAAAAAAGAAAGTTGATAACGTGGCAGAAAATCCCCGTGTTACACCAGAGGTTGCGGATTCGAATACTGCCTAGGTCATGTATGTTTATAAAAGACTTCAATTTATATATAAAATTTCTTAAATTTATTTAAGAAATATTAAATATATTTCCGTTGTCTAGTAACCGTAACACAAGTTCGTACGGTACTTAGCACAGGACTAGGCTAACGTGGTGTGATAAGTTCACAGATATTACTATAAATGTTACAAAAAAAAACAAAATATAATAAAATATAATACATGTAACTACATGTACTTACAAAAGTCCGCTGTTTTGCTTCTTCTCTTAAATTCTTCAATTTCTCTCTTGCTGTTCTCCTAAAGAATCCGAACTGAAATTGTATCAATAAATTTCTTAAATTCTAATTTCATTAACTAACATTATAATTACGTGAGAAATGTTATAACCCGCAAAGCTTGAAGACAAAAGTCCTAACCAATGAGTTCACCCCGTGATGACCTACGCAGCCGAAACATGACCTCTTAAGTGAGTAGATTGAGAGTGAGTTAGAGTGAGACTGAGTTAGCGCAAACCTGCGGACCAGTACAAAAGTACTGGTCCGCAGGTTTTTTGCGCTTACTCAGCTGGCCATTTAACGTGCTACGTTGGGTGTTTCTTTGTCCGACAGAATTCGTAACGAAGTCACAAGGCAGAGAACTAAAGTTTCCTATAGCGAAGAATCAGCTCGCTGAAGTGGTTCTGGTGTGGTGGCCGCGTTTAGGAAAACGAAGTGTTGGTCGTCCGTTCAGAAGGTGGGAAGACGATCTCCGTGCAGTAGCTGGTCCGGAATGGATGAGAGTAACAGAAGATAGGCCGTCTTGGCGTTCATTGAAAAGACCTATGGCCAGCGGTGGATCGATAAGGGCTGATGATGATCATGATGATAATTGCGAAAGCTTTATGTGTGTATTTCACTTTCAAACTACTTAACCCATTTCATTGAAAATTGAGATTAGAATATAAATAAAAATAACATTGAAATAACTTTTCTTCCCGAAAAAATGGTTTTCCTGGGATAGATTTTATGCAAGTGAAACTGCGAAACAGTATTGTACCTTGTATAGAATTGCTCCAAAAACAAGAAGGATAATAATAGCAATCACTATAGCTATTATTAAAATGTAGGTCTTGTTGGTTCCGACCTGCGCGTCCTTCACACACATACGTGTGGAATTGAAGCTGAAACATATAATTATTGGAGTTCCATTACGTACAAGTAGTCCTGGCTCAGTTGGCAACGTGGCGGTTAGTACGCGTGTTACGCCAGAGGTCATGGATGTTTATATGTATATTATATGAATTTCTATTTTAAAAATCTTAAATATATAAAATTTCTTAAATCTATAAAAATTTCTCCCTAAGCCTGAATACAAAAAAGTCTTCGTAGTCAGTCGAACTGTAGAGGCTGTACTAGCGCCGCCAACCAGTATTAGGTCCCTCCGAAAAAAAAACAAAACTATAAAAATATTAAATAAATTTCCGTTGTCTAGTACCTGTGACACAAGTCCTTACGGAACTAACCGCAGCACTTGATCAACGAGGTGTCATAAGTCCACAATTATTATTACTATTACTATTATTATTATTATTACATATTCATACACGACAGTCTCTGGCTTTTTAGGGTTCCAAATCTTCCCCACCATAGTTCAAGCCTTGTCGTGGCGGTGGGGCTTAGTAGCCTGGGGTGAACCCAGGCGAAGCCAATTAAACCGAAGGGGGATCTTTGCACCCCTCTTATAAGAAGGGGGAGCTTCGAGATCAGGAGGAGGAATCGTTCTCGGTACCCCTCTTATAAGAAGAGGGGACCTAAGAGCGACAGGAGGTGGCGCTACTGCGCACGGGGCAAAGGGCGAGGATGGGAACCTCACCCCATTGCACTGTCCCAAATTTGGTGGGGTTGTTCTGTAGTGCTGGGCAACCTCATCCGTGGAGGTGGAGTTGGTCCCTTAGGGGGCTGACTAGCCGTCGAGGTGCCCTGATTACTGTTGTTCCGGGGCACCTCACCAATGGCATCAATCATGTGCCGCGAGTCCCACACACCACTGGACCCCACCCAGGGCCGGTGAAGGCGCGTAAATAAATACGTTTCCCCGCGTCACCAAAAAAAAGGGTTCCAAATATTAAAAGAATAAACGGAACGATTCGTATGTCTGTTCGTCTGTCCATCCGCCTTTACGTCTGTCGCGACTTTTATCTTATGAACGCCTTTCTAATGAAGCCACACGAAATAAACCCCAAAGCACTGGAAAAATATTTTTTCTAGCAAGTAAAAGATATTTGTTTTTTTATATTCTGTGGGTTCGCGCGAAAATCAACAGAGTACTTGTGGTTGACTCATAATATTTTGCAAGAAGTAAAAACCTACAGTTTACTAGAAGTGCTAGTTGTACACTATAGGAATAAATCCGAAGCTTGGTAAATCATAAATACATGCTCGTTGTGGACCAAATTAATATTATATATTATAAATATATCACCGAAATAAACTATTACAAACTTATATTTGTAGTTCATTTCAAACCACATTTTGTCGTGGTTTATTTAAGCATTTCACATTCCCGATATTGCAGAATCTTTACAGGTACCAGATAAATATATTAATTACAGTAATTAGCACTTTTGTACCTTTCGATGAAAATGTCTAAGTTTTGTTCTCTTTCGTTTAGAGTATACGGGGCAAGCGAGAAATTGGTGCCCTTCAACAACTAACAATGCCAATGACCATCAGCATAATTATGCCGATGTGTTGCCCTCCTTTTCACCTCACCACCCACCCCCCTACCCACTCCTACTCTATACTCACCTGAATGGTTTCACTTCGGATGTAGGTAATAAGTGCAGCTGCAGGTTGTAAAACAGTTGCAATTTATCTGACTTTCCTGAAATAGCAAAACATATAGTTTAAAACAAGTATGTGTAGAAAAAAAGGAAATTTGCATTTTTACAGTATAGTACTATGCCCCCGTAAACGATCAATCGGACCCTTTTTACGACAAACAATGCCCATGAGCATCCGCCGCCTATTCACAAACCGCAACTCTCGCGAGAGATACTTTCCCGGACGTGCTGGCCCAATTCCGTTGCAATTCAGCATAGCCACTACCTCTTACTAAACTATTATTTACTTGCATTCTAGAAAGTTAGAGAAAGGTACCTTCCCTGTCATGCTGCCCCAATACGTTGCCTTACTCAAGTCTTCTGCTTTTCCGTTTCTCCCCACAAAACAAAATTCAATGCGGCACTGCTTTAACGATTACAAAATCTTAGCCAATCTATTAATAATACCTATTTTATCCTTCAGTATATTAACTGTAGTTATAATGTTGACTGTTGAACCTCGATCCAAGTTCAATGAACAGTTGAGCCCAAGGAAATCTTCTCCATCGATTTCAGTTGAATCTGTCGTGATATTTTCAGATCGCTCGGAGTAAATCTTAATCTGGAATAAAATTGTAATCGTCATCATCACCGTTGTTATGTTATAAGAGGACTGACGAGCAGTTGAAGGCTGCTGAGGCCCTTAGACATCCACACGACAGTTAAAGGCTGCTGAAGCCCTTAGACATCCACACGACAGTTGAAGGCTGCTGAGGCCCTTAGACATCCACACGACAGTTATGCAGATGTGACATTTATACCTCCGTACACATCAGCCTTCACACTAACATTCCGCACGAAACGAGACAGCGTAGTCACTTTAGAACGAAGTCTACACCCTGTTGACACAATTCGGCTGTAATGTAGCGTGGCGCTACCTTCGACTCAAGTCTTTTGCACCTTCAGTCTTCTGTTATACAAAAGCCCCTTAGACCTTACCATTCTAAAATAAAAGAATTTGTAAATTTGTAGACAAGGATCTAATTTTCGTATACCGATCGTCTCTAGTCATGACAGACTATCCTCCCATGATCATACAAATGCTCACTACTCTTGCATTTGGCTGGTCTCTATAGAGGTAGCCATACTCGAAATTGGGTTAGAAAGACTATTTTTATATAGACTGTGTTACACAGTACTGTACGCCGAAAATAATTTAATTAGAATTAGCGACAGAATTGAATCACCAAGTTGTCTGGCCTCTTTTAAAGATTTAGATAAACTTTATAATATTATCTGAGGAGTTTTAGGTTTGTTTGAACATACCGCTGAAAGTGCAAGTCGAATATTTAAAAAAAATATTATTCTGTATCATAGCTAAATTTACGAGGGAGGTTTTGGGTTATATACCGTGACGTTTCCATCAACGAGATTGGTGTTACGCGGGGTACAGCCGCGGGCTCTGCTGATAAACTATAAAACTTACTGTGAAGTCCTGGATGTAAGGCTCCCGTGTCAGCATGACTATTGCGTAAATGTCCTTCCAATTGACGTATTCACTGCCTGATAACTGTTATGATAAAATGGAGTAAGATCATTTATAGAAATTATAATAGATATCCGTTTCAACCTGACACTAAATTGAGAAACAAAGAACCCTGTTGCTTAAAATATACTTTAATGTACCGAGGGCTGAAGTCTTGTCGGACTGCCGTCCCATTGGAACACGAGAATAAGGGAACAGAGAGTGTACTTGTGCCTTCGCGCACACTTGTCCTGCAGTTTTTTGTTAGTTGTTGTTATCTCTATAGAGGACTTTATTATTAATAATGCACCCAATTCTCATTGCCATTCAAGTTAGATGCCATCATAAATAGAATCCTTCAAGTCAAGCTGTGCACGCTAACTAGTCATGGACATGAAGACATGTACCTCTCCATGAGCCAAGCGTTCATGTGAGCGCCGAGACCATTTTAGCTCCCGCGCGCGAGCTGCCCCCGATGTCAGAGTCGGGGGAGGAAAGACCTCTGGTCGGACCTCTGGCCATAATTATATTAGTTAAAGTTGCTAATACAAACACTCCCACATCGGGATGCATCTCTCTCATCGGGGGGAGAGATGGGGCCATAGGTTAGGTTTTTCAAGCTCACACCTAGTCTCGTTGTGACACGCTCGTGTCACTCATGGCAACCCGATGAAACTGTATCGGGCTTCTCTTCGCTTCCTCAGCACAAGTACAGGTCCGAAAAAAAAAGAAAAAACACGCTTCGCTCGCGTTGTAGATGGTCCCGATCTGAATCCAGCGTCGCTTTGCAGTAGCTCAGGTGTGAACGTAGCCTAAGCATCGTCCTGTCACAATAGATATATACGTCTAATACGTACCACAAATTGATCTTGAACGGCAATCGTAGCTTCCTTGGTGTCTGCTATCTCACGGTCAGTCACATTTTGCCCAAGTGACGATCTAGACGAAATTATAATAAGAAATAATATTATAATTATATTTGTTATCTATGTTTATTATAGTTCAAATTTTCGTAAAATATACGAGGCGGATTTTTATGCGTTTTGCACCAGTGGATAAAAAGATACCAAGAAATTTTTATAATTTATTAAGCTAACAATCATGCCAGTATTAGTCACGGGTGAAAACTGCAATGGATTACTAGTATAGAGGTGAAAAAGATGTCTTATGCAGATGTGTACAAATTTTATGGGCGTTGTATCTTTATCCTATAAAAAAACGATAGTGTGTAGAAGTTAAAATTTCAGACTATCTGAAAATTAACTTTTTTCTCATAATTTTTGCACATCTCTTAAATAGAATCTGTATTGTAAGAACGACTTAAAATCATACACGTTTGGTTGATATTGCAATGACACTTGCCTTACAAGGACATTTGAATATGGAAACATGTGTCTTGAATTTAGCGCTTAGATGTCAGTTTATATTAAGATCTCCATGAGCTTGCGTGATCGATTTCCAAAACGTTATGACGTCAATATCAAATTCTTACCCATTTATAGTGACGTCACTGGTTTGTAACTGATACAATATAGTCTTGCTGAAGGTATCTGATGAACTTCCAGATGAACAGTTATTGTATAAAAATACTGTGAACTCCAACTGTTTATCTTTATTTGAGGCTCCACTCATATCCAGATGTATGTTTAACGTCGACTGGAAAAATAACATGAGTTAACGCGATTTATGTTCTATAATAACAATGGTATCTGTGGACTTACCACGTATGTCGCAAGGATTTGTGTTACAGGTACTAAAAGGTGTATTGATGTCTTAAGTTTACGCGAATATTACTCATTACAATAAAACTACTTTTACGGATTTTATCGCGGTTTATTTAATTAGTAGCCAGACGTTTCAGAAACACTACAGTAGCCATATACACGGGTGGGCAGTCTACCCGTGACTATAGTGGCTGTAAAGCTTTTATGGTAACGGGAAACAGCAACGAAAACATATTGAATACTTTTATAAATTACGAAATTTTATAAATTTAAGATTTTGATTATAGAAATACACATCCATACTCTAGGAGGGACTCGAACCGCGACCTCTGGACCTAATGCGCAGATCAACTGCCACGTTACGAACTGAGCCCCAACCGTTTGTCTAAATTTAATAAATGAAAAATGAAGTTAGCTGCCCGCTTCGGACAAGTAGAGAAACCGTCCGACGAACAGGTGCTAGAAAACCGAAATGTTAACGGGAAGCCTCGTTTTCGCTACGATTATACAATGTTCAAGGATCTTCCAAATTACAATCCCAGGTTTTGTTCGAAACAATTCGTTGCATTAAATTGTTTTTTACGTAGACGTGTTAAAAAAAAATTAAATGCCAGTTAAACTTATCACCAACATCCCATGTAGAATAAAAAGTATATTACAATTGTTTTTCCGTATACTGTTCTAGAAAATGCACGTGGTTGTTGATTAGTGTAAGGTGTTTTTGCTACCGGAAGCACAAAGTGCAGGAAACGTTGATATCATTAGATATTGCAAACGTTGATATCATTAGATATTGCAAACGTTGATATCATTAGATATTGCAAACGTTGATATCATTAGATATTAACGTTGATATCATTAGATATTGCAAACGTTGATATCATTAGATATTGCAAACGTTGATATCATTAGATATTGCAAACGTTGATATCATTAGATATTGCAAACTTCTTCAATACTGCTGTATACAGTCGGCACTTATGTATTTCAATACGGTCATGCTTTTATTACGAGACCAGCTGGTACCTGGCTGGCCCATTGAGCCCCCTCAATGTCACCCCTCTGGTGTCGGTAGTCGTAAGGGGCTCCAATTGCTCGTTCGCCACCTATTCTAAGAAGAAAAGCGCGAATTCGTCCGCTAGGACTACAGACAAAACCACGTGAGAAGGTTATTACTTCTATAGCCTATGTGTTATATTAACGCATAAGCTAAATTATTGTATAATCTGATTAAAATCCTTATTTTTATCGAAACATGTCTGATTAAATTAAAACTTACAGACTTTCGAGTTCATAACATTACTTGGATATGTTAGGTAGAATAAAATAACCTACCTCTTTGTGTCCGTGGACAACGGCAAATTTACACATCAACTCCTGTTGTGAAGTGAGATCTGTTATTTCTGCCGGATAACAATCCCAATACATCATCTGGAAGAAAATTAAATAGATGATCGTAAACTGTAGAAATGTTTATGGCAGAAGTATGTTCAATTCATTACGTAGGGACTTTGAGACATTGCGAAGATTACCGACGCCCATAGATGGATGAGATGAGCATATAATACAATGAAGCTCACTCTTTAAGACTGATTTAAACGCCAGATATGCATTGTAAATATCTGATTTTAATCATTGTCAGCTACATTGATTAAAATCGGGTAAGTATTTTATTCCACTCAGCAGTTTTGGTTAGATTGTCAATAAAAATCAGACGGACGGACAGACGGTCAAATTTCTAAATTCTTCGCATAGTTCTATACATATTGGCCATATATAATTTCGACCCCATCGGCCATGCACAGACTAGCCAACGTGCGTCGCAAATTTATGCGCAGACGCAAGTGCACTCTCCATCCCCTTGTCCATTTATTCCGATGGGACACGACCGGAGATAAATCGGGCTTAGGTGCGAGGGCCTGACGTGTTCTATTTCCTAACTTCGGACTGTTATTACAAATCGTGTAATCCAATAACACTCATGCTAGGACTAAGAATAGAACCCGGGACCTCACAACTGTAGCTGAACATGCACATAATACGTAAGTAATTGTAAAAAGAAAATAACACAACAAAGCGTAAAATTTCTTGGTGGTATACTTGAAATAGGGCCTTTTATAGAATGCGGATTTTGTGTGCGTAAGCACGCCATTAAACTGTATAGTTAAAGACACCACGGCCATTATATTGCTCAAGATTCTACGGGACAAAATTGAACCCAGTTTAATAAACATTATACAAGTAGGGCACATCATTCTAGATATACGCAACAAGGCATGATCAATGCGTTAGGTAAGCGTCGTCAAATCTTAGATAAATAAAATCAACTTTCCACTATCTATTTACGAATAATATAAAGCTCAATAGTTTGTTTGTTTAACGCACTAATCCCAGGAACTGATTTGAAAAATTCTTTTTGTGTTTAATAGTCCGTTTATCGAGATAGGCTATATAACATAGCGCCACGGACCGGAGTTACGCTTGTGAAACCGCGGGGTGATGCTAGTAGTCTATAAAATGAATTGCATAATTACAACTTAAGATAATGAATAGCTTACTTACTTTAGCTCCACGGACTATTACTTTAGCACACGAGTCGTAAGAGGTATTCCCATGGTTTTTTATTGCCACAGAGATAATTTCGTTGTGCGTTGAACCCAACACGTAATTATCCTGAGATCTGCAACAACAATTATATTAAAATTTACTAAAGGCACTAAATGAATTTTAACAAAATATTTATTTTATGCTGGCAAAATTTTGTAGACGCAAATTTTTCTTTCTTTTAATGACTACCGACGCACATGGACATTGGCATGATTGTTACGCAGACGCGTTGCCCTCTATCATCCATCCCCCCCAATGGGCCACCAATTTACACCGGTCGTGCCCGATACCGTTGGATAGGAGGATGTAGTGTCATGCACCACGCATGGCATCACCTCCTTCCATGCAGTATGGCACTGCCTCTTCATAAAATTTGGACATTAAACGTCAAGGGAATTAAAAAAATGTACTTTGAATAAAATATTTGCACTTGCTGCATAGGAGGATAGTGCATGTCACTACATCCTCCTATGCAACGAAATCTGGCTGGCACGACCGGGGAATACTCTCACTCAAATTATACCGCCGTAAAGCGACATCTTCAGTGTCGCGTTTCATAGTAAATTAGCCGGTGGACCATTAGGGGGCGAAGGAGGGCAACGCATCGGCATAGTAATTATGTAGATGTTCATGACCGTCGGTAGTCGTAAAAATGCTCCGATTGCTCGTTGGCCCCCCTATTCTATAAAAAAAACTTCATTCAACGTACCCGTCCATCCAGTGAACGTTCAGGATCTGGAGCCGCGGCACGCACTCCTCGCCCCTGCAGCGCCTCTGTACCGGCAGCTCGCACCGGGCCATACTGTACTCGCTCAGCCGCACCAGAGACTCGCTATAGTCTGACAACACAAACAATACAACTTTAAAATTACTTTACATCTGATACATTTCGATATTTTTAATTTACCAGTTGTTTACCCGCTATATAAAAGTTCGTGGTCTAACCTACATGGAGCTATGACATCTTTTTAAATCTACCGTCATTTGTTAGTATGTGTCATATTGATTTAAAGTGGGCAGTTTCATTCCGATACTGCACAATATAAATTTTCTGTGATTATTTGTTGAAGCAATCTGACGCAATTTTCAATAATGGAGAAAATTGAACACCGTGCAGTCATTAAGTATCTCAATTAAAAAGGCCTATCACCAAAAGACATCCATCAAGATATGGTGAGCACTTTGGGGGAGTCTGCTTCATTGTATTCCAGTATCAATAAGTGGGTAGCTGAGTTTAAGCGCGGTCGTGAGAGCATTAAAGATGATCCTAGGATTGGAAGGCCTACATCCTCTACAACGAAAGAAAACATCGATAAAATTTGTGATCGCGTACTGGGTGACCGACGTTTGACCATGAGTAAGATAGCCGAGATGACAAACATTAGTTATGTTAGGGTGTAACACATAATAACGGAAGAGTTGGGGTTCCATAAGGTTTCTTCTCGCTGGGTCCCGAGGTTGCTTTCAGCTGAACAAAAACGAGTTCGATACACAATTTCGCAAGACTGTTTGGAACTTTTTGAGACTGACCCCGAGGACTTTTTGTCTAGATTTGTTACCGTGGATAAAAGCTGGGTTCACCACCATACTCCTGAATCAAAGCAACAATCCAAACAGTGGAAAAGATCAGACTCTCCTACACCGAAAAAGGCTAAGGACGTTTTGTCGACTAAAAAAGTCATGGCTTCTGTTTTTTGGGATGCGAAGGGCATTATTTTTGTAGATTATTTACCGAAAGGTCAAACTATAAATTCTAGTTATTATTGTAACCTTTTACGAAGACTCCGGGAAGAAATAAAAGAAAAAAGGTAAGAAAGTTTTGTTTCATCGAGACAATGCACGTGTTCACACTTCGGTTGAAACAATGTCTGTAATCCATGGTTGTGGGTACGAATTGCTGCCCCACCCACCTTATTCGCCGGATTTAGCCCCCTGGGATTATCATTTATTTCCAAATTTAAAAAATGTTGGTGGCTCGAAATTTTCGACCAAAAATGAGGTGATAGTCGCAGTAAACGATTATTTCGCCGACCTTCCGGAATCTTTTTTTTTCGAGGGGAAGTTGCAGGTCAGGTGGAAGAAGTGTGTTGAACTAGACGGAGACTATGTCGAAAAATAAAAATAAATTTTGATCCACTTCTCTTTCATTTTCTTGGTCGGGCTTAGAACTTTTAGATCCACCATCGTATCAAATTCATCGTAGCATAGAAAAGTTTTATTTCACAATAGTTTTCTTTTTTTTTAGAAATGTCAGAACAGAAAAAAAACTCGCTAGTTTTTTTTTTAATTGAGACCTTGTGATGAGTTTACGACTAGTGTGGCTATAAATCAACTCCTTTCTTATTATTTTTTTATGTGGAGTATTCTTAGGTAATGCTACAAATTCCAATTCATGATTTGCACACAACTTCCTAGGAATTGCAGATAACATCCGTCTTATGCCCAACCATGACCTGAAAATGACTTCATCACTCAATTTTTACAGTCTGTCTTGAAAAAAAAAGTGTACTATGCTATTTTAGCAAGTGACAACTTTTACTTAATTATTTCTTAGGTGACGGAATTTTTTCCTTTTTCTTAAGACGGTCGAAATTTAGCTTATTAATAATTAATCCTAAAACTATCTCAATTATTTTAATGTCATCTAGGCATTTCGTAAGGTGTTTTAAAGAAAGAGTAATAAGAGTATAATTTTGAGTAACCACATGACATAGAGATAAGTAATACTTACAACAAGATTAATTTACCTCTTTTATTGAGTAAAGACTCATCGGATTCAACACGTGCAACGAATTTATATGTTCGAGGGTCCTGGTCATCCTGAAATCACACAAGTGTTGATCGCTCAAGTGTTAATCGCAGAAAATATTACTTTTGTAATATTAAGTATTTTGTTGGCTATGCTTTAAATGAAATGAAAATTTTTATTCAAAATAGAATAGAAATTTAAATAAAATAGAATCATAAAAAATGCTTTCTCAATTTCAACAGCTAATTTCAAGGCTTAAATCTACCATTGGTTGAACCGATGGTAGATTTAAGCCCTAACCTCTCTCCCCTCTCCTGAGAAGAACCGGCCTAATTTGCGTTGATCAGATTGATACCATGATAAAAAGTAAACTCTCCCTCACATGATACCGCTGTAAAGTGATAGCGTTTCGTACGGTTTGTGAGTAGCTAGTGGCCCATTGGGAGAAGCAGAAAAGGAGGGCAACGCATTGGCATAGTATTTATGCGCCTGTTCATGGGCGCCGTTAGCTGTTAAAATACTCCGATTGCTAGTTTGCTTCCCTATAAAAAAATATAACAACAACACATCTTCACGCTAGCTCTCTAATGTGATAGGACAGCGGAGCGCCACATATGACATATCACGACCTGGCACACCTGCCTTCCCTCCTTCACATTCATTACTGTCTTCATACAAACCAAAACAAAATCCCGCCTAAGTCATGGATCTTAAATACATTTTTTTTTACATTTATAAAAATATTAAATGTATTTCCGTTGTCTAGTGCATGTAACCCTACCCTTACGGTACTTATCACGGGGCCTACGTCCACAAGTATTATAAAAAAAGAACAGACACGCCGGTTGTTAACACCTGACAACACATCCAGACAGTACCCGATCAATTTGATCATGTCTTGGTCTTACTCGGTACCCACATCCTTCCACATTCGCATTGTATATCTGTTATGATAGCCTTTCACCTGCCATTATTTCTACATGCCCACCGGGCTATATTTATGATAAAAACAAAGTTATTTGTCTGTGTGTGATTAATTTAATAAAAATCTGAACAGATCGTCTATCATGCGGCCTTCACCCATGGTTAGAGCGATTTGTGCCGAAAAATCTTATGTTATCTATCATCATCATCACCCGCCCTTATCGGTCCACCGTTGGACATAGGCCTCTCTCAATGAACGCCAAGACGACCGATCTCCTGCTACTCGCATCCATCCCGGACCAGCTGCTGCATATGTTATCTATACAAAATAATAATAGCAAAAACTTCGGACACATTTTTACGAAAATTGCTGCGTATGAAACTTAACACAATTACAGTTTATGTGTAGGCGAAGTGTAGAACGCTAACATTTTTGAAGTTATATTCCTATTGGTGCGTCTGATAAAAATTATGAGAGTACTTTTACACGATGCGTGCGCGCACCATCACAAAAAACCGCCACCTGAAGTTAGCTATAGTCGACATTTAATTATATCTCTTGAGCCAAATAAGCATAACTTATAACGCGTGTATATTTTAATAAAATGAAACACCATGTTCAGTAATACGTAATGTATGACTATGATTACAATATTCATATAAAAAGGCCTACAGTTAAGCTGTATTTCAAGTCGAATGGTTTTTTAAATGGTTGTGGTCGAACTCCGTTCACTGTGTCATCACTACTTGTTTAAAAGTACTTACCAAGTGAACTGTTACGTTCCTCATGATAACACTCTGAGCGAGTGATAAGTCTATGGTGAAGTTACGGTCTTCGTTGTCTATTGAAGCTCCCATGCCTTCGTCGATATTGCACGTGAGGAGTAACTCTGAGGGAGAAGTGTTTTAGTAAACGGTAGTGTCATGCTGTATTGTAGCTAAAGACTACCGGGAAGGTACCTCGCTCACAAGACACCGTCTTGAAGCAACAGCACTTTATATATTTAGAAAGGTCGGATCTTTACTCACGTCCTGAAATATTGAATCTGGTAGGAAGTACTATCACTACTACAGTTATTGTAAAGTTTTTATCCAATTCGCGAACAATCTGAAATTTGAGAAAAAAACGTAAACTTTACATGGTGTGGAAGATGAGAAAGACTTCACTTGATTACGAAAATATTTTATAAGTATTCGTCAAATTCATTAATCAAATATCTTGTTTTATGAAATTAATATGTAGAATGTGTTTTTGTTATTATACTAGCCGTCCTACGCGGTCCCACCCACGTACTCCATTCAGAAAACGCAACACCACACCCTTAGCAATCAAGTTTCGTAACATTTGTTATTAGCAGGTATCTGCGCCCTAAAAGAATTCTAACTGACAAATTCCAAGCTTCTACGTGTTATATGGTATTTAGTGCACTAATGGTATTTTAGTTTTATATGAATACATTTGCATCACTGAAAACTTCAATTGATTCAAGTCGATAAACAGATGTTTTCTAAGATACGGTACAAAATTAGAGAGTGTTGAATACGCTCGACGTATGCATGTACTCGATTTTGATAAGATACAATTAAGAATACAGTAAAGCAACCTAAAGTTTGACTCTGAAATTCTTACTACAGGGGGTTACCTAGATTGGGCGGCCACTAGTATAAAAAATCCAAAAATTAAAACAAATCTGAATCAAATTAATAATATAATTAATAACTACTTTTTATTAGTACTTGTTTATTAGTGTGAAATGTGTATTTAGAAATTGTATAACGTCGATCAACAGATAATCTCTTAAGAGTCCACACTAACATTACCCTCGTTATATGACACATTTCGCTCATTTACGAACATTGAAATTTATTTTTTTCTTTTTGCTCCTCTCACCTCAAGAAATTGCAACTTTTACTATACCAATATTACAAAGAGGAAACATCTGATTGTTTGTTGGTTTGTTTGCAAAGAAAGGCCCCCGAGACTAGTGGACCGATTAGAAAAAATATTTTACCATTCCAATCGTACATTATTACTGATGACTATGTTCATATATATAACAGTTATCTAAAACGTTGGAGGTCGGTATCAAATGTATATAATGTAATTAAAGGTGTAGAAAAAAATATCGAAGTAAATTGTTATTGATTGATTAACCCGCCCCGTGTGACGTTGTTCTGTCATAAATTAATTTGTTGATTATTGCTTTCATGGTTAGATAATGGAGAGGAACAACTATGTACACCACAATCATGTGTATTTCCTGATAGAGGTTCTTTCTCCTCCACAAGCGATATACGTGTTCCCTCCAATGCTCTCGAAGTACTTCGTGTATTACTCAACTCTAGTTTGATACTGGACATCGTATTTTACCTGCTTATCTCTAAGGTGAGCCGAAACCGTTACATTCACAGCTGGAATCATACGATATATTGTAACAGTAGATGCTAAAGGCGAGCCCGTGGCCAGACCTAAAAATAAATAATGTATAAAGCCCTCAACTGCCTTAGGGAACGGGATGTAATGACCCCGGATCTCTGGCTCCTGCTCCGGCTCGATCCTCTATCCAGTGTGACGGGTGCGCATCCCATCCCCGGTCCGAATGATGCAGCAGTAGCTCATATCGCCTCCAACGTTCTCCCACCCCTCGCCGACAAAACGGTGCACTTAATTTGGAATCACGTTCGTCTCACTATACGGTCACGTTGTCTATAGGCTTCGCTGGAATGTGAAACTCTTCCTCGTCACCGCCCTCACCCCGTTGCGTCAATCTCTGCACCAGACCATCAGCGTGACGTCGTTGGCATCAGGTCCACAGATATTGTAACCGTGTTGTAACATGAGACTGATAGACGGCTGGCGCAATGGTAACATCGCTTAGATAATCGTGCCTATTGCGCCAGAATTCGCCGGTTCGAATCTCACCCAGGTTATAGATATATATCTATATAATATTTTAATTTCTATAATAAAAAATAATTTATAAAACACCTGAGGAAGGAGGCCTATGTCCAGCAGTGGACCGGTAAGGGCTGATAATGGTGATGATGATATTTCCGTTGTCTAAGTACCGTCTATAACACAAGTCCTTACGGCATGTACTGGGTTAACGTGGTGTGATATGTCCACAGATATTATTATTACTCTGATACATTAAATACATGCTTATCCTCAGTAAAGAAATAGGAAATTGAATATAAAAACAATTCTGTAAAATTTCTCACCATTCGCACTATTTTTATCAATGTTTATAAGCGGCTGAAGAGCAAATCCAAATGACTTTAAACTTTCGCTAATTCTTTGATTGCACACTTCGGATACAAATATATTTTTGGTATCCTTTCGCTCCAGTAGCCTCTTCACCCTGAACCCAGATATGACGTAGACAGCACCACCTCCGTCTTCGTATGGAGCGCTTACGAACAAATCTGATGGTGAAATAAAAAAAATGTATAACTAGATGAGCATTCTAGAGAAACCTCTGTGTTTGTAGTCTGCTTAAATGTTTATGGTCTGCTTAATTAAAAATATATTGTATGTTATTGATGTCTTAACTTTACGCGAACGTTTCATTACAATAAAAATACTTTTACGGATTTTATCGCGGTTTATTTAATTGTTAAACCAGCCCGGCGTTTCGGAAGCCTTGCAGCAACCACGGTCATGGGTGGAGCCCTCTTACGTTTCAATATATTTGTATGTGTCGTTGTACCTGGCAAGTTATCGTCGTCCAGGTCCGCTGCTGCAATGGCTGTGCCAAATCGTGCCCCTTCCTTAACGTGAACGATGCATATGTTTGTCCACTGCTTTTTAAGTACCTACAAGAATATAAAATTACGCAAATTATTAGCAGAGTCCTGCAGATTCACCTGCGTATTATAGTTAAGTACCATAACAACTTCACCTCCTTCGGGTTTTATTTCTGTGAACGTTACATCATGAGAGGAACACCTGTACCAAACTTAGAGTTCCTTTGGTAAGTTTGTAGGTTTAGGTTTGAGATTTCGTAATTAATCAGTGAGGCGCGGATGAAACCGCATGGCGCTATTATTAATTATAATAATACAATAGAAGAAAAAAATGATTACTTGCTGTCCGCCTACATAAATGTACACCGCCCCACTTTCGTACGCCTCTCTAGACACTTGCGTCGGCGCCCCTACGAGCAGCTCGGAATATCCATCCTGAGTGAAGTCTGCTGCGTTCAGCACGGAACCGAACATGTTACCACAATCCTTGTTTCTGATATTCACCGTACGAATTCCCGCTGTCATTACCTGTAGACTGTTTCCGTCGTAGTGCAGGAATGCAATCTGAAATAAATTAAATTATTTATTTTATAGTATATAGTATAGTATATAGTAGTGTATAGTATATAGGCGTGAAATAGGTCCATTATTGTTGTCATGCAGATACATTGCACACCTTTCCTCCTCCCCTCCAATGCTCCACCGGCCACTCCCAAACCTCATGATACACGGTACAGCTGTATCTTTCCGTATACTTTACCTCCTCTCTAGACCTACTTTATTTAGATTGAGACTAACATCACCTTTAGGCGAGATTGAGAATAGCCACTACTTTTAGGAGACTTTTTTTTATGTGAACGAGAGGAACCTATTCGGTCCTGCTGGCCCCGGCTGTAATATTGATTGATGATGTGGCCGTGACTTATGGTGCTCTATGGGGGAGGCCCATGTCCAGCTGTGGACGTCGTCGGGCTGATGATGATGGTAACTTTTCTTGAAAAACTAAAATGTCGACTACAGCTAACCTCAGGGTATCGGTTTTTCGTGACAGCGTGCGCGCCCATTGTAAACATTAATTCTCATAGTTTTGCCCGGCCAAAAGAAGAGTAACATCATAAACGTTTTAGTGTCTAGCCGTAAGCTGCTATCCGTCGCCCTCTAGACAATGTCTACTTACGTTTCCACGCCGGTTAGACTGCTCCATGCTAAACGCGTACACGGTTTTATATCCTCGAAAGAACACGCCTTTAGTTAAAGCGCGGCCTAGAAATAAGGATAGTGAATCAGTGGCTCTGACACTCTTGAGGTGTTCACTCAGAACGTCTCCATAGTGATTCATGTAGTTGTAGTGAGAATTATATAGGTAACGCAATACTATGGCTTTTTTATATAGAATAGGGTTAAACGAGCAACCGGAGACTTTTACGGCTACCGACGCCCATGAACATTCACAAAATTACTATGCCGATGCGTTGTCCTTCTGGCAACTCCCCGCCCCTCCCCCAATGGACCAAAAAACTTTCAATTAGATTCTAGATACTTTCCATAGTTAATTATTTTTAATAGCATAGGGGGCAGACGTGCAATTGGCCTTTAATGATAACTGATGCCCATAAGCATCTACACAAATAGTATGCGGTTGCGCTGCCCTCCTTCCCTCGCCACCCCCA
Source organism: Eumaeus atala (assembly GCA_017140195.1). NCBI lineage: Eukaryota > Metazoa > Arthropoda > Insecta > Lepidoptera > Lycaenidae > Eumaeus > Eumaeus atala. Next base: position 19,844 of record JAFELO010000008.1, on the reverse strand, counting down.
ATGGACCAACGGCTTTTTACAGCATAGGCATGCAGACGAGAAATCGGCCTTTAATGACAACTGATATAGACATCCACACAATAATATGTAGATGCGCTGCTCGCCTGCCCTCCTCGATAGGCCATTAGCTACTCACAAACCGCACGAAATACGACAGTATAGTCTTCACTTTAGGGCGTATCATGAGAGCGAGAGGTACCTCCCCGGTAGTGCCGACACAATTCAGCTGCAGTACAGCTTGCACTACATCCTACTAATACTAAAAGTGAGTATTTACTTTTTTTAATGGCAAGCCCATTGTTGCTGCTCCTGTCAGCCAGGATCGACTGCGGCAAGCACTAATGACCCTTTGATATTATCGCATAGAGCCCGAGGGAAAAGCTAAAAAACTGTGTTGGGACCAGCAACGAATTTAATCAGAAGAAAATAGGAGGAGTAGTAAGTAATTCACGTTTCCCTCCTGAGTCAAAGCGGGAGACAGTACAAGATTGCAATGACTTGTAAAAGCCATGACTAGGAGACGGCAGCCAGGTGAGACCATGACTAGGAGAGGGCAGCCAGGTGAAGCCATGACTAGGAGACGGCAGCCAGGTGAAGCCATGACTAGGAGACGGCAGCCAGGTGAAGCCCCGCTTCGATGCGCCACGGAGATGTAAAAAAACTTTTACCGAGGATATTGACTACGCCCAATTTGTAATAAAAGTTAATACTATTTAATAAAGTTTTGGGACTTTATTAAATAGTACTCACTTTATACGCATATTATAGTTTTTTGGGGCACACTTTAATGGATATATATTAAGTTTTACCATTCTAAACGGATGCTACGGTGATCGTCTCTAAGAAATAAGTATGCGTATAATAAGTATGCGTATAATAAGTATGCGTATAATAAGTATGCGTATAATAATATTTCACCCGACTGTTACAGAAGGAGGGGTAAGTTTGCGAGCATATGTATGAGCCTGAGCGACTTGACAGATCTCAACCCATGACGTATCATTACATTTTTATTGATAACACATTAAATTATATTTTGCTTACAATTATATATAATGCATTAAAATATATTTTGATCTGTCCTGTATTTTTTTTTCAATTTAGCACAAGGATAGCTTTTATAATCCTACTATATTTTTATAAATATAATGGGAATATATAAAAGATCATCTACTTACGTTGCGCTCATCATTATCGTCATTATCAGCCCTGAGCAGTCCACTGCTGGACGTAGGCCTCTTTTAACCATCCCGGACCGGTCACTGCACGGAGATCGTTTTCCCGCCTGGTGAACGGTCGACCAACATTTCGTTTTCCTAAACGTGGGCTCCACTTCAGAACCTTATTGGCCCATCTGCCATCCGATCTTCTTAGTGTGTGACCAGCCCATTGCCACTGCTGTGAGCCTAGAGCTCATCATACCAGTGTTATCCTTGCTTCTTTTTACGCATTATTGATGTCATTGTGCTGCCCTCCTTTATGCCTCTCCTCCGTGCGGCCACTCACAAACACTAACCGCGACAGCATAGCGATAATAGTGGTATTATTTGAGTAAGAGGTACTCGTCCGGTTGTGCCGGCGAGTTTGATTGCAATACAGTATGACAATACCTATTGCTAAAATCATCTAATTGTTTGTACTATTTTAACAACAGTAAATTCACTGTGTTCATGGGGTTATACCTATAGCCGTATAATCGTTGACCTTCTTCCAGTTAACGGGAACAGTCTGCTGCATGGGGTTCTTCGCTGACGTATACATAACACGGCCGTGGTCGGGCTTGTTAATGACAATTATATCATTTTCTTGATCGACCAGCACACTCCACCCGACCACCCCGTTGAACGTATCTGAAAAATGCGATAGGAATCTTGATAACATTTTTGTTACAAAATATTTTAAAAGTGGCGATCCGCCCCGGCTTCACTCGTAAACAAACGAGACACTAAGGCTGTCCTCGCTAAGTGTTGCATTCCAGGTTGAAAACTGCATAAATCCGCATCCTGTCAGTAGATTTTGAGAAAATTTGTCACATACAGACATAGCTTTTTGGTACTTTGTTTCATAATAAGTATACATATATATAATATGACCTAAGATACCTTTAATAGTTACTTCGTTGATCGAAGAAACATTACTGTTACTTAATTTTAACTCTGTTACTTAAAAATACTGTTGGCTCTTTTTCATTTAATACGTATTCAAAAGGAGAAAAGGAAATCATCGTCAGATGCTTGGGCTCTATTTCAGCGCGAATACCCGACATCGACTCTAAAATTGCCCTCAACATTTATCGTTAGGTTAGTATAAAACCTTGTAATAAATAATAACGATTAAGCCAGCGCATCAGTGGCAGCATAAAGATTAAGTCTGCGTTACATCTACTGGAAAAATAATTATAAAGTCTCTAAATCCCTTATATAAAGCGAATGGATAACAAAACTTACGAATCTGTCACTATATTATGTACGCTTAATGTTGTTATTACAAAAAAAATATGTTGTAATAAAAAAAGAAGATATTTTAATTATAAGTCAAGAGCATCTGAACACAAGCAGGGTTCAAAGATTGCATACACTTTCGTTATAGCCATAAAAGTCTACTATTCTTATTCCAGATGAAATGAATAAATAAATTATATCGTCATTGAAATGTTGATAAATATAGGTTTATATTTAATTAACACAAATTCTAGGAGACAATAATGAGCAGGTAATATAATTTTAATTAATTTTATAGCTTTGCATTTAAATTGTTTGACATAATTTAATCTAGTTGATTAACAACATTGTAAGTAGTTAATCATATCTATAGAGATCAATATTTCTTGTAAAGTATGTGAGTTATACTGAAAAATATGATTTCCTACGATAGTTACTGTACCAATTTAAATTTGGCGCGTCGTCTCACTTCTATTTTTATTTTCAGAATTGGACTGGAACTGTAGATTGCCAGTTTAAAATTGCCAGAAAAGTACAATAAAGTTAGTCTAATAAGTTAGTTAATTAGTCTAAAAATAACAGCCATTTAATTAACCAAAAGAACAAGAACATTACCTAAAGTTATCGTTGCGTTGTAACGCTGCAAAACTGCATCGCTTTTGATAAGGCATGTCCCAATCGCCTTAAAATGTTTTGGTTTTGTTGTAGTGACACCTTCATAGTCTACGAATCCGGTAAGTAACGGAGCACACGCCTAAAAATAACAAAAAGATTATGCCACAAGGGAGGAAATTGAATATTTATTACGCAAATACACGAGACGATGTAGAACGTTTCTCCTACGTAGCATATACTAGTTTTTCTCGTATCTGTGTACGCAGTCAGTTCGATCTTTATCTAGTGGTATCTCCCGCTACACAGCATCTAAATTACGAACCTTTAGCATAGCTAGAAGGAAAATAATTACATAATTAAATCACGTATTAGTTTTAATAATGAATGATGAAGTTTTACTTGTTTTGGCGTGTTTGGGTGAAAATAATCAAGCATAATTTTGTGTCACGCGCACATATCGACATCGAAACATCAGACAGATAAGAGATGAGTATGGCGTTGACATTCATATGATTTATTCCTGATATTAAAGTAGCACAAAAAAGTATAACTTCATACTTGCGTACATAATTATACTCATGTTTTGCGTGTTCCAATGTTATAATTTTCTTTATATTAACAAAGTGATCATTAAAATCACAGGTATAACTCAAAAATAAATATAAATCCGCGATGTGATAAGACTATATTAACTGAATATGTTGTTATACTTACAAACACATAATCTGGAGTTACCGCAACGGAAGCGCCGAGACAAAAGTGTTGATCCGGACTGTCGCCTGATAATAGTTACAACTTGCTACATGACTCATTCTTTTTTAGGAAGAGGTGCCATGCTGCATAAGAGGAGGCACCATGCATAGTACATGACACTACATCCTCCTATGCAACGGAATTGGGCCGGCACGACCGGGAAATACCTCCCGCTCACATTATAGCGCTGTAAAGTGACATCTTGAGTGTCGCGTTTCGTGCGGTTTTTGAGTGGCCCATTGTGGGGCAAATGAGGGCAAAGCATCGGCATAGTTATTGTGTGCATGTTCATGAGCATCGTTAGTTGTAAAAAGGCTCCAGTTGCTTGTTTGCCCCCCTATTCTATTAAAGAAATACCATGATACAGCCGTAAAGGGACATTCATGATGCCGTGTTCGATGGTGTTTGTGAATTCTTCGAAACCCATTGGAGGGAGGAAAAGAGGCGTTACATCTGCGTAGCAATTCTCTTAAATACTCACATGCCCCCTTATTTAATAAAAATATACTCGAGGATAATATTAAGTTTTTTTAGTATAAGAGGCAAACAGATAGCCTGTTTGCCTCTTATACTATAAAAACAACAAAGCGTTCTTACGACTACCGACGCCCATGAACATCCGCATAGTTACTATGCGGATGCGTTGTGCTCCTTTCCTTATTCGCTCTAATGGGCCACCGACTACTCACAAACCGCATGCAACGCGACACCGAAGATGTCACTTTATACCAGTATCATGTGAGCGACAGGTACCTCCACCGCCGTCGTCGTCGTCGACACCAGGAAGGACATTTGTGTTTTCAATCCTAGCCTGAACATGTTGCTGTGAAGAAATAGAGATTGTAAAATAAGTACCTAAATAAAAAGTCGTTGATATAGTCTTGATTTAATACCAGTGGCGGACGGTTAGCCAGAAGGAGGAGGACAGCCTGCCCCGCTGAAGACGGACGGGAATTCTGTGTTCAGATGAGGCACGGGATTACGGTAACAACCGTAGCTCATTGCACGACCCTGACGTCTAAGCCCTTACGGCCGCAGAGGAGACTTGATGCTGACAGATCTGGGGCACCTCAGTAGTTGCCGCCGGTGGCACCCTTGTGGCGGCCATTCATTCGCGACTCCCGCCCGCCCTAAGGATCTTACCCAGGACTAATTTCTTCACGAAACCAAAAAGTCTTACTACAATGTCAGCTTAATACTCACGTCGGCTGTAATTTCCCCATTTATCCATTAGATTGTGTGGTCCCATAATATTCGGGCACTCCTTCTTTTCCATGTCACACGCGTATACACCACCATAAAGATCCTTATGAGGTGCGCCAATAACTTAAAACAGATTATGAAACGTTATAATATATTTTATACTAAATTTGTTATGTGATCCTGGTATTACCCGTAGCGCAGTTGACCAAGATCCCTTAGTGATTGTTGAGTTATTAATTAGTTCAAGGCAATATCTGGGTATATCAGTTTACGGAGGTATCATGTAAGCGAGAGGCTGTGCCGGCCTAATTTCGCTGAAATACAGCATGGCACTACCTCTTACTAATCATGGCGCTTAAACGGAGTCAAACACTTCCCAGGCACTGTTTCGCTTGTCTGGACTGTTTCGCTTGTCTGGACTGTGTCACGGTTTCGCGTGTCTGATGTGACCAATCGTGGCAGTCGTCAGTACCCACCGAAAGCTTTCTCATGCCTAATACCTTAGCAGTCTTTTGAGATGTAGGCATCTCAAAAGACTGCTAAGGTATTAGGTAAGATAGCTGCGATAGTAGGCTATCTCAGCTATCTTAGCCACCTTGAATTGTTCTTCCATTACGAGATCGTGGCTGGAGACTTATTATACTAATTTTGGTGTTCACCGTCTAAAGCAAAGGTGAGGAAAGGTGGGCAACGCATCACCATTGTAATCATGCTGATGTTCGTGGGTGTCGGTGGTCGTAGAAGGGCCCATTGCTTGATTGTCCCCTATAATATAAAAACACTCACCTAAACTTCTTTTCTGTTGTTGATAATCTAAAGAGTAGCCAAAGCTAGTATTTGCTTTTTCGAAAGATAGAATGTTGAACCGATGGAAGAACGAGGCATAGCAAGATTCGAACCAAATGAGAAGGCAAGCTGTTACAACACCTGGAACAAGCCATATGTTGTATATAATATAAAACAAAGTTAACGTCTTTACGTGATTAATTTTCTCCGAACCTGCTGAACAGATTTTCATGCGATTTCAACGGTAGATAGAGCTAGTCCTTAGCAAGCTTTCAGTGTAATTTGTTAAGCTTGTGAGCTTAATCCAGCCCCTGTTATTCACGGACGAAGGTAGGGGGGATCGCTAGTGTTATTTTATATATAAGATCAGTCCCCAAAAGTTGTCTGTCTACGTTTGAACAATTTTCTCAAAATTTGCTTAACGGATTTTAATGTGGATTTCTTTCATGGTTAGAGCGATTGCCGTGGCAGGTTTAAGTGTATAGCCTGGCCTTTGTTATTTACGGGTAGAGCCGGGGCGGATCGCCAGTGTATCATAAAGTCTACGAAAGTGCGTTCTACAGTGTTACATTGTTTAAATGACACATAATTCAATTTTAATAAGAAATACTGACCAAGCACGAGGCGGATACCGAGAGTTTGGTACAGCAGGAGGTACGAGTGTTGAAACTCATATACAGAATAAAATCGAATAAACTTTTATTTAGTTTAGTTACTAAACACACTCTCACATATTTCTTATACATATAAGTACATTTAAGACAGCAAATAAATAAAAAAGAAATAACATCATACAGAAGAAAAAGTATACGCTCATTATACAAAACAAAAAGCAAAAGTAACCAGTAAAACGAACAGAGAAATAATAACAAATACATTGAAATATTAATAACTACAGCGTATTGTACGTGGGGGAAAATAAATTGATAGATAACAATATGCATTAAACAAAAATAAGTTGACAAACTTATATTGGTAGGCGTCAGCACTCGTTGTTTAGGACATGAACTACAAATATAAGTTTGGAATATTTTTATTCAATGAAAATATTATTAAATGAAAATTTCAGTTAATTTTTTCCACAATACTCAACTCCATATGCATGAATTCTTTGATCCTTCCACGCGTTCCCAAGAAAAAGTTCTTAAATGACATACAGAAGGACAACAAAGTGGTCATATAAGCACGGAGATTTAAAAATCAATATCAATATGCCTCGTAAATTGTTAGGTGTTAGGGTAGGTTTATACGTGACCGTGTAAATAAACATCAGACTTGAAGGTACCTCCGTCGTAGCTGTTAATACATCCTTATTGCTGACGCTAGATACATTTTAAGTTAATATTAAAAATTTGTGCATTCCTCATATCGTATGCATTCTCGTTGCTGAGCGTCGTGGTGACTGACAACGCCCCAGGAATGTAACCTGTAGGTATTTTTATGTAGGTATATTGTATACCTAGTAGTTTATGTAGGTATAAATCTTTCTTAGTATGAAGAGATTTGGCTCACGTGACGCGTTTTCTGGTTATCTTTTACAAATTTTAACCTCTTAGCGAGATAATGAGCCTTTTTAGGAGATGAGGTATGCTCCTTGCAAGAAAAAAAAAACAATCAAATTAGTCATCCTAATGACTTTACCCATTATAATTAAAACATTAACTGCTAACGTGGTATTATAATATGCATTGATTAAAAAATACCATAATACAAAGGCGGCGTCTCAAAACAGTCCGTTTAAAGGGTGCACAGTAAAGGGTGCACAGTAAAGGGTGCACAGTACAAGGAATGTGCTTTGTGAGCCCTGTCAATAACATAAAACGATGCGCGTAGGGTTGATTTTGCAAAAAAAATATGTCTAAATTATGCACTACTTTCAAGTGGAATCTGCTTTGTAAAAACTGCTTAAAATCACGCGCGTAAGGCAGACTTTGCAAAAAAATATGTTCATTGTACAATCAATGGCTAGAATGCCATTTCAACGTGAAATGATATATCATGCGTTTTTATAAATCCGATTTTTTAATATACCTTATTGTCATTAAAAGTAGATGTAGGTTAAATTATGTTGTTTATGATCTAAGATGCAAATATATTTGTCAGCTTGCTTTTATAAATGTACTTACTTTTCATTTTGCGAAATACACTTGTAACCGAGGCACCAAAAATACTTGCTCTGAGCAAGTGCAGTGACACATGTAACTTGGCGACCTCTATGTGTGCAGCCTAGGATCCCGGGACCGTGAAACGTTATGTATTTGCCGAGACACATGTCAAATTGAGAAGGGTTATGTCAACACAGGGTTTCGGTGGCATCGTTATAATAGGAACTATGAATTTAAAATTTAATTTTCAATTCAACAGATTGTTTTTTTATAGAATAGGGGCAAACGAACAATTAGAGTCTTTATACGACTACCGACGCCCATGAACAGTCACATAATTACTATGCCCTCCTCCCCCCCAATAGACCATCGGCTGTTCCACGGCCATCGCACGGAACGCGACACTGCAGATGTCACTTTACGGCGGTATTAAATGAGCGAGAGGTACCTCCCCGGTCTGCCGGCCAAATTCCGTTGCATAGGAGGATGTAGTGTCATGCACTATGCATGGCACCACCTCTTCCTTAAAATAAATCCTTAAAATACAAAATGGTTATTGTTTAACGATTCTTTTTTTTCTTCAATTCTTTCGATACAGAGTCCATTATATGCAGTAAACAAAAAATTTTATAATTGACCAGTAGAAAATAAGTGACGTTACGACGCCCTTGGGCTCTTGCTGTGATATAACAGGATAACTATAAAACGTTACAGGAAAACCACTGAAAACGTACTGTGTCAATGTTGTTTGAACACAACACCATGCCCGTTGTCAACTTTGACTTTAACATCATTATTTTTGACCGACCCATTTTTATATATCAACTTCGCTGATTTCTTCAACATCTCCATGGACATGACATTATAATGATAGTATATTTAAAAAATAGTTCATTACTTTTTTTTTATTTATTCAAAATAGAATTTTACAAATTCCTTTTTGAACGTTGTTATTTCACTACCAAGGCTTCACCCCCAGCACTAACCTGCGAAGAAGCGGCGAACTCGGCGAGCCTGGTAACTTAAGGTAATATAGTGTATAATTTACATTATAATTGCATTTTACTGTATTACATTTTATTATAACTATACGGAAACTGCGTGGGCAATTATTCCCATGGTCCAAATTTCAAAGAAAAAATTCTTCCAAAAATTATTTTACCCTATAATTGGCTGTGTGGGGGCGGCCTAAGAATACCCTCAATCCAAGCCTTGGGTGACGTAAGAGTCGTCAAAAGGCATTAGGCTTAGCAACAAAGAGGCTTCAGCGAGCTGGTTGTTTGGTGACCCGTCTGTTTCTTACACAGTGAAATAGACGGGAGCACAGGACGGCGCTCGCGCCGACTGATGTGATAGCGTTACCATCAATCGGATCGGCGACATGTAGCAGTGGCGCCGGTCCGAAATCTAATCTACGATTGCCAATCCGCCTGCTCGGCTTGGCAATTATGAGCACTAACCTCCAATGGGCGACAGCTGTAGAATTCGGCCCCCAGATCCCCGTAGTTCCACTAGTCCTGGCCACGGTATCGGCCACGGTAACGGTGGAACAAGGGGTGCTAAGAATCTCTGTACTACGGATCGCTACCACCAACCTTGACCTGGCTACGTATAACGGACGAACGCTCAGACTAGATAACCACTTGGTTGAGCTGGAGGTAGAACTGCAAAAATCCGATGGCACGTTCTGGGGATATATGAAGTCCGAAGACAAAGCGAGGACACCATAAATCTGCCATAGGGTCACCTATTCCACTTCAGGGAAGGCGACACTCCATCCCAAGGCGGCGTGGGATTCCTCGTGAATAAGTCCCTCGTATGCAATGTCGTCGAAATATGTAGTGTGTCGGGTAGGGTGGTGGTGATATCTCATACTTAGAGTCAATAAGAGATATAGCCTTAAAGTGATACAAGTATAAGCACCAACGTCTACACATTCCGGTGACGATGTGGAGACAACCTATGAGGATGTCTCAAAGGCCGTACATAACACCTATATGGCCCACTTCAATGTTGTTATGGGGGACTTTAATGCCAAATACGAAGTCGTGTCGAATCGAGTCTGGGACCACATGGAGTAGGAAGTTGAATTCGCAGGCGTTTTTCCCCCTGCAATTCTGACTGGTAAATTTCCCCGAGAAGGAGGGCCTCTTCATAATGAATTTTAAGTAGAAGCCCCATAGAAAATGGACTTGGCAGAGCCCCGATAATGTGACAAGGAACGAGATTGACTTTATTATGACGGACCGAAAGCATATATTTATGGATGTCTCCGTGATCAGCAGGTTTAAAACCGGAAGTGATCACCGATTGGTTAGAGGCTCTCTGAATATAGGTTTTCGATGCGAGCGTGTTCGATTAGTACAATTGATACTCCGACCTAATTTCCTACTAACCATGGTAGTTTCCGAAAAATTCAAACTGGAATTAAAAAACCGGTTTCATGCCCTAGATATGTCGGAAACTACTTGGACTTTGAGGGAGCGCAGAGCACACGAAGACGTTACGTCTGCCGATGTAAAGCTTCTTTGAAAGCGAATCCGCAAACTAATACGCCGAGACCTTCGCAACTCAAATACACAACAGGTTACCGAAGCGATTGAGGAGAATAGAGGGTTGAAGATTTTTGTAGAGAAGCTTGGAGGAAGTTATCTGACAAAGGTTCTTCTGACTTCTGATTTCATCTGAGATCGAAGCTTTCTATTCTATCTAGCAAGTTCTATACGTCGCATGCTCCTCATCCCGGTAACCTAAACAATGATCCGCGAGCATGTCCAACACGACATTTGTCAGGCGATCCGTCGGACGTCAACTTGAGTGAGATTAGTCTGGCTTTTACGCAGTTTAAAGAGGCAAAATCTCCGGGGAGGGACGGAATCACAGTCGAGCTTCTTAGAGAAGGAGGCGACCCTTAAAGAGCTAAAAAAGATTCTTAATTTCGTCCTTCAGCGGGGCATACCTCCCAAAGCATGGCTTGGAAGTGACGCTGTTTTATTTCTTAAAGAAGGGTGGCAAGTCACTTCTTCAAAATAACAGTCCAATTTCACTTCCCGGCCATATTTACAAGTTGTTCTCAAGAGTCTTGACGAATCGTCTCCCCACAAAGCTTGAAGCATTCCAGCCACCGGAGCAGGCTGGGTTTCGCTGAGAATTCAGCACCATAGACCCCATTTTCACCATAAGGCAAGCTGTACAAAAGACACATGATTAAAATCAGCCGCTGTGAATTGCCTTTGCGGACTATGAGAAAGCCTTTGAATCTATCGAAACACCTGGGCTGTTCTGGAAGCTTTACAGCCATGTCAGGTCGATTGGCGATACGTCGAAGTACTGAGAGCATTGTATGACGCTGCTTTTACGTCCGTTCTGATTCCAGGAGGTCACAAAAGGCCAATCAAATTGCATCGAGGAGTGCGACAGAGAGATATTATTTCCCCGAAACTGTTCACTAATTCTTTGGAGGACGTCTTTAAGACTTCAGACTGGGCAGAATGCGGCATAAATATTAACGGCGAGTACCTCTCACATCTTCGTTTCGCCAACGATATCGTTGTGTTGGCCAAATCGTAGGACAGCTTGCAGGAAATGTTGCACAGCCTAAATGAATCCTCCCGACGTATTGGCCTTAGGGTGAACTTGGACAAGACAAAGGTCATGTGCAAAGAACACGTTCACTCTAGGCCGGTCAACGTCGATGGTGCTATTCTCGAAGTCGTTAACGAGTACGTCTAATTCGGGCAACTAATGCAATTATGTAGACATGACTTTGAGAAGGAAGCCGATAGAAGGATTCAGTTGGGTTTGGCAGCATTTCAGAACCTTCGTCACATTCCTATGTCGCCTATACCACAGAGCTTGAAGACAAAAGTCTTCAACCAATGCGTCCTCCCCGTTACGACCTACGGGGCCGAAACATGACCTCTTAATTTAGCGAAACATCATGTTTTTTTATTTGCTTATGTTCACCACTGTGTCCCAAGCAGAGAGAAGAACCCAGCCATCTTCTCTATTGAAATTTTGATGTTTTCCAATTTCAATAGCCTCACGGATCATCCTTGGAAGGAATCGGTACTCCCTAGTGTGGATTTCCGCTTTATCAAGTCTAATGTAATGGCAGGGGCCAACTTCAGCATGCTTACAGACCGCAGATTTTGGAACATATCAGTGTTTTGTATCGGCTATATGTTCTTTAACGCGAGTTTTTATAGATCTTTTAGTTTGCCCTATATAGAAGAGTCCACAGTCACAATCAAGCTTATACACTCCTGCATCTTGCAGATGAATATGGCATTTCACTGATAGTACGGCAAGAACTGACTTATCTTCTTTGGCGGCTTAAAATATATTTTTTTATTGAAGCTGGCTTGAGAAAGTAGCCAATTTTATCAGTCACCCCTTTTAAATATGGTAATATTGCAGGTAAACGCTCGATAGTGGCTGGTTCTCGACTCGGCTTCTATGGAGCAGAAGGGGAAACCGAAGCTTGTTGTCTCGCAGAACTTGCTTGACATGTTAAAGTTCGGTATCTAGGTGTTGCTCTTCACAGATGCCTCGTGCACTCTGAAACATAGGGTACCTCCTGGTTCCTTAAAATTCAAACGTATAGTTTTGTTTACTTCATAGTTACAGCTCCGAGTGATTTGGAAATGATAAATGTACAGAGGAAGATGTCAAAGTGTACTAAATGGTTTTAACAAATGGATGATACCCGTGCTTCGTTTGTTGTTTTGCTGGACTTGGCGAGGGCTCTGTCATGTGTCTAATATATATACAATGATTATATTTAAGTATGTGTCATAGATCGAAGCTACTGTTTTGGCTTTTTTCCTTAATTCAGTGACGCCATATTTTTGTCACTGTGTTGAATATCCGTTGCTTGCTGTTGAATAAGGAAATTTAGCTTTGTAATAACAAAACTGATAGTACATAAAATGTGTGTATATATAGTGCTGTGCCTGGTAAAATATTCCGTATATTTACAATTTAAAAATGACCATTTTGTGAATAAAATAACGACAAGGTTCCTTTGGTTAATTCTGCCATTGGCTCAGTTGGTAACGTGGCGGTTGCGGTTTCGAATCCCGCCCAGGTCTTGACCTATTTAAGGTTTTTATTACAGAAATATTGTAATAGGTATTTATATATTATTTTTTAATTTATAAAAAAATATTAAATAATACTAGGTAACGGACAATATCCGTTGCCTAGTACGTGTAACACGAATCCTTACAGTACTTATTACGGGGCTAGAATATTGATCAATCTAATAATAATAATAATAATAGTCTACAGATAGAATAGTAATTTCAATAGCGAGAGATCGGTCTTAAGAGATGTCCAGCAGTGGACGATAAGGGCTGATAAAGATGGTTGTCAATATCCCATCCTACGCCAAAACTAATATATATACATTTTTGTACGTTACACACATGTCGTATCCGTTTTATGTTTTATACAAATCGCACTATAACATTACTGCTAACCATTTCCAAATACAGGGCCGATTTGTTTTGTGGCGGGCTAGCGATTAGCCGAATTGTCATTGCGAGACGCTCTCCAATATGGCGGCTGACGTTTAGCCTCATTAAATCTGTTGATTTTAGGCAGTGATTGTGACCGATATAAGTATGAAATTAGGCCAAGTGTTTTGAGTTCAAATAAAAAATAATCTCACCTCAAAGGGACCTAACCGAATGAGACTAATTCCTAATTTCGAATTAGGAATTAGTCTCATTCGGTTAGGTCCCGGTCATATTCGGCACATCACTATTTTCCTAAAGTCATTTCAAATAACTTACAGGAAATGTGTAGTAGTGTTTTCCGCGTGTCTGTTATTATATAAATGTTTATTAAAAATTAAAACAATATGAAAAATTGTAAGTAAAATATGTTGTTATATAAATACTTTTGTGTTATCTTACCAAGTTTTAGTAATTAATACGATAATCTGCCTACCTGTATATAAAAAAGTTAAAGAGAGTCGAAAATCTGCACATGGAAGGTAATCGACAATATGTTGACTAGGGATGTTCCGAATCGAAAACATAATTGATACCTAGTAGTCGTTTTCGAATGAAAATAGATGAACTGTTAATTTGATAACGTATCACTTGAAAAAGGCTGAACAGATTTTTATGCAATCTTTACAAAAATAAATTAATATTCCCTTGGGATAAGTAAATTAAAATGTATTTACTTTTACTTACGATTTAAGAACATCGTTGTTTCTATACAAATAGCTTCAAGCTGTACATATTATTCGTTGGAACACGCTAATTTCAGCAACTAATAGCTTGAATTTAAAAAAATCATTTTGTAAAAAAATACATACAAGAATATACAGCATAGTTATATTATATCAAAATACCACCGGAGTGTTGTAACTAAGAGCGTTGTCCTCTCAGATGGTTGCTTAGCCATCTGTGAGGACAACGCCCTTAGTTACACGAGGATATAAGAAGAATGGAAAAAAATATATTCAAGAACAGTTTTAGGAAGAGGTAGTGCATGCATAGGAGGAAGTAATATCATGCTTAGTGCCTGGGAGCCGAAGGAGGGCAACGTAATCGGCATAGCAACCATGTGGATGCTCAATGGCGTCGGTAGTTGTAAAAAGGGTCCGATTGCTCGTTCCTATTCTATTAAGAAAATAACAAGTACACTGTTACACACTTTTAACATAACATTAATTATACTTATTACAAAAAAGAATATACACATAAAACACACAAACAGATAAAATAGAGAAAAAACCAAACAATGATGCAGATATTTAGGTTTGCCACAGGCAACATTATTACAAAAGAGTAATGCACAAGAGTAACAATTGTTAAGAGGGAAACTACTCAGTTAACAGACTACGGGTAATAAATTGTTCTGTGTGATATACTTACAGCCCAGCTAGTAATTGTTTCCGTTATATTTGTACATTTTGTTTTCTTATTTCAGTCGCGGTATGGATTTTGTTAATACCAATAGTCGGAGGTTTCTTTCATGAACATTCTCAACAGAAGATTTTGAAACCCACAGATCTTCCAGAAGAATCTCTTTTCGGCTACAGTATAACGTATATATCAGCAAACAAAAGGTGAAAGTAATTTTAGTACCGATGTCTTAAGTTTACGCGAATGTTAGTCATAAAATCCGTAAAAGTAGTTTTATTGTAAAAACTACTTTTACGGATTTTATCACAGTTTTTTTACTTATTTATCTAGCCTGACGTTTCAGAAGCTTTACAGCGTCCATGGTTACGGGTGGACTGTATATGTATTGGATATACCGCCATAGAATCCGTAAAATTAGTTTTATTGTAATAATTTTAGTAAGTTAGAAATTCTCCGTTTCAAAGCTGACCTGTTTTTCTTTTGCACAATATGTCATAGTATATTAGAAGCTAGCGGACCCGATAGTAGGGACCGGAACCGCTTACCTTAAAGGGGTATTTGATTGGGTACTCCATACACTTGTTTTCAATCAGCCAATCAATCTGGTAATTAAATCGTCAAATCGATAGATTTAATTACGAGTTAGCACTAACCGAATTCGAAAACCCTATTATAGCTTACTCATTCATTAGGTTTTTTCATAGAAATAGAAAGAAATTATGCGCGAAAAAGATAAGTAAACCTATCATAGTAAATATATTTATTATAATTAGGCAAGAGGTAATCAACCTAATTCAAAACGATTCTGACATCGAAAGTATCCTCAACGGTTGAATCAAATAGGCACGGTGTTTCGAAAAATCTTTTTGTCCTATCCCCTTACGTTCTCATCACAGAACATACAATTTTCTCTATTATACAAACACTTAATTAGAAAATAAATTGCGTAGAGATGTCAGTTCGCTGTGGATATTCTACCGTTTTTAACAACCCGTGTTCCGAGGAATTGTTCGGACTACTACCTGCAGCTGAATTTCATGGCAGGATTTCGCGTCAAAATTCAAAATTTCATCGGCACCATCTCGAAGTTCCGACGTCCTCTGTGCTTTAAGCGCAATTTTTTTACCACTCACTACTTCTTTATGGATTCCGCTACCCCCTTCGATATCCCCGGACCGACACGACTTAGGAATCTTTAAAAAAGAGCCTACTTATCTCTAGAAGGCCGGCAACGCATCGGCGAGTCCTCTGTCCTCTATGGGCGTTGGTGGTGATTTTCCTAAGTTGCCGAACTGTTCCTTTGCCTCCTGTGCTATAAAATATATTTTGTTTCACTTTCGGGGATACATTTTCTATATAGTAATAAAAACCGCATGAAAATTGCTCGACATTTATGCTATGTGATGATAGTGATACTAATAATTCTTTTTACGGACGGAGGTGTGTGAAGTTTGGCACTTTTATAATTTATGTGTATCTATATATGTAAGTACTAGCTAATATTATCATATTTTCAATAAAATGAAGCGTCACCCTCACTAGGGCATACACACAGTGTTAAAACTTCTGTGATACATAATTTGTGACACTGTCAAACATATTATGACGTGCGGCATTTCGTTTTATTGTATACATAGAAAAACGTTTTAAAGTCAAGCTGTATTCAAAGTCGAAGGTTTTATTATTTATACCTATGATCGTATTTCGATCTCTGAGCGATCACTAGAATGTACGAAATGTAAACCGGATTGACTTATATATTGACGCACAGCCAAAACGACTATACTTAGGAAATCTAAATTTGGTACAGGGGTTCCTTTTATAGTGAACAGTAATAAAGGACTTCAATAATTTCAATCCTATAATGGAGTGGTTTCGGGCCATAAATATATCCACGAAACAAACTTATGGTGAATATATTTATGTCCCATTGGAGGGGAGGAGGAAAGGAGGCTCGAAGAGACACATCGGCATAGTAGTTATGCGAATGTTCATGGGCGTCGGTAGTCGTAAAGAGACTCCGATTTCTCGTTTTCCTCCTGTACTAAATAAAATGAAATATCGTCACTACAAGATCTCTACCAGTAATTTGGATTTCTACCAAATTATACGCGGCTAAACTAGTAAGTTATGTACATTTTATAACATTATTAATTGTGATGCCCATTTCATCTTCCAGCCTGATAATAGGCGCTCCTATTGCTGATGATATTGGAAAAGTGTTCTCGTACGCGCTGAGTTCCGAAAACATCAGCCAGATCGATGTTCCTGTAGCGCGGGGTGAGAAAAAGTCTATACACAATATGATATGATACAGGAGGAGCTAGTGCCATGCATGGTGCATGACATACATGCTCCTATGCAACGGAAGTGGACCGGCACGACCGGGAAAGTAACTCTCGCTCACATAATACCCGTAAAATGATATATTCAGTGTATCGTTTCGTGCGGTTTGTGAGTACTCGGTGGCCAATAGGTGGGGGGGGGGGGCAAGGAGAGCAACGAATACGCATAGTAATTATGTGGGTGTTCATGGGCGTCGGTATTCGCAAAAAGGCTGCGATATCTCGTTTGTCCCCCAATTCTATAAAAAAAAGATATATATAAAAGTCCCCAAAACTGCACAAAAAATTTGAGCTTTATATCAAAATCTACTAAACTTATTTCCATGCGGTTCTGACCCATATGTAGAACTATTCTCGAAGCAGGTTTAAGTGTATAATTTGGCCTCTGTTATTCCGGGCAAAGCGGGGGCGAAAATTATAATAGTAATCATTTATTTAATTTAATTATTTTCAGAAACGAAAAGCGGCGGAACCTGGCTCGGGGCAACAGTGAAATCTATAAATGGATCATTTGTGGTAATTGCATGTCTTCTTTTTCTTTTTTAGTATAGGGGAAACTACCGCGTCAGAAGTAATATATATATATGTGTGTGTGTGTATATTTATATATATATATATATATATATATATATATATATATATATATGTGTGTGTATATATACTTATTACTTTCTACAGTGCCTTAGTTCAATTCATAAATATAAAACTATTAAAAATATAAAAATGGCCTTCCGTGGAGAAAAATTTCACTGCCAATCGTATGGACTGTTTTAGGGACTCAAACTTCTTCACTCTAAAACTGACCATAGATCATAATCCAGCGGATTAAGGTCGGGGCTAGAAAAAAGATAGTCTTGAGCTCTGATCGAGTCCGGGACATTCGTTTTGAACAAAATTGGGTGGATCGAGCTTTATGATCTGGTCCCGAGTTTGCTGGAAGGACCATACCTAGTTGTTTACCGTGGTGTTATTTGGAGGCTTAACTATTTTCTCGAGGATGGCATCTTGGTACACTCGTGCCGATGTTGATACCTTTTATCACAAAGATATGGCTGTCACACCTTCATAGCTAACACCCACCGAACCATCACTGAAGTTGGATAATGCCCACTTTGTACTCTGTCGGCTAATTACGTCAAGCGTGTATATATACATTCATTTTGTTACATTGTTGCTCTATTGTAGGTAATTTATCACACGTATGCAAAATTTTTCTGTGACCTCCCTTTGCGTACCGCTTCAGTATTTGTTTTGATTTTACCACCCTATGCATCTTTAATTTATCAGTCAAGCAATTACCACTTAAGAAATGACTCTTATAAGCTACTAGTCCTTAGTCATCTCTTAAAATACGTGATATGGTCTTCATATCCCGAGATGAAATCTTTTGGTTTCGGACAGGATTCCTTCAAATTCTTTCCCTTGCTGTCTTGACCACCTTTTTCGTGCGGACACTCATGTTACCTATAAATGGCCTGTTACATTTAAGTGATACCAAGAGGTTCGACCTCAACCACGGTAGCGAGCAGACGTGTCTTTCGACTGTGCTCGCCCGCCTTTGTGTGTCCGAAGCCATTGTCCGCACCGCGGTGCGTGACGAACCAAGCTGAATTGAAGAGAAGAGAAGAAGGTTTTTTTTGAAGTTTCGGTGCAGTTCACCGCCATCTGAACCGCCCGGCGACCGTGAGGACGCCGAAGTGTTCACGCGCAAACTGCACACTTCAAAATAAGCAAGTGAAGAATCCACACTCCAGTGCAGGCCCTCGAGCCCTGCACGGGGACCATGTCCCCTATATCATCGCCACCATCGAGCCCGAGGAGGCGGGGAAGCTGCAGCAGCTCCGTGGAGTCGTCAAGTGGCGACGAGATGGAGCTGGACAGCGCCTCGCAGTCCTCGACCACATCGGAAGCGGCAGTCGACGAGAGCGACTGCACAGCGGAGTCGGCGATGGAGACGTCGCCGAACTCGCCGAACCCGCAGACACGTGAGGAGACGAGAGCCCCTCACAAGCGACCACGGGAGCAGGAGGTAAGTGTTTCACCTACCTTATCGCCCCCGAAAAAAATGATAGAGAGGGAGAGAGACGGGGAATCTACCCGTCCCGCTCGCACTCTCACGTTCGCCGAAGCGACGGCGGCGCCGGCCCCGAACGCGCTACCTGCGCATTCCAGCGGCGCCGTAAACAATGGAAACAATGGCGCCGGGCCGGCGCCGGCCAGCGCAGACGCGCAAAAAAAGGGTGAGGCCATGTACCCGCCGCTCATCGTCGAGGTGTTGCCCAACTGGGTACAACATTTCGGCAAGCTGCGGCAATTACTCGGCCACAGCCCGAACGCGAAGCCCCTCGGCAAGGGGGTGCGCTTCTCGCCCAAAAACGAGCCAGAGTTCCGTACCGTGCAGAGGTACCTGTGCGACCTCGAAGCAAATGAGGGACTCAGCTGGTTCTCATACTCCCTCCCGAAGGAGAGGAGTATAAAAGTAGCAATCAGGGGTCTGCTAGAGAACACAGACCCCAAGGATATTATGGGGGAGCTGGAACGCCTGGGGTTCGAGCCCGAGTACGCCCGCCAGATCAAGGCGAGGCAGGGCAGACCCGGCTGCATATTCTTCGCTCTCATTAAGAGAACGGAGGCAGCGATATCAGAGATCTACAAGGTCATCGCCTGTGTTCGCTGCAGCGAACCACACTTCGCGCGCGACTGTAAGCGCGC